>OX101753.1:122437836-123034625 GCA_944452675.1 Tachina lurida
ATAGGGCATTTACATTGTCTCGAAATCTATTACTTACGAGATTTCAAGCTAAATCATCCTGCTTTTTCCCATACAAAACGAAATCTACTTTGTCAGCAAATTTGTAGGAAATCTATTTATTTTTTACTACCCTGTGCAGCATATTTATAAAAAAAGATGGGTGAATTAGCTGCGGTCTGCTTGAAAGGGTGTATGAATTTGCTACATTGCAGTTGTTTGGTTGTAGTTTTGGAAATTTTCCAGTTATAGGGCATTTAAATCAGCACAACATCTAGCATATTTTGATTAAAATCTTTATGACAATCTATACCGCTTACACCAGCTTTTTTTTACACATATCAATATATTTTTAATCCAAAACAAAACCCATCAACTGAATTGTTTCCAAAACTACAGCCAAACAACTGCAGTGTAGCCAATTCACACACTTTTTTAAGCAGACGGTAGCTAATTCACTCACCTTTTGTTGTACAGGGTAGTAAAGAATAAATAAAAGCATTCGATTTTTATTAGATTTCCTACAAATACACTGAAAAATTTGATTTCGTTTTGTATGGGAAATCTGGAAAAAAGCAGCTTGATTTAACTCGAAATCTCGAAAGTACTAGATTTGGAGACAGTGTAAATACACTATTAATGGGTTTTGTTTTGGATAAAAAAAATCTTGATAAATGTCAAAAAAAGTTGGTGCAAACGGTATAGATTTTCCTAAAGATTTTAGTTAAAATCTGCTAGATTTTGTGCAGGTGTAAATGCCCTATAATACTTTAATTTAATTTTTATGTTTTAAAAACATGGCAATAATATTTTTATTAAATAATTTAGAGAATTCAAACACAAGAACTCAAAAGTATTTTCAAATAAAATCTTCCTAAATCTTCTTACTGAATTATTGGGTAATAGTTAATAAGTATTTAAAATATTTTCAAATACCCTAAGAAGTAATTACTATGTTGACTACAAAACCGATGGTCCTGGGTTTGTGCCCGGTCACCGACAAAGTCACTAAATAACAACAGCACGTATTTTGCTGATGTGCATTAGCGTCTCTTTCTGTCAGTTGTTGTGGGAAAGTTCAACCGATGAAGTCTAGTCACTGGTCACTGGACTATACCGACTTCGGAAGATAATAATCGTTATGTAACATCAAAGCGCCCTCCTTCGTCGGTATGGTGTATCGAAATCATGGGCAACTAGACACAGCTTCGAAAAATTTAATGCGCCTCATTGACATCAGAGGCGCTGCAACACTGCCTTAAAAAATAAAAAAACGTGCAGAAAGCAGAGTTGTAAACGAATGAAGCTTCCCTCTATCTCTTGCCCCAACACCTGTCTTCTCTGATAGTGTACCTTTCTTAAAAATTTTGCTGTTTACACGAGTTAAAGCATTTTGAAGAGCAATTTTGAAGAAAATTTCAATCGTGTAAATTTAGCTTTACTTCTCTTAAAAAAAGTCCTGTTGTATTTTAATATTTTTAATAAAAAAATATTATACTTTTCATGCAAACTTAATTCAATAAATTTTTAAAATAATAATGCTGTCGAAAAAAACCGACTTCAATGCAAGGACCTGATGGAACAAAAACGAAAACAATTTATGGGACCAAACTGGAAGTGAAGTTTTTCAAACAAAAAAAAAATGTTTTGAAAATCTGTTGGTTAAGAAGTATGTGAAATATAAAATTCAATGTTAATGGGTGTGTCTCCGCCCACTTTTTTAATGCAAGATTGCGAGTTTTTGACAGCTGAGGGTATGTGTTTTGCGAAATTCGTAAAGTAGAACAACGTAAAATAAAGCATTAAATATTAAAGGGGGTGGCTCCGCCCATTTTTCAAATGAAACATTGTGTCTATTTTAGAGCTTAAATTGTGTGGTTAGTTTTATAAAATCGGATAAGTAGAACCACGTCAAATATAACAATAAACTTTAAAGGGCGTATCCCCGCCCATTTTTTTACCTTAAAGTTGTGTAATTACTACAACCAAGTTTCGCAGCTATAAAAAAGGTAGAATATCATAAAATCATATAAAAAAATTTTGGGCGTGTCCCCTTCCTTTTTTTACAATGGAACCAATTGGAAGCTATACTCTCTCAAAAAAAAAAAAAAAAAAGAATTTTTACATTCGTTCTTAAATATACGTAGTTATAAAGTAACAATGTAAAAAAAAAATTCAGGTGAATTGTTAAACTCCTCTTTTTGAAACTCAGTTAAAAAATAAATTGCAATCTTGGGGGGGGGGGGGTGGGTTTGAAATGGCGCATTTTCCTTCATTTTGTTGCGTTTTGAAATTTGAAGGTTGACAACGCTGATAATAAAACTAACTGTAGACTCTTCATCGTTTGGTTTTTTACAAAGATGCATATGGTACATTATCATAAAATACTAAATAAATTTTTTAATCCTCCCTTTTCTCCATGTCAATCAGATTTGGAGACTCTCAAATAATCAGCCATCAAAAGTGGGCCAAAAGTTACTATGGGGCTTAAAAGTTTAATAACTTTTTCTTTTATTAATTTTTTTATATTTTTTTTCCTCAGATTATATAACATACAAAATTGAAATTTTTTTACACTAATTATAAAAAATAATGTCTGTTAAATGACCACCATTTTCAGCTTCGCACTGATGGGCTCGTTTTAGAGCATTTTCCATAACATCTTTCAAAAATTGTGGCTGTGGCGTTCGAATTTCTGTAACAATGTTTGCCTTGAGTTTCAGGATTGTCTCTGGCTTGTTCACATACACTCGCTCCTTAAAAATAAATCCAAAAAAAAAATAGTCGGGTGCTTTCAAATTTGGCGATCGCGTTGGCAACTTAATTTCCAAATTTCTGGAAATTATTCGCTCTCAAAAAATTTGATTTAAAACGTGCCATTGTATCTCGGAAAGTGTGGGCAGTGGCTGTGTCCTGCTGAAACCACATGCCAGGTTTGTTTTCAAGAGCAGGACATGAAAAATTGTCTATCATAAACCGATACCGCTCTCCATTTACGATTACAGCACTTTCATCTTCATTCTCGAAGAAATAAGGCCCAATGCTATTTTCAGATGTAATCCCACACCATATTGTACACCTAATGGGATACAATAGGCATTGATGAATGGTTATTGGATTTTCAGAACCCCAGAACCTACAGTTATGCTTATTAACAAAGCCATTCAAATGAAAATGAGCTTCATCACTCATAATCAAATTTTCAAAAAAGTTGATTCTGTTGATTCTATTATTATGGTTCTTTGTTCAGTTATGAATCTCTTCATTATTTATTCTCCAAGTGTTATTTATATAATCTGAAAAAAATAAATAAATACAAAACATATATAAACGAAAAAGTTATTAAACTTTTAAACCCCATGGTAACTTTTAGCCCACCTTGTATTTTGATTCTCATCAATCACTGACGACAAGGCGTACGTGTAGCCGAAAAAACACGACTACGAGGGCGGTTCGGAAATTTCTTAGCCTATCAATGAAAGAGAATAGTTAGTTTTTCAAAAATATTTTTATTTTTCAATATAATCTCCTGAAACTTCAATATACTTAGTCCAACGCTTTTCTAGCAATTCTATTCCTTGATTAAAATAGTTTTCCTCAAGGTCTTCAAAATAGTGGTTTATAACTGTAAATGCATCTTCATGTGAGGTAAAACGCTTGCCAGCTAGGAAGTTTTTAGATTTGGGAACAGGTAAAAGTCACTGGGAGCCAAATCAGGAGAATAAGGTGGGTGGTACTTTAATTCGTTGATTTTAGCCATTGTTAAAACACTCTTGTGCGCTGGTGCGTTGTCTTGATGAAAAATTATTTTTTTGTGTTGTAAGCCAGGACGTTTTTCTCGAATTTGTACATTTAATTGATCCAAAAGGTTGCAATAGTACTCTGAATTTATTGTTTTACCCTTTTGCAGATAGTCAATCAATAAACTACCTTTGAAGTCCCAAAAAACTGTTGCCATAACCTTACCAGCCGATTGAATTGTTTTTGCCTTCTTCGGGGCACTTCCTACAGCTTCAGTCCATTGTTTCGATTGTTTTTTTTGTCTCTGGAGTATAGTGGTGGATCTAATTATGTCTCATCAACAGTTATTAAAATCCATTTTATTTCGCTTAAAACGATCCAAACAAGCTTGAGAAATGTTCATTCTTATGCGTTTTTGGTCGACTGTTAACAAATGCGGCACCCATCTTGCAGAAAGCTTTTTCATCTGTAGTTCTTCATGCAAAATTAAATGGACTCGATCATTTGAGATGCCCATGATATTAGCTATTTCAAGCACTTTTATTCGTCGATCATTTAATACCATATCATGCACTTTCGCTACAATTTCTGTTGTTGTTGCTGTTTTTGGACGTCCACTAGGTGGTTCATCTTCAATGCTTGTACGACCACGTTTAAATTCAGCAACCCAATTTTTTACTGTTGCATATGAAGGAGCACTTTCATCTAACACATTCACCATATCATTATAAATTTCTTGTCCCGATAAACCTTTTTTATGTAAATATTTAATGACACCACGCATTTCTAATTTTTCCATTGTTAAAAAATCGCGGATGCGTCTTTTGTGAACACCTGTTTCTATATGAAGGAGTTGCCAGATCGAAACAAAATTTAACATGGAAGTGTCCAAAACACTTAACTTTTTTCTGTTTATACCGCGCTTTTTGTGCTAGGCTAAGAAGTTTCCGAACCGCCCTCGTACATGCACATAACTATGTGATTGATAGTTTTATTTGATCGTCTCCTGGGCACTATAAACACGAAAATTTAAAAAAAAATAAAATAAAAAAATAGTAATAGTACCATAGGGTAATACGATACTTTTCAATGTAAAATTGGTTTTTTTTTTTGTGTGACGAGAATAGGAACGAATATATTTATCCCTATTTTCAAAATTATTATTTTTTTTATTGAATAAAACAAACTATTCTTGAGTTATATTAATATTGGGTAATTTTTTAAGAGCTTTCGGGTTTATTTATAAAAAAACACTGACAATTTAGAGCAACAGAGGTGTTTCAGATTATTGTGAGTATCTGCCATTATGGCCTAGTCTCACGGGTGGTCTAAACACCGGGTGTAGGTATTTTCTTCCCCATGCACCCTTAGAATGCACTATGTGTCACTCCAAGAGCCCACATAGGTTGCAACCTTCGATCATAGTAGTTATCCCTGTACTACGTCAAGTACCTTGCTGCGGTACTCAGAGCATCTAAACTCTTTGCCACAATGACGTTGTCAAAACAGTAGTATATGTTGTGTGGCAACAGCGCCTAGAATAGTGTCTGGCTGACCGCGTCACACCAACCACTAGCATTGGTCTAACATTCGAAAGCCAATACTATTCTCCCAGCGATTTTGGTGGCAATCAACAACCAGCGTTGTTAGATTTTTTCTGGCTTATTTCGCCAAATTAATTTTAAAAATCGCCAAAAGTCGCCAAAATCAATTTTATTTAGTTTTTCTTATTAAATATTTGATAATAAATTTGATTTTATATAAAACTTTTTAATATAAATTTTTACAAAATAGTTGTATAGAAATTTAGCAGAAAATCGCCAAAAGTAGAAATTAAGTCGCGAAGTTTTTCTCATCCAAATTAAAATTGAATTAATTAATATAATTAATATAAGCAATATCATCAAAATCCAGCCGATTTTATTTCTTGCAAATGAGTTCTGGTGGGATTTATTTTTTTAAATTACTCCTTCAACAAACTAATTTTGATGAATTACAAAAATTTTGAGTTTCAATTTTGTTAAAAAAATAGCCACAAAAATCGCCAACAAATTTATTTATCGCCAGAAAAATCGGCATGTCGCCAAACCAAATATTTAGACGCCCAACAAGTTGAAAAATCGCCACGTTTGGCGAGAAATCGCCATATCTGACAGCCTTATCAACAATCACCGCGTATGATTCGATTGTAGTTACCTACACTCACAGCGAGGTCTCTAAGAGAATACCTTACCATTTCCCGCACAGCTCGAGCACTCATCAGAGGTGAATGCATGCCTGTGCCGCAAAATATCCAGTGCCTATAGGTACTGTGGAGTATATTCCACACTGCTCAAAATCATTCCTTTAACCCCGTGGAGTAGATTATCTACAAAATATAGGTAAATATCGCTCATTTACTCAAAGAACGTCATAACTCAAAAAATCAATTTTTTTGATAGATAGATAGATAGATAGATGATAGATCTTTTTAGTTAATGATGCAGAATTAATCCTCATATCGTAAAACTTTCATATAAATATCTTGTATACTCAACTCTTGAAAGCGAAATAAAATTTTCTTTTTCGATTAAGTTATGTGTAAATTGAAAACTTCAAACACGTTTTCTGACAAATTTTTTTTCGAGTTATGATGTTCTTTGAGTAAATACTAAATACCTCAAAAAATAGAACAAAATTAATAAGAAATATCTATGATTTTTTTTCAATAAGGAAATCTTATTACTTTCATAGAGAAATCCTTTTTAAAAAAATCAAGAAGAAATCTTGTAGTTTTTATGACGTTATCTTATTAATTTTTTCAATACGGGTTTCTTCTTGCTTATGAGGCGACCTCATAAAATAAATGTATGTCTTTATTCTTTGTGGTTTGCTTAGAAATCTTGTAGTTTTTATGAGGTTATCTTATATTGATTTTTTCAATAAAAAAAAATTGCGTCTTTATTCTCTGTACTTATTTATTTTCATTTAAATTCTATAGCATATACATATGTATGTATGTATGTAGTATATTTTAGATGTTATTTATTTATACATACATACATACATACACATTACGTTATATTCTTAACTAACTTACTCAACAAGTATTGAACCAGCAAACTTCTACCTGATAGACAAGCACTCTACTCTGTGCCTATTTATAGATATGAAAAAACAAGACACCTCATAAAATCAAGAAGATTTCCTTATTAAAAAAAACAATAGGATGCTTTACACATAATCATATAGGAACCTACTAAAATCAAAAAGAAAACCTTATTGAAGGCTATCTTACCTAATAAAATCAAGAAGAAAACCTTTTTAAAAAAATCAAGAAGACAACCTAATAAAATCAATAAGAAATTCCTATAGTTTACAATTTATAAGAAAACCTAATAGAATCAAGAAGTTTTTCTCTATGGATTGTTTTTTGGTGCCAAAAATAACGGAAATCGGGTAAAAAAAGTTGTGAATAATAAGATTTCTTCTTGATTTTATGTGGTTTTCTTCTTGATAAAATTAATAAGACTTACCACATAAAAACAATAAGGAATCTCTATGAAGAAATCTTCGCTTCTGTCTGCTGGGATAACCCTTAGCTTAAAAACGTTTTATTGAGAAAATCTTATTGATTCTATGAGGCAGTTTTTTTTCTGTTTATATAGATGCAATAAAAGAGGGGATATAAAAATTCCTAAAATTAATTCATATATTCACCTGCAAGATGAACGTATGTATGTATGTATGTATTTCTGTATGTATGTATGTATATCGCTATTTACAACTTGGCTTTCCAAGTCGAGACTTTAGATAGGCCCAATATAATCAAGTCCTATGCGTTGCATGATACTCGTATTGTAAGAATTATTGCTGATTTCTTTTCTTATTTATTTATTTATTTATTTGCACGTACGCCTGAACTTTATGATCCACAAGTAATAAATCACTTTAAACAAAGATTTCGTCTTAATTAAGATAATAAAACTTAAATAATTCACTCGCAAGCATAAATTTTATCTTGATGAATACGAAACATACGAGTATGTAAGTTTGAGCCAACAAAAATTAAAATAAATAACGCAATTTTAAAAGCACATAAATTTTGCCATAAATGTCTCAAATATCTAATCATCGCGTAGATGCAAAATTTATTCAAACACATGCGAAATATTATCAAACGTTTTGTAATTTTTATTATTAAAATTTATTATACATTTAGGCATATACATACATACATACATATGTACGTATATTAACAAAAGTAAGATTTAATTTTTCTTAATGATTTGGAAACTTATGCAAATTACAGCTAATGAATAGTTTTAGAAAAACAGAAAATGAACGGGTAGCAAAATGTGCTAAATTTCATACTTGTATAATATTTTTTAAGTTCGTTGATGGCAAAATGTAGGCTGACTTACATTTATGACTTTTTATAATTTATATATTAAAAATGCCCTTTGGTATGTCATATTTTTAGAAAATAAATAGCGCTTTTTAATTATAAAATCATTCTTAAGCACAAGTAATGCATATGCAAAAGACAACTTTCAATATCTTTAGGCTCAAATGTAACACTATATACTAAATTTAAAAATTAAAAAAAAATCACAGCCAAATGATGAAAAATTCTACGAAAGTAAAGCAAACATTTCATAACAAATATGTATGTAAATAGCTTGGAAGTCAGTGGCCTGAAGGAATAAATTCTTATCCAACGATAAATGTTATTTCCCTCATCACATAGAAAAATGAGATATTTTTTTTTTAATAAATTAATTATATTGGTGGTCCCATTGTCCACGAGGTGAAATAATTGTTAAAAAAAATTAGAATGTTATATTCGAGTGCTGAATCTTAAGTATCCTACACCGGCGCTATGAAATAAGGCCCAAAAGAATAACTACCAAATAATAAATGAAATAAGCCCAAGAAAAAAATTTATGAAAAAACACCCAATATAAATGAAACAAAGCTCAATTTAAAAAGCCCAAAAAAAAATGAAAATAAAGCATAATTAAAAATTGTTTAATTTTATTTGGCCTTATCTCATTTTCTTATTTGGGCGTTATTTCCTCGGGCTTCATTCCATAGCGCCCCCTTCACCGACGCACGAACATGTAGTGTACAGATAAATAAATAAGTATATACATATGTACAATGTACATTGTACATATTTGTTTTGTGAAAAAAAATATGTTATACCCTTTACCAAAAAAATGGTAAAAGCTTATATATAGGTTTGTCATTCCGTTTGTAATTTCTATATTATCAATAAGAGACCCATAAAGTATATACATTCTGGATCCTTATGCATAGGGAAGACGAATAAGCGATGTCCGTCTCTCCGTCTGTCTGTACGTGAAATCGGGTTTCCGAAGCTCCCAGAAAAGCTAAAGACTTCTTTCTTCGACTGGAGTGTCAGAAATTTTCCAAAATAGATTGGTATTGAAATTCAGCAAAATCTAGCAGACGATTGCAGATCTGGAAAACTTAAACTTTATTTTGCCATATAAAAGTAACTACCGAAAACTAATTTTTATTTTTTATTAATAAATAAAGTTATTTTATACTTCAGTACAAATAAAATTGGCATTTTAAATTAAAAAAATATAAAAAAAATTAAAAAGACGTTTCCAGGGTTGGAAATCTTTAACTTTTTTTGTTATATAAAAGTAACTTACTAAAACTAATTCTTAAAAGAAAGAGATTGGTGTAAGAGATCAGAAATATAAAAAAGGATGACTCCAGGGTTGGAAAACTTACACTTTTTGTGATATAAAAAAATAACTAGGTCTTATTAATTTTTTTCTTTTTCTTTATAAATTATATATGTATATATTACATTTTGGAAAAAAAATGTGGTGTAAAAAATTAAAAAAGTAAAAACCACAGCTCTAGAGCTGGAAACTTTTAACTTCTTTTTTTCTGGATATTAAAGTAACTAAATAAAACATTTTTTTTTATAATTTTCTTTTTTTCTTTGTTCACTAAAGATACTTTATATATGTTTTTAAGAACAACTAGATTGGTACAAGAAATCGTAAAAAATCTAAAAGCATGATTCCAGGGTTGGAAAATTATTTTTTTTATATAAAAGTAACTAGGTCTAATTAGTTTTTTTCTTTTTGTTCTTCTTTATAAAATAAATATATTTTATGCTTCTGAAAAAAAATTTGGCGTATACAATTAAAATTTCAGCTCCAGAGATGGAAACTTTGAATTTTTTTTAAATTAAAGTAACTAAATAAATCTAAATTTATTCTGATTTACTTTTTGCTTTGTGCACTTATTTGATATATTTTTTTTAAAGAACTAACTTGGCATAAGGAATCAGAAAAATTTTAAATTATGATTCTAGGGTTGGCAAACTTACAATTTTTGTGTTATGAAAAATTAACTAGGTCTAAATAATTTTTTTCTTTTTCTTTATAAATTAAATATATTTATGCTTCTGAAAGAAAAGTTTGGCCTATAAAATTAGAAAAACGAAAACCTCAGCTCCAGAGGTGGAAACTTCGAACTTTTTTCTGTATACTAAAGTAACTAAATAAAACAAATTTTTTTCTTATTTGTTTTATTTTCTTTGTTCAATTAACACACTAAACGTATTTTTTCAATCAGGAAAATCTAAAAGGATGATTCCAGGGGTGGAAAATTTTTCTTTTATAACAGTAACTAGGTGAAGTTAGTCTTTTCTTTTTGTTTACAAATTGTATATACTTTAGGACTTAGAATGAAATAGTTTGGCATAGAAATTAGAAAAATAAAAGACATATCTCCAGAGCTGGAAAACTTAAATTTTTTCTGGTATATAAAACTATTTATTTCTTTGGTAATTAAATATGTTTTATATTTTAGAATGAAATAAATTAGTACTGAGAAACAGAAAAATCAAAAATATAGTTCCAGGGTTGGAAATTAAAAAAAAAACAAAAACATTTTTTTCAGTTAAACATATTTCATGTTTTAGGAAGATCAGTACTCAATATTTTTTATACATATTAAATTTTGTATGGATATCTAATTAAAGTAAAAACGAAAGTTTGTTGCTTATTGTGCTCTCAGCACAGTTATTTTTCAAATCGATGGTTTTTCCTTGACAGTTGTAACGAGTTCTTATTAATTTTTATTAAATGGAGACAAAAATAAAATTTATCGCTAAAGAACAGTCACAGCAATACGATAAATTAAAGGACATGTTCCGTTTCATTTCCCTGAAACTTTTCCTTTCTGCTGAACAAAATTCAAAAAAAATTCTGTAGGAATAAACCGTTTACATAATACCACGATGTATACCAATTGCAATTAAGACACAGAAGTTTTGCAACATCAATGATTATTAAATACGGGAAAATATAAAACAAGACTATTTTAGAGTTATTAAATATGTTACCGTAATCTTTGCGTTGTTTCAGTTGCCTGCTCCGGGCTTCATCGTCATCGCTTGCGTGATACTGATTTTCTTCTCTTCCGGACTAGCTACAGCGAGGTGGATTGCGCTTGCGATGTGATAGGCCCACAAGGTTAGGTATTAGTACCCATTCCGCATGACACGATGAATGAACGCAACAAAATAAAACTTATTTTAACTAAAGTACAGTATCACGACTTATCTGCATACGTTGAACTCGACTAGTGGACAACAATGGCATCCAAGTTGGTATGGGATACCTAATGCCCTCCCTGTGGATTACTCAATGTATAATCCCCTTATGGCAACTCTGTCGCAATCGTAGAGCGCCCCTAAAATGAACATGGCTCTCTCCACTGTTATCTTACCTTATGCTTACTCGCTCTCCATTGAAATGTATTTCTTTCATGACGTCAAATCCTTCTTCATTAACGTTTATTTCAATTGACTTATTTATATTGTTACATTTTCATCTTCTTACATACTGTATATATTACTTAGATACCAAACCTTTTGATTAGGCGGTTATAGAAAGTATAAATTTAAAGATAATACTCGTCGCACCACTTCTTTGGCCTACGTCCTTAACACTAAAAGTAAATGTGCGCTCGCCCGAAGGCTTATGCGGCTCTACTAAATCCCGGTCCAACCTACGAAACCTAGTGCTTGAGCTCAAGAACGGGTCGAGGGGTCAGACGAAACTCTAACAAAATAAAATATACAGAAATTCCACAAATCGGTAAGTTTATAACGCGACGCGGTAATTAAAGGACGTGAACCAAATCGGCTTGTCGGGCTTTACAATCATACATAGTCTTATTATCTAATATGTATTTAATATATATTTACTGCTCGTAGACCTTTGATCTTCTGTTTTGCTATTTTATAGAAACTAATGTGCATTTATCTCGGCCGTTCCGAAAATATTTGCGATGAAACCCGAGATTAATATTGTAAGTTAAATATATTATTAGGATAATAGTACCCGAATTCAATAACTTTAATAATTTGGTAAAGGTTATTTAAAAACTTTTCCTTCTTTTTTTTTCCTTCCATTCACTGCCGGTAGACTTATTACTCTAAATAAACGTATATACAGGTATAAACGCCTATGTACTTTTACGTATACGTGTTAGATATAACCACCGATATATATATATTTTTTTACTTATGCCCCTAGTGACACAAATATACCGAGAGCTCGCTATCTACAGTAGCTTAGCCACAAATAAAAAAAGATACAAATATCCGCCCAATGCGATCAAGGTGACCCTAGCGATCAGGCCGGCTACCGTGGTGTATGCAGGAATCAAAACCGTGTAGGGGAACACTTATCAGGCCACGTGTGGTTAAGGGCGAATAACGTGTGGCGCGTTAACGGCTTTTGCGCGTATGGCTAACGGCCGCCCGTTCAATATATATATGTATATAGGACGCTTACCTTGCCCCGTTATACTTAACGGTTGTACGCCGTTCTTGACTACTGTCGCGTATTCTGGCCTGGCTGGACGTTGCTAGCCCCGCTTCTTTTTCTCTTGTGCGGATTGTTGTCAGCCTGGCTGTGCCTGCCGCCAACTCTCCGTTAAGCCGGTTCCGGCCGACTCACGCTGCAGCACGTGGCGACCGGTCGTTGAAGCGTTGAGGGTAGTCTTCCCGTTCAGATATGCCTATCAGACTTCTTCTCTAGCACCTTTCAACACTCCTTATTGTTCAAAAAATGATTTTACATTTCACTAGCTCATCCATGGAAATATGACCACACTTACCTTATTGTTCCCCAAACTAATCAAGCTCCTTCCCTATTCCTGGTACAGTCCTTCTATGCGATAGCTGCTGCGCGTGTACTCTGTTACGCGCCCACCTGATTTTTCTTTCCTTTCGCCAGCCGAGTATATTAATGAATGTCCAAGAAAATATCTACACGCACGCTATTAAAAAAAAAAAGAGTTACCGTGGTTCAACAATCAAGGTTGTACGACAGCCCTAAGGTTGTAATCAAAATGTATCGTTGTCATCCTATTTCGATACAACTCTGTAACAAGCAGAACAACTTATGTCTCTCGGTGGGGAAGCGATAATATTTATGTGACCGGGTGGTGAACCTGATTATTCTGTCACATAACAAATAGCAGCACGGTTTTTAAACATCTCGAGAGCGAGTACACAAGCCCCAATTTTTTCGTAATGTATTGACGTGACGTCGATGTTGACTGGAATAAGAGTGAATGTAAAATATTTCTTAACCATAGAGTGTAGAATAAAATATTCAACTATTGATAATATCGAAAATAAAATAATTGAATCAAATTCTTTAATTTAAATTATAATTTTTTTTTTATCGAACCCATATGTATGTATACTACATATATATATGTACATACACAGCGGAAACTAGAAGGAGTAAGGATGCCTTCTAGAAGGCCTCGGTATGCCTTCTTTTGGATGTAGAAGGCCTGCTCGCTCCATTCCATACTCATATCATTTTTACACGCGTTGTCATTGCGGAGCAGGCCTTCTATTCTTGCTTCTTTCGTCAGAGATTCTGGAAGGCCTTCAAGTTAATGGATTTTGCTTTTGGTTTGGTAAAAAACCAAAACAAAACATGTTACGGCTTCTCTTCTCCCTTTTCATAGAAGGTAGTGTGAAATGTGTATCGTATCTTTTATGCGAAAGAGTCCTTTAATAAGGCCTGCACCAAGAAGGTCTTCTGGGCTTTACCGCTGGGTATGTACGTACTTTGGTGAAGGGTATATAAGATTTGGCACAGCCGAATATACCACTCTTACTTGTTTAAACTGGATTTAAATATTGAGTGCAAAGAAAATATGAAATAACAACAAATAAGAATTATGTGCCGCTTTTAATACACAAAAAATCAACATGAAAAATTGCGTAATATCAATTAAAAAATTAATTAAACTCTCACCTATAAACAATTGGATAATATTAATTAAGTTTTTCCACTAAAATTAATTAATACAATTAAAAATTTAATTGAATCAATCAAAATTCTTGATTATATCAATTAAATTCTTAATTGAAAACATGAATTGGCGAATACTTTTTCTGTGAACGCGAATAACATTTTTTGTATTTCTTAAGCCTATACCCCACTATCGGTGCATTGTACTGATTTTCGTGCAATCACTGCACTAAAAATTTTAATAGTAAGCAAAAATGGTACTCAGTTAAACTCTTTATTGAAATGTCGATGATATAATTCCTTTAAGACGCTGAACTAAACTCTTAAAATATACTTTGATATATTCTAAGGGTTCTGCCTAAACGATACTAATTTATCATTTTCGTTTATTAATATTGTTCGTTCGTTGAATTTGAAAAAATAAAACAAAAACCAAAAGCACAAGCGAAAAACATCATTTGTTTGGTTCATTTCAGAACAGAATTATTCCTTAAGGGCTCTTTACTTTTTCGACCGTATGCACATTCTGCATACTTTGACTCAAAAAAAGTGTTCACTTTTGGTCACCAGCTACAGTTGCAGTAGTTCAAGTTTCAATAACAACAACATTAGCAGCAAGCAGTAGCATGTTATTTAAGACCAGCGGCATTTGAATGCAACATCTTTTTGTTGCATACTCGGCTGGTAGTATGTTGCCGAGTTTTGGGCACCACCTCACTAAATGCGTGTTATGCGTGCCTTGGTATTTATAATAATGCCACAGCAACGACAATAATAAGAACAACAAAAAGTGGGCTGAAATACTATTAAAAAAATACATTCTGTTTAAGGAATAAATTAAAAATAATGGAACGAACAAACCAAAATTGCCACATAAATTTAATTTTTTTTATATATTTCAAAACCGCATGCAAGGTTTTTTTGTTTTTTTTTTTTTAAATATTAACGTGTGCTTTTAAGTAATTTGTTTTAAGAGCTCATATTGGTTTTTCCTTTTATAAATCAAAATAAAATTGCTTTTAGAAGCGGGTGGTAAAACTGTTGTAATAATAATGAAGTTAAAGCAATTCGCTTTTAAATAAAAAGCAATATAAAAAGTATTAAGAATTAGTTGCATGTACGACAACAAAAGAGCTTTACATATATTGAAAAAAAATTTTTTGTTTAAATTGGCTGCCATTAAACCCACTGTCTTCCAACTGTTTATTTTACTTACCATATAAATATAATAAAAAGTTTAACGTACATAAAAAAATCTTGAAAAAAAACTGAAAAAAAAATTAATTTTGGTTATTTTTTTCCCAAATTTTTTTTTAATTTCCAACCCTGGAACCATAATTTTTGAATTTTCTCTTTTTAACCCCCGACCAAAAAAAAAGGGGTGTTATAAGTTTGTAATGTAAGTCTGTGTGTCTTTGTTTCTTTATGTCTGTCCGCGTCGGACTGATTTTGATTTAGCTTTTTCTGTTGGAAAGGTGACTTGATCGAGAGGGTTCATAGCTATGGTTGAAGTGAATCGGTCTACCCGTTTAGAAGATATCACATCTTTTCTAGATATTAGGGGCTATTTAACATTTTTATTTATTTTTTATTTAATATTTTTCTCTCTTTCTAAAATATAGAATATATTAAACTACCAAAGAAATAATAAGTTTTATATACCAGAAAAAGTTTAAGTTTTCCAGGTCTGGACCTATGTCTTTTATTTTTCTAAATTTTATGCCAAACTTCTTTCTGAAACATAAAGTATATATAATTTGTAAACAAAAAATAATAATTTTATATTGCATAAAAATTAAATTTCCTAACCCTGGTATCATGCTTTTAGATTTTCCTAATTCCTTATAAAAATCTAGTTCTTTAAAAAAATCTATAAAATATGTTTAGTAAACAAAGCAAAAAGGAAATAAGAAAAAAATTAGTTTTATTTACTTACTTAAATATCAAAAAAAAAAGTTCAAAGTTTCCAGCTCTGAAGCTGTGGTTTTAATTTTTATAATTTTCTACACAGAACTTTTCTTTCAAAAGTATAAAATATATTTAATTTATGCAGAAAAAGAAAAAAATTAATTACTTTTATATAACACAAAGAGTGTAAGTTTCCCAGCCCTGGAATCATAATTTTTGATTGTACTGATTTTTGACACCAATCAGTTTTTTAAGAATATAAGATATGTTTAATTAATAGAGATAAAGGAAAAGTTAGTAGTAGTAGATTACTTTTATTTAGCAAAAAAAAGTTAAAGTTTTCTAACCCTGGAAACGCATTTTTTTAAATATTTTTTTTATATTTGATGCCAACAATAAAACAAAAATTAGTTTTAGCTAGTTACTTTTATATGGCAAAATAAGGTTTAAGTTTTACAGCTCTCAAACGGTCTGCTTGGTTTTGCTCATTTTCAATACCATATCTATTTTGGACCATTTCTGATACACCAGTTCAAGACTGAAGTCTCTTGGGAGCTTTGGAAAACTGATTTCACCTACAGACAGACGGACATCGCTTATACGTCTTCGTTATGCATAACAATCCAGAATATATATACTTCATGGGTGCGAACTTAGCACGGTATGACAAACCTATATGTCGTCACCTTAAATGCAAACGGGCGTAACTACACAAAAATTCGAAATCGACTTTTCGATTGATTATTGTTCATTTTATCAAATTAAATGTTCACGCAGATATTTAGACCTCTGTAATCAAAAATGACGACTTTATGAAAGAAATTCAAACGAATGTAATTAGGAATGCTTAAATATATACATACAAAAAGGAAATAAATGGTTAAAAATGTATAAGTATCCATACCACAAGTAAATTTTGAAAACAATTTTCAAGAATACTTTATTATTATTGGTTTTGTAACGTGTTTTGTTTCTCCTGTAAAAAATACAAAAGTGTAGTTACGTCCGTTTGCATTTAAGGTGATGATATAACTTTTAACTTTAATGGAATTTAAACTTTTTTTTTTGAACTTATTACGATAAAACGCACTCAGCATGATTTACCTGATTGATATGTTTCCAAAATTTTGCCACAAAGCACCACTGTGCAAGATACCTTTAATTCACAAGATATATTTTTTTATACAAATCAAGCATTCACCTTGTTAAAAATTTCTTAGTAAAAGTAATTTTAATTCCTTTTTTGTACATACATACATACAATACGTGTGTACTAAATGCACACAAATGTATTTATGGTCCATCTATTCCAGTTCAATCGTTTCCTTAATTAATCTTTCTTAAATGTTAAACTTGAGAAAATTAATCCCATATCATGATGATTTATGTGATTTGTGTGTGTTTTTGCTGCAAACCGAACACACCTACTGCCAACTTAAGTAAATACGGAACAAAAATTCCCAACTATTTGATAAACATGTATAAATAATTCCCCTGGCACTGGGAGCCAAGGAAAAAAAAAACGCTTAAAGAACATTATAATTTAACATGTTTGTTAGCATAAATTATAATAATTGCAATTTGTTTGCAATTTAACTTGTCTGTTACGCATTCAAGCGTTCCATTTAAACATCCCATCAATGCTTCAAGTACATATGAGGAATGGTCATCATAAGTATTCCAAGTATGGTAACTTGGGCCAGATGCAAGTACTTGTACGTGTGTGTGTATGTGTGTATGTGTGTTTGTGTGTGTGTGTAGTGGCAAGTAAAAACCTTGGCACTGACTTTGATGAGATAAACTTTCAATGCACGAGTACTTTTTAGTTTTACTTTTTCTAAACTAATTTTAATAAGTTGAATGTTTAGGATTAACTAGTCAGAAGAACATTTGAAGCGATGTTGCAAGTACGAGTATGTATGTATATACTTTAGCCTCTATCAAGACACTTGACAAGTCTAAGTCCTCGTTCAAACGCTTTCAAATAAATTTTATTTTAGATTAAAGTGTCTGCAGTGGGTCATCATCAAGTGTTTACTTTTTTATAAATTATTGTAAAACATAATGATGCTCTTTCTTCTTGAATATTTTCTCCTTGCCTTTGCCACCAACTAGTAAACACTTTTGATTAAGTGTAGAGAAAACGAAACTGGAGTTGTTAGTTTACTTTTTATTTCATAATCATAATCTTTATTTACGTTGAAAGGTGTATTAATAAGTGTTGGTTGGTGTTTATATGTCGCTACTATGGGCCATGGTTGTTAGGCATTGTTTTAGGTCAAGATACACGCTAAATCTTGGATAGTCATTTGTTCACAAATAATTATGGAATTTATATTGGAATTCAAGAGCTTCATATTGTTGCACCTTAAACTTGCTGACAAACTCGACACTGGACTTGACAGACAACAGCATTCTCCAGCCTTATTGATGTAACCGCAGATAGCTGCCCGTTGAGCCCGTAGGCTTGTCTAGTACAAGGCCGATTAATAATGTCAAGTTGAAAACACATCTAATCTACTTTTTTTCTGCCCAATTCAAGGCGAATTCATATAATTGTTGGCTCGTATGTCAAAAGTTGTTTATGTACAGAGACCTGTGCCAAGCAATTTTGTCGGCGGCGGCGGCTCTTGAGAAAATCGACAACAAATAACTTAAAAATGAAATTTAATTGTACATGGAGAATCGGGGCTGTTTTTCAGGCGACATAAGCCAAACTTTTTTCGGCGGTGGTAGCTGACTAAAAATGTCAGCAGCTCGGCTCAGCCGGTAGGTTTCTGCTTTAGTATCTTTAATCAGCTGCTTTTGAAACATGAGCCTCCCAAAGCAACAACAAAATGCCATATTGTTTTTATTGTTTGTAATTTGTTGTAGTGTTAACTTTACATGTTATGAATTTGCCTTAGTCTAGTATAAAAAGCACTTCAAATGCTCGGTCCGTTGATCTTATATAAAGAAATTCTAACTGTAAAGAGTAAAAACTCTCATTTCCGCCGACTGTACAGTTTTCCCATTTAGAATTTGTTTTTATTGAGTAGCTGAGAAAAACTGACTAAGCATTAGTTTCTGTGTTAACAAAATTTCCAAATGTTTTCACTTATTCATTAAATACTTTTTTACTAAATGCCAACTTCATGGTGTTCTCTCGTCCAGTCATATGACCGCATTCAAATCATTAGTATACTCGTAAGTACTGTTTTCGAATCTTGCAACTTCAATGTGTGTGCAGATAAAATTAAATTTAAGTAGCAGAGACAAAAACCAAAAAAGTTTACAGAGCCCATTTTGCAGTTAACAGCGGACGGACTGTTAAGCACTTAACAGTCCTAGTAAAATAAAGGAATGTCGGGCCCTATTACGAGTGTCGTATTTCGACTATGACTTCGACGATTTTGTAGTACTCGAACATTAAACAAAAAATGCTGCAATGTTTTTTAGGCTATTACAAAATAGTCATAGTCGAAGTCGTAATCGACACCTGTAATAAGGCCAATTAATTCGGTGCCGAAATCCAGGAAAGGGGAGTGATACTATACCCAATAATTAATGGAAAATATGTTCCGAGATCTGAATAATAAAATTATACTAGTTGGATATGCATACAACAAATATATATTGTATATGTATATCAATAATATAGAAACTTAATCTTAAAAAGATCATATCTTGGAAGGAAAAGTGGTCATTGTGGAAAATAGTAGAACTCTACATATGTATATCCCACTATATAGAAATGGTGCTTCTGGTGGATCATGAAAGAGCAAATGAAGTCACATTTCTTAAATCATTTTGGGAGTTTAGAAAAATTAATTTGAAAAAAGTGATTTTTGAAGCAAAATTGCTGGATAACAAAATCAAAAATTACTTTTTTCAAATTAATTTTTCTAAACTCCAAAAATGATTTCAGAAATCCGACTTGATTTGCTCGGTCTCTAAGCCATAAGAGATTTCTTCGCCCGATTTGCAAGCGAAACTCCAATAGCGCTTGCGCGAGTAAAGACATGGAATGGTTTTCCTGAGTAGGGCATCAGTTGTTGTACATATACATATTTACCTGACTCACAACAACTAGTTTAGCAAGCAACAAGCAACAAACTCCCTGTAGTATTCAGCAAGTCCCAAAGTTCCCACAGTTTACGAACGTTCGATGTCCCAGTTCTAGTCCTTGTTTTTATGCCAAATGTCTAAATTGTTTCAATATTGCTTGTTTTTTTTTAAATATGAATTTACATTTCATTAAGTTGGTGAAATTGGCTCTCAGTAATTGAATTATTTTTTAACCGACTTCAAAAAAGGAGGAAGTTCTCAATTCATCAGTTTTTTTTTTTAAATTGTTACTTCATAACTCGGAACATTTTAGAATGCTTGCAAACTTTTTTTCTGCATCAGAGGGTAAAGCTTCCAATTGGTTCCATTGTATAGAAAAATGGGCGGCGACACGCCCAGAATTTTTTTAATTTTATGATATTCGTCATATTCGATTGCTGCTAAGCCTAGCAAACATTTTTGGTTCTTGTAATTACACAATATTAATATAAAATGGGGAGGGGGCTACGCCCATTAAAATGTATTGTTATATTCAGGGTTGGGTAGTATTTGAAATACATGTATTTGAAATACGTATTTAAAATACAAATACGTATTTTGTATTTGTATTTTAAATACATGACGTAGAAGTATTTTGTATTTTGTATTTTAAATACATAATTTACAAAATACATTTACAAAATACATTACATTGTTGGCGTTTTGCATTTTGATCGATTTATAATGTATGATTCGTCAAACCAATAACAATATATTAGAATCGCTAAAAAAAAACATAACTATACCCACTCTTAGGGCCATTATTACAACTTAAAGTTAGTTAAAAGTAGGATTTTGTAGGTCGTATAAAACGCTATTCATTATTATAAATTTAATTTAACCTACCAGGAAGAATACATTTGCCTTTACCTTAGCGCTTACTTTAGGTTAAGCTAAAATTATATTGATGGAAAACTTTTTATACGTCCGATAAAATCCTACTTTTAACTAACTTTAAGTTGTAATAATGGCCATTAGAGTTGGCATCACCACAATTCAGTTGTCAATTCTGAAGCATCTTGTCACAAGGCGTTTTATTTGCAGCTGGTACTATTACAACAATTATAACAATACAAAACAAATACAACATTGGGTCTGTTCGGAAATGCATCACTGCGCTGCAAATGGAAATTAAAATGTCCTAAAGTTCTTCACTAAAGTAAATGTCGCACAAATAAATGTAAAATATGAGATACAAACATGAATACTGCTCAAAAAGATTATCAGCATACTTGTATTGTATTTTAAATTAAAGTTTGCTCTTGTGATGCAGAGCAGTGATGCATTTTCGAACAGGCCCATTGTTGTTTTTGCCTTGGGAGATTGTGTTGTCGTCCACACTTGCAATTTTTTAAAATTCTGCTTTGAAATTGCATAAGTGTCCACATTAGAAAATCATATTTTTGCAGTTAAGCTGAAGGTCCATACCATCCGTTCTTTGCATATGCGTTGTATGCGTTTCTGTACGTTCTCTCCCATTCTAAATTCCAGTTACATGCAATACATCTTATGCGCAAGTATTTTTGTTGTTTTAATGCAAATGAGATAAAATTTAAATTCACCACACGAACATTTGGCTATAAAAAAGAGCATGATGCATGCGACGGATACAAAAGTAGAAAGTAAACCTACTTTATCAGTCCTTGTAACTAGCCACATACAATTACCTTGATTCTACTTTTTGACACATGCATCAAACGCAACTATGCATTGAACGGATGGTATGCACCTTCAGCTTTAAGCATTAAAAAATTTTATTTCACAACAGATTTGGCTGAAAAATTATCAATTATTTTTGCTTTTTGATACATTTTGTATTTTTCATACAACTGAACAAATAAAATAAAATAAAACCTCAAATACACCTGCAAACTTCAAACTAACAACTGAGAATTTCAAAACAAAAGAGAATTGCGAGCACATGAAACTCTGTACACCCCCAATCTTCTCACCCCTTTCATCAATACACTCAAGAATTGCTGAAACAAAAATTTCTAGTATGGGCGAGGCCCGTATGTAAGTGCTTCTAACTAGCAAGAATAGAGTGAGCCTGAACTAGTAACACCACCTGTAAATAGATACATACATACATATATACATAAATGATGTGGAAGTATTTTGTAGTTTAAATACGTACAAAAAATTAAAGTATTTTGTATTTTAAATACATACATGACCAGCAAGTATTTTGTATTTTAAATACTGCAAGCCATGTATTTTTCCCAACTCTGGTTATATTTCACGTGTTCTACTGAACCGATTCTAACGAGACTTACCACACACATTGAGCTCTAGAATATACACAAAATTCCAATTGGAAAAATGGGCGGGTTCACGCCCATTAAAGTTTAGTATTTTTTAAGTGGTTCTTTTTTATTTTATTGTTTTAGACAAAACTTAAGACATACTCTGAGTTTTGAAGGACACACGATCTTGCAGTTAAAAAAGGGGGCGGAGGCATGTCCATTAAAATTTGATTTTATATTTCACGTACTTCTTCTTAACCATCGGATTTTCCACATTTTTTTTATGTTTGAAAGAGTCTACTTCCAGTGTGGTCCCATACATTTTTTTCAAAAATGTTCTATCATTGAATTCGGTTTTTTTTTTGCAGAATTATTTAATGATTTCTTTTACAAACAATTCCTACTAGAATAAGTTCTGCAAAGCTTAAAAGCGCCCAATGCTGGAGTTGGGGATTATCAACTCGTCTGTCTGCAGTACACATAGGCTATATATTTTCTACTTAGTATCGCTTCGGGGGGCGGGTAGTAGGTACCCTGCAATACTATTCAACCGATTTTTAAGAGAAGTAACACTCAGACACTGAACGGCTACTACTACTATTATTTGATGCTACCTTCTTTAGGAAAGGAATAGTGATAGAGAAGATAGATAGATGGTGAAGGAAGAGATAAATGATAGCTTCATTATTTTACAACACTGCTTTTTGCAAGTTTCTTTTTTTAATAATTCAGTGTTACAGCGCCAGTGTTACCATTTTATTAGTTATTTATTTATTATTAATTTTCAAATTCTTAACACTATTTTGTAATTCAACAAGCAGCTCATTAAAAATTCGTTTCTGACCACTCGTTGGCATCCATACAATTCGCTTTGCAATTGTTTATTCCTCAATGAAATGAAATTGCTTTTAATTTACTATTTTTCTCTAAGATTTATGATCCTTTTTTTTTGCAAATAAAAGTGAAGTAACGCTCAGGCGATATGTTATGGAACAGATTATGAGCCTTGGTTGATGGACGCAATGTTCTCTGATTATTTAGCAGCTTAAGCTGTTGTTAATATTTTTCTTTACTTATTTAGTTGAGGGCGAAGAAACATTAGGAAGTTTTTAAGATTAAAAACGGAAAGTAACTTAGCGATATTTAAACCTTATTTACAGGCTTTGATTGAGGCCAAATGTTAGAAGAAAATAAAAAATTATTACCAAGTGAAACTTTTGTGTACGTAAGTATATTTGGTATATCTCATAGAAAGGTAAAAAATAAATTTATGAAAATAAATTTTGGAAATTTGCATTCAAATTTTTGTATTTAAAAAAAAAATTAAATTAAATTATTTTATTTGCATAATGTTTATTTTGATTTTTAGATAAAGATTCTCTATTTGGTCAATGCACCCACTAAACTCAGAGTTTATGTTAAATATTCAAATTAATTATTTAAACACAACAAGCAATAAGTCGTTTATAAAGTCGTGTTTTATATGATATTTTTCCGCAAAGATAAAATGCTAAACAATTGTTGCTAAAGTAAGGATAATGCCTTGAAAATGCTGAATTCCAAACAAGTGGACCTTAGAATATAAAAATATGCTTCTAACGATGACAGCCAAAGTAAACATGCAAAGGGCAAAGTTATATAAAAGAGACTCCAAATAAAGATGGTTAAACATGATTTGCAAAAACAAAAAAATGAAATGAAAGACACAAAGAAGAGATTATAAACGTTTAATAATAAGAAAAATAATGGAAAAATCTTCAGCTGCCAAATGTGTACAGTGATGGCGCATATTTTAAAATAAAGATAACATTTTAACATAATTTATTAAAATAAAAGCTTATTTTATAACTTGCAGAATGAAAAGCTGGCGACAAAGATATAAGTGTCAAACTTAAAAGTGCTTCAGGTTTAGATTAATGCTTACAATGCTTGCAATGCTCATTATTTAAACACATGACCTGTAATAGTTGATCATAATACTTTAACATATATGTAATTTGGAGACCTGAATAAAACGCCAATATGATTAGTAAAAACTAAATTTGAGACCTTGAATAACAACTACTTTTCATATATTTCTGGTATCGATATAGGATAATGGTTGAAGATAATGCATAGGCAGGAAAATGTTTACTCCCACAAAGGCTTAACAGAATTAAATAACTACTCAGATAGGTAGAACATATCAATACAAAGACAGGCGTCTAATCTTCTCTTTCGATAATCAGCTGATTCGATGACGCTATTTCAGTTTCGGATTATGGCATTCGATATCGCACTACATTATTACATTGTTCGATAGAGAATGCCATTACCTCAAACTAAAGAAATGTGATCGAATCAGCTCGATATCGAAAACGACGATTAGACCTCATTATTGCATTGGCTTCTGTGACGCTATGAAAACTACACAGAGGAAACAGTGCCTACTAAATACCTCATAAAATAGAACAAAATTAATAAGAAATCTCTATGGTTTTTTTCAATAAGGAAATCTTATTAATTTCATAGAGAAAATCTTTTTGAAAAAATCAAGAAGAAATCTTGTAGTTTTTATGAGGTTATCTTATTGATTTTTTCAATAAAAAATAAAAGAAATTGCGTCTTTATTCCCTGTACTTACATATGTATTTTCATTTAAATTCTATACCATATACATATGTATGTAGTATATTGTAGATGTTATTTTTTTATACATACATACATATATACTCATTATGTTATTTTCTTAGTAAGTTAGCTCACCAAGTATTGAACCAGCAAACGTCTACCTGATAGACAAGCAAGCCTGAAAAACCATTAAAATTATTGTGCAAAAATTTTAATACAAAAATGAAAAAGATCATGAAAAAAATTTTCTGTATGTCTATTTACAGAAACGAAATAACAAAAAACCTAATAAAATAAAGAAGATTTCCTTATTAAAAAATCAATAAGATGCTTAACGCATACTCATATAGAAACCTACTAAAATCAAGAAGAAAACCTTATTGAAAAAGTTAATAAGATAGCCTAATAAAAAAAAAAAAATAAGGCAACATAATAAAATCAATAAGAAATCCCTATAGTTTACAATTTATAAGAAAACCTAACAGAATCAAGAAGTTTTTCTCTATGGATTGTTTTTTTTCTTTGGTGCCAAAAATAACGGAAATTGAGTAAAAAAAGTTGTGAATAATATAATTTCTTCTTTATTTTATGTGGTTTTCTTCTTGATAAAATTAATAAGATTTACCACATAAAAACAATAAGGAATCTCTTTCGCTTCTTTCTGCTGGGATACCCCTTAGCCTAAAAACATTTCATAGAGAAAATCTTCTTGATTCTATGAGGCAGTTTTTTCTCTGTGTACTTTTTTGTTTATTGTGGTTATAGTCCATTGTTTTTCCTCAGTGTATACTATAATTTAACTAGTCAATTTCACTTGCATTTTTTTCTCTTCCCATAAATCAAGTGTAACTATAATAAAAATTATATCATATCAATTCCAAATACATTTATTTAGTATTAAAATTTCATTATTCGGAAATTCTCTCCCAGATTTGCTCCCCATTGTATGCGCTTTAACGTTTAGCGAAAGCAAAGAAGTAGAAAAACAAAACGTCAAAAATGTTGAACTTATGGACACGCTCTTGGCCCTTGGGACATGAGAATGAAATGGTTAGAAGAAAATTTATACAAGTGACAAGATTGTGAGAAGCATTAGCAACTAAATATTGCAACAATAACAATTATTGCTGCTGCAAGCTAACGAAAGAAGAAAGTAAAGTCACATGCAGAGGGACATTATTAACAAAGAAAATACGAGTAAAAGGAAAAAAATTCATAAAAAAAAGTTTGTTGCTCAAGTCTTGCGTTTTTTCCCTGCTATTCACAAATCATTTGCCATGTTTTTTCCTTCTATAAAAAAAGAAGAAAGAAACAAATAAATTTAATGTTCTTAGAGAGTTAAAATAAATTTATGCTTATATTTAAGTACTAAAGAATAGACAAGGGACGAAAAAAATGCAGTAAAACTGTTTATAATTTGTAATAAATTCAACTATAAACACCACATGTCTACTTGTAAGCCCATTGAAAGTTTTGATAGTAGTACCTAAGTTATTGCTGGGCCCTTTTAAGATGTTTCTAACACATAAATGTTTGGCATATTCTAAGCGCGTATGTGTAATTGAGTGTATTTATAATATAAATTTTATGTTAAGGCGTCTGCCTTTTTAAAATCAAATGATAGTAAATCACCATGAAGATATAATAAAACATGCTATTGCACTTTTGATGATGTTTTTCGTTTAGGCTTATATAAATACCCATCCTTTTTTAACACACACACACATACACATGCATACCTGCTCAAAACCCCATTTAGATAGACAACCATTATTGTAATCATACACCAACAAGGTTTGAATATTGCTGTGGTAAAAAAGCTCTTATAATATGGCTAAAAAATAATGAAAAAACAAGATACAAAAAAAAGCATTGCGAACATCAAAAGTCCCAAACATCATGAGAACTAATCAGTGCTAAGTCAAGAGTATACAATCCTTACAGATAGACTCATAAATTCCTTGACAATGATGACAGGAAAAAGTAGACATTCTTTTTTTTTTTATTGGAATTGTGGAATCAGCAGTTGTATTAAATGTCAGAGGGAGCAACAACAACTTTTGTTTTCTACTACTTTTCAAATACGCCTTTTAATGCTGGGACAGCGTTTGCGTCAGTCATAAAGGTTGAAAGGAATTAAACTGCAACTTTTATATTAAATAGCTTAAGTGCAAAGCTAATATTCATTTAAATAGCAGGAGAAGATATCTAATTTTTTATAATTCAAAGCATGTATGAATAAATTTAAACTGTTACGGCAAATACAAGACACTTGTACAGAAAAGGACTATTTTATCATATGCCATCTAGACCAGGCACCTGTTTCTCAATTGCTGTAATACAATTAAAATAGTTGTGAAAATATATTATTTATTCGCAAGGTTTGAGAAACAGTCCTCTGTTATTCCTAATAATCTCATTATTGCTATTGGTTCTAGTATTGGCAGTTCCCAGTCTTGCAAAAGGTGCTTGTCCAATTGTTTATTTATTCTGTGACATAAAGCTTCACATGCCTTCAGAATGTGCGTTAGAGTTTCATTATCATAATTTCAGGATATCCAGTAGCAGTAACTCTCAAAGCGAATTCTGCTGCGGTATATCCCCAGCCTATAATGGCCTGTGAGAAAGCTGGTGACTATTTTTAGATTATGTCGTGTTAAGGACATAGTAGGTTTTAAACGAGTTTATACCTCCAAATTATTAGGTCTGCATGCCTCAAACCAAGACTGAACCAGTTTCCATCGATATACTTTCTCAAAATCTACTCCATTTAAGTCCACAAAATGGTGCTTGTCCTGCCATGGCTACCCTTTTGCTCAGTTATTCAGCATTTTCTTGTTCTTTTCCTTCCAAAGAATGGCTATTTCTCTTCCTTGGTAGCCTCTGTCGGGATTTGTGCTCATCCCTCATATTAGTTATCTTATAAGTTTATCTTCGTATCAGAGAGTTGCGCAACTACACAGATAGAACAGTGCCTACTAAATACCTCATAAAATAGAACCAAATTAATAAGAAATCTATATGGTTTTTTATCAATAAGGAAATCTTATTAATTTCATAGAGAAAACTTATTTGAAAAATTCAAGAAGAAATCTTGTAGTTTTTTTTAGGTTATCTTATTGATTTTTACAATAAGGTTTTCTTCTTGTTTTTATTAGGCGACCTCATAAAAAATAAAACAAAAATTGCGTCTTTATTCTCTGTACTTTAGAGATCGACCGAAGGCGTTTTTTTGGCCGAAGCCGTAGCCGAAGCCGAAGCCGAACTTCGGCTAAAATCCTAAACTTCGGCCAAAACCGAAGCCGAAGCCGAATGTTTTAAATTTTAAAAATGATACTTGTTTTATATGAATTAAGAAAAAAGTTTACCTTTTTTAAAATCTATGAAATAGCTGTAATATCTATTGGATACATAACAAGAAAAATAAAACTATTTTGCAATTTCTAGATTGCTTTTTCATATGATCACTCACAAGAACGTCCAAGTAAAAGAAAATAGAAAGCAACAGGGTTGTATTTCAAAGCAACCCTTTCGAAACGTTAAACACAATAGAAACTGTCGGCGAGCAACGACCAAAAATAATATTATTTTTCAAGCTTGGAATGAAAAATATTCGGCTTCGGCTAATCGGCCGATTATTGCCATAGGCCGAATGTTGGCCAATCACCAATTTTTGGCCGAAGGCCGAAGCCGAAGCCGATTAATCGGTCGAACTCTACTGTACTTATGTATTTTCATTTAAATTCTATACCATATACATATGTACTATGTATGTATGTAGTATATTGTAAATGTTATTTATTTATACATACATACATACACATTATGTTATATTCTTAAGTAACTTACTCACCAAGTATTGAACCAGCAAACTTCTACCTGATAGACAAGCACTCTAAACAATATGCTAACAGGCAGCCTGAATAACCATTGGAATTATTATGTAAAACATTCTTATACAAAAATTAAAAAAAGAGCATGAAAAAAATTGTCTGTATGTCTATTTATAGAAACGAAATAACAAGACACCTAATAAAATCAAGAAGCGTTCGTCAGCGTTTTTTTTTGTGTTTGGTCCACTGTGTGTGGTGTCCGTTTATGTAGATTTCTGCTTTATATACGCAACTTTTATGCAAATGGAATATGTGAATTGTTTTGATTCATCGCATTTCAATTTGCTGAAAGCTGTTTTGTAATGAAAGCTCAATTTTACCATCACTAAATTTACAACAGTCTTGCCATTGTCGTTTGTTCTTTAATTATGCACATGTTAGTTAATTTGCTTATTTTTGTTCTACTTAAGCTGGTTTTTTTTTCTAGGGAGTGCATTAGGCCACCCAATGAGCCGAAAGTATTTATTTTATTCGCTTCACCGGCAATTTCTGTTAGACTAGGCATAAAAAATCACATGTGTGTAAAAATTGTACGTATAGCATGCTGACCGGTCATACGCATTGCACTTTTCACAAAAAAAAGCTATAAACAATTTTGGCCTCATAATTTTCAAATGTGGCGTTTTTCGAAAATATTTTCTATAACCATTTTTGTGCAGAATAAATCACAACATTTTTTCTGTACATAATTTTGCGCTAACTATGGCCTATCGTGGTCATTTAATAAGATGAAACAACGTTTTTGGGGAAAACTTTCTTTCAACGACTTACGCTAAAAACACGATAGCGATAATTATAATCCGTCTTTATTATTTAATAAAGTACTACAGACACTTAAGACACTTAAGGCTAGTTGTTCCGTTCAACTATGTGTTGTTAGTCAAAATATTTACAACAAACTTTGGTGTTATTTGTTCATTAATAATTATCACATGTAATTTGGCTTTTAACGTGATACGAACTTTAGGCTGTTCAAATCGTAAATATAAATATTAAACTAAATTAAAACTATTCTGGGGCGACAAAATGTTACTTTATATTAATTTTATGAACTGGAAACACTAATGGTAATCGCTAAAATCTGACAACACCATATAATAAAGTTTAAAATTTTTTTAGTATAAACGTGCTCACACTGTTTTGGTGGACTTATACATTATTTGTTTTGTGAGCTCAGAAAACAATTTAACAAAAAAACGGAAATTTCAAGAGAAGGTTTTATTGCTGTGGCACAAAACATTGATGCAGTGCTTGAACTGATAATGGAAGATCGTCGTGTGACTAATTATGAGATAGATGCATCTTTGCATATTAATTTCATTTCAAGACATTCGATTTTGCATGAACACTTAGTTGGAAAAAAATTATTCTCGTTAAAGCCTGGTACTCTGTTCAAAATTTCACGCAAAATGTTGACATAATCCATACAAAAAAAATTTTCGTGAAATTTTCATGAAATAATGTTGCAAAAGTTTTACTCTGTTCAACTCGTGAAAAATGTATGAAATGTATCTGGCAACCTTTTCTTGCTATCTGTGAAATAATGAGACTGGCATTTGTTTCGTGCGAAATATTGACAGGTGATGTTTTTCATAACACAATTCGATCAGTGTTGCCTACTTCAAACCAATAAATGCGAACATTTTTTCCGAAAAAGTAAAATGGGCATCACTTGCTACTAGGGATGGGCAAATGAATAAAACGTATCGATATATATCGTATCGATATTTTTGAACATAATCGATATATATTTTTTGAAAACATCGATATTTCGATATATCGATATTTTTGCCTACAAATGTTGCCAAAATATTCTAAATCTAAAATAAATACACATACTAACATATCATGCCATAACTGCCAAAAACAGCAGCGATATAAATTTTGAACAACTATTGAGACCTTATGCGTTTTTAAGGGTTTTAAAAAAATATTTCCATAAAAAATGTTACTTATTACGCCTTTAGAAGGCCTTAATAATTTTTATAAATAAGGACGTTAATCATTGATTAATGCATGCCCGTGTTTAATACTTTAAAGTTCATCATTGCGGGATACGAGAAATATCCACTTTGCATCCAAACAATAATATTTAAAGAAATCGCGAAAAAGAAATGAACTCCATGAGTGGAGAAAACCCAAATTGATATTGGTATCTGAAAAGGAAATAAATTTATCCATACCCTGTATTTTTAATTTGTATTATAAGATAATTTCTGAAAAACTGCATTCATTTCGAATGCACAATTAGTCACTTTAAGAAATTTAATACAAAGGAACTACGTATGTTAAGTTATACGTAACCTAATGTAGCTCCTTAACGCTTCCTTAGTTCTTACTTTACGTTGCTGTCTGTGCTGTGCCGTTATATTTCTAAATTTTAATAGTTTCTTTTTCTGTAATAAATTTAGTTTTCTGACCAGAACGGTCACATTGCTATGTTTCAATATAATTTTATGTTTTTCTTTTAAAAATGCAATTTTTTAAATTCCTAAAGCACAATCACAGTTTATTTTGAAATGTTTTTTGTTTTATTTATGTTGCCAATTACAATTACTTAAGAGTTTTTTTGATTTTCAGAGGTTGAACCGAAACAGAACAGAATGAAAGAGAAAAACTAACGGCTTGTATAAGATCTACATGAACCAAAAAGAGTCAGCTGATTCGTAACAGAACCGAAAATAAAAACTAATTCTGCCCTTAGGCATATACCCACACAATCCAAATTTGGCATTTAGCTTAGTTGACAAATAAAAGTCACCTGGCTCAGTGGGGCCACCTTTTAGATGCGTCTGGGCATAAAAAATAAAATTATAATTATAAAATTTCTCTTTTTTTTTCTTAATGTAATGTACAAATTACCTAACTTCATAGTTAATAAAACCCAAGTTTTTTACTTTCATATAAAAAAAGTTACCTATGCAAGCTTAGTTAATCACCCGTATTACGTAAAGCGTTACCATTTGTCAAGTTTTCCCTTTTTTTGGAAGTTTTTTGAGATGCCAACAAGTTTTTTTAAAATATAAAGTTTTTTCAAGTGTTTTTATACCCTTTACCAACAAAAATGGTAAAAGGGTATATATAGGTTTGTCATTCCGTTTGTAATTTCTATAATATCAATAAGCGATCCATAAAATATATATATTCTGGATCCTTATGCATAGGGAAGACGAATAAGCGATGTCCGTCTGTCCGTCTGTCCGTCTGTCCGTCTGTCCGTCTGTCCGTCTGTCCGTCTGTCCGTCTGTCCATCTGTCCGTCTGTCCGTCTGTCCGTCTGTCCGTCTGTCCGTCTGTCCGTCTGTCTGTACGTGAAATCGGTTTTCCGAAGCTCCCAGAAGAGCTAGAGACTTCGTTCTTGGACTGGTGTGTCAGAAATTTTCCAAAATAGATTGGTATTGAAATTCAGCAAAATCGACCAGACGATTGCAGAGCTGGAAAACGTAAACTTCATTTTGCCATATAAAAGTAACTCCCGAAAACAAATTTTTATTTTTTTTTAATAAATAAACTTATTTTACACTTCAGTACGACTAAAATTGGAATTTTAAATAAAAAAAAATACAAAAAAATTAAAAAGATGTTTCCAGGGTTGGAAAACTTTAACTTTTTGTGTTATGTAAAATTAACTATGTCTAAAACTATATTAGGATTTTCTCGAGAACCGTAAGAGCTAGAGACCTGAAATTTGGACACAGTATGTAGACCTTTGGCCGCTACAACAACAAATACATGATAATTGGAAATTAAAGGGTGTTCCAAAACGAGCCACGAAAAATTTTAAAATCTTATGTAGTATATATACAATTGTACACTTGAAATTTGTAAGGTTAGTGTATTTTTATACAGACTACAAAAATTAACACAAAAATTTAAAAAATTTAAATTAAAGGGTGTTCCATCAGTTAATGCAATTTTGACTATGTAATTTTGACAATTTGCTGTATCTTGGAAACCGTAAGAGCAAGACTCTTGAAATTTTCAAAAACGGTAAAACTGAAAAAATAAAAAATTATAAAATCGCCAAACCGAAAAAAATCGCCAAAAACAAGAAAAAATCGTCAAAACGAAAAAAAGCACCAAATTAAAAAAAAATTCTAAGACTAAAATAAATCGCAAAAAAACGGAAAAATTGCTAAAATGAAAACAAAAATCGCCAAAATGAAAGAAAATCGCCAAAAACAGAAAAAAATCGCCAAAATGAAAAAAAGCCAAGAACAGAAAAAAAATCGCCAACACGAAAAAAGCACTAAATTAAAAAAAAATTTCTAAAACTAAAATAAATCGCAAAAAAACGGAAAAATTGCTAAAATGAAAAAAAACCCTAAAAAACAGAAAAAAATCGCCAAAATGAAAAAAATCGCCAAAAAAAGAAAAAACCTAAATAACAGAAAAAAAATCGCCAAAACAAAAAAAAGCACCGAATTAAAAAAAAAATTCTAAGACTCAAATAAATCGCAAAAAACGGAAAAATTGCTAAAATGAAAACAAAAATCGCCAAAATGAAAGAAAATCGCCAAAATGAAAAAAAATCGCCAAAATTAAAAAAATCACCAAAACTAAAAAAAAAAACCTAAAAACAGAATAAAATCGCCAAAATGATAAAAAAAATCGCCAAAATGAAAAAAAATCACCAAAACGAAAAAAACAGCAAAAAAAAGAAAAAAATCGCCAAAATGAAAAAAAGCACTATATTAAAAAAAAATTTCTAAGACTAAAATAAATCGCAAAAAAACGAAAAAATTGCTAAAATGAAAAAAAATCGCCAAAATGAAAAATATCGCTAAAACGAAAAAAAAACCTAAAAAACAGAAAAAAATCGCCAAAATGAAAAAAAATCGCCAAAACGAAAAAAAACTAAAAAACAGAAAAAAATCGCCAAAATGAAAAAAATCGCCAAAATGAAAATAAAATCGCCAAAATGAAAAAAATCACCAAAACGAAAAAAAACATAAAAAAAGAAAAAAATTGCCAAAATGAAAAAAATCGCCAAAATGAAAAAAACACCAAAACGAAAAAAAAACAGATCGCGAAAAAAAACCCAAAAAACAGAAAAAATCGTGAAAATGAGAAAAATCTCCAAAATGAAGAAAAGCCCAACAACAGAAAAAAATCGCCAAAATGAAAAAAACCTCCAAAAACACACAAAATCGCCAAAACGAGAAAAAAGCGCCAAACTGAAAAAATCGTTTTAACTGAAAAAAACTTCAAAATAGCAAAAAACGTTCCTTTCGTGAGCGATTCAAAGTCGCACTTAACTGATTTTTTTAATATTAAAGGAATTAAATTAAACTAAGTTTTTGCTTATTTCGTTCTTGCTTTTTTCACTTAACATATTTTATGTGTTTTTTAAAGAACTAGATTGGTATCAATAATCAGAAAAATCCAAAATTATTGGAAAACTTACACTTTTTGTGTCATGTAAAATTAAATAGGTCTAAAAATTTTTTTCTTTTTCTTTATAAATTGAATATATTTTATGCTTCTGAATGAAAAGTTTGGTGTATGAAATTTGAAAAATGAAAATTATAGCTCCAAAGATGGAAACTTTAAAAAAATGATAAATTTTTTCACAAAACAAATATGTATGTACGTGTCTGTATACTATATATATTTACGTACGTTGGTAAAGGGTATATAAGATTCGGCACAGCCGAATATAGCACTCTTACTTGTTATAAATATGTCCATAATTGAACTTTTGCAGTATATTGAATGAAAATATTAAGTGATGTTTGTATGCAATAAAACGATCTTATATTTTCTCACTCCCTTATTACTGCAACAGTGTCTAAAGGGTCAGTTAGCCTAACCATTTTCATTACTTTTCACATAACAATATCGATCAGCTGTTTTCTTTTAAAATTTTGGTACTTTTGTAGAAAAAAAGTTTTTGTTTTGGAAAAAAAGTTTTTTTTTTAGATTTAGCAAGATTTTTAAAAAAATATATATGGTAACGCTGATTGCGTATATCGAGTCGAATATTCATCTACTAGAATTTTGTCATAGAATAAGGAAAACTTATAAAAGTTTTGTTTAATCAAATTCAAAATTGTCGTAAACGACTATTCGACTCGACATACGGGTGAATATTGCCTTTTATATTTTTTGTGTGTAACAGAACAGAAAGTAAAAACAAGTTATGCCTTTAGGCTTATACCCACACAATCCAAAAAGTCACCTGGCTTAGTAAACGCGCATGGGCTGTTATTATGAACTTTCTCTTTTCTTCTTCGCGTCAATAGCAGTGATGCCAATATCGTTCAGTTAAAAAACGGCTATAGCTCTTAAAAGTATCGAAACCCGATACTCGTAAATAAGAATCGATGTATCGATATATCGGTTTTTGAAATATCGACGATATATATCGATATTTATTTTCTCAAATATCGATATTTCGATATATCGATATTTTTTGCCCATCCCTACTTGCTACGTGTCAAATTTTTCACGCGAAATAGTCAATGTTGCTGACAAGTTTTCACAACTTCGAACAGAGTAACAGGCTTAATCTATCAAACGCTCAAAAAAAGGCTCACATCAAGTAGTGTAAGGAAATGATTGAAAAGTTCAACCGTGGTGCTTCAAAAGACGCGTATAAAATCGTGACAGGTGACATGGATCATGTATATATATACGCTTATGAGCCGGAAACTAAACAGCAAGCGACCGTATGGGTATTCCAAGACGAGCTAGATCCAAAAAAAAGTTGGTCGTGGAAGAAGCACAGCGAAACAAATGGTCGTCTGTTTCTTCGGCCGAATGGGTCATGCGGTCATTGTTCTGCTTAAGCAACGTTGAACTGTCAATTCTGAGTGGCTCACGACCATTTGTTTGCTGAAAGTCCTCGAAGAAATTCGTTAAACTGACCCACAAATACCAATCATCATCATGGCACTGCGAGCTGTCAAACATCTCGTCAAACAAGTGAATTTTTGGGCAGTCAGAACATCGAATTGATGACTCATCCTGAGTACAGTCCTGGCTTGGCACCTAATGACTTCTTCTTATTCCCGACTATCAAAGGTAAACTGCGTGATCAATGATTTACGAGCACCGAAGATGCAGTTAAGCGCTTAAAAACCATATTTTGGTGGTATCTCAAGAGGAGTGTAAAAACTGTTGTGCCAAATGGTTTGAACGAATGTAAAAGTGTATTGATCATCAAGGAGAATATTTCGAAAAACAATGAAGCCATTTTCATTTCAGAATGTTTGTTATTATGTGCTATTCCCGAAATATAAGTAGTAACCCTCGTATAAAGTTTTTTTGCATTAAATAAAATTTAAACAAATATCTTGTTTATCTACTGGAAAATTTTTTTTTCTCGTTGTACCTTCATAGTGAACAGACGTAATAGCGGAATTTTTCTTACATACAAACAAAACAAAAAAAAAATCATACAAAAAATATTCGTAGTACATATTAACTTTGATAAATAAGCATTTTTTTTGCTTTGATAATATTTTTACATATTGAAATAACAAAAACAAAAAAAAAACCGTAAACAAAAAAACATACAAAGTACCCTTGAGGAATACTCTTTATGAGTACCCCAAAGGAAAAAAATAGTGAAGTGAGTTCTAACGGCAGAAATACCTATTTTACTGTGAGTTTTGATGCTCATAATGATAACAATAAAAATAAAAAATCTGATAATAGAGTTTTTCTAACGGCAAAACCACAGTTTCGCCAGCTATCAACTTCGCTTTGTCCAATGCCAACTAGTGAATCGTTGATATTATTGCCTAGTACTTCTACATTTAACTCAGCGATATCATCCGCTTCGGGCTCGTGGTCCACTTAAACAAGTTGTCACTGAAGATAAGAGTAGTTCAAAACAAAAGGTACAAGCAGGAATGGACAGATATATAACTGTTTTAAAGCGCGGCCGAAGCCCAAATTCTACTAAAATTGGATCCGCCCCAAAGATGTCTAGGGATAACAGCACATCTTCTATCAATCGTCAAAATCGTTTTTCATTATTGCAAGACAAAAACGACAAGCCCGCTGCATCATCGCAAAAGTCTTTTAAGCCACCACCTATTTATCTGAGAGAAAAAAATTCAAACGCGCTTCTAAAAAATCTACTGTCGACCATTGGTGAAAATACTTTTCACATCATTCCAATTAAACGAGGTAATATTGATGAAACTAAAATCCAAATATATGATGAAAAAGATTTCCGAAAAATTGTTAGTGAGTTTGAAAAAAATAAAACAAATTTTTATACATATCAACTTAAGAGTGCTAAAGGCCTACAAATAGTATTAAAGGGCATAGATTCATATGTTGAGCCTGAAGAAGTAAAATGTGCACTTATCGAACAAGGATTTAAAGTAAAAATTGTTACCAATATAATCAATAGAGAGAAGATTCCCCAGCCTCTATTTCGTCTTGAACTGGAGCAAAAAAAAAACAGTTAAAAAAAAACGAGACGCACCCAATTTATAGTCTAAAATACCTTTTACACCGAAAAATTACAGCTGAAGAGCCACGTAAGCGTTCAGGTCCCGTACAGTGCCATAATTGCCAAGAATATGGCCACACAAAAACTTACTGCAAATTACCTACAGTTTGTGTTATCTGCGGTGAATTGCATGGTACTGCTAACTGTACCAAGCCAAAAGTACAAGCAGAAGAAAATGCAGTAATTGTGTAGGTAGTCACACTGCTAACTACAGAGGATGCCCTGTATATTCTTTCGTTAAACAGGCTATGGGTCAAAAATCTAAATTAGCTTCAGTTCAATCAGCAAATGCTTACTCCGCCACTCTTCCTCAAACTAGCCAACTAGTTACTTCACGTGTATCGTATGCCGATGCTGCTAAGACTAGTTCTATTCCCACACAAAATGTTCCACCGCCAAGTAATTCAACGAATGCAAACTCTAGCTTTAACTTTAGTCGTCTTGAAGCTACTATTGAGAATCTGGTGCTAACTATAAACAACTTTACAACAAATATGACTAGCATGATGCAAGAAATGCTGAGAATGCAGAATACTCTGCTTCAAGCATTAGTCAACAAACCATGAACACGTTAAAACTATGTTTCTGGAACGCAAACGGCATTCGCCAACATAAAAATGAACTTGAGCACTTCCTCACGGAAAAAAATATTGATATAATGATGGTCTCTGAGACTCACTTGACTTCGAGAAGCTGCTTTAAAATAAATGGTTACACTCTATATGATTCAAAGGACCCGAGAGGGAGAGCATGCGGTGGATCAGCAATTCTAATTAAGTCAAGACTCAAGCACTATATCCTTGAGAACGTTAGTGAAGAATATATGCAAGCTACGAATATTTTCGTAGAAAATTTTTGTGCGAACTTCGTGATATCATCAATTTACTCACCTCCCAGATTTTCAGTTACCGAAGATCAGTATGAGAAGTTCTACAAATCGCTTGGATCTTGTTTCGTGGCAGCTGGTGACTACAATGCAAAACATACGTACTGGGGCTCGCGTCTTGTTACACCTAGAGGTAGAGCGTTGTTTAATACAATTTAAAAAATGGGCTTAGATGTCATTTCGAGTGGGGAGCCTACTTACTGGCCTACTGACGTAAGAAAAATTCCAGATGTTATAGATTTTGGCGTCACGAAAAATATCCATAGGGACTTAATTCACGTAGAGGGCTCTGTAGATCTGTCCTCCGATCACTCTCCCACAATAGTTACAATTTTCAACCCACTAAGGAGTGATTTAACTAACTCATATGCGAAAACGATTAACAGGGTCAACTGGCTAGGATTCAAAAAATATATTAGTAGTCACTGCGTAGAAAACATTCAGCTAAGATCACCTGATGATATTGAATTTAATATTGCCAATCTTAACGAATACATTAAACAGGCTGCTGAACATGCCACTACTTCCTATCCGCAGACTGGCTTTAATAGAATTTATTCTACGGAAATTGAACGTCTTGTATGTGAAAAAAGGAGAGCTAGAAGAGAATGGCAACAACACCGATCACCCCTAAATAAAATCAGACATAAAGAATGTACTAAACGACTCAAAGAGCTGCTATCGTCGGAAAAGACTGCATTACTGGAAAAGTATTTAGAAGGTCTTGATGTAACGTCAACATCTAATTACTCTTTATGGCGCGCTACTAGAAATCTTAAAAGACCCGTTGATTTCAAATCACCATTGCGTACTTCGACTGGAGGCTGGGCAAGAAGCGATAGTGAGAAAGGTAACTTATTTTCTGAGCATTTAAAATCTGTATTCACTCCCAATTCATGTACGGGTGCTGCCGATTTACCGAGTGTAGTCTCTCTACCCCCTCGTCCCTTAAGGTTTAAGATGCGTGAACTACAAAAAATAGTTGCTGAACTCGACCCGAAGAAAGCTCCAGGTATTGATGGCATTAGTAACAAGATGCTGATTAACTTGCCTCATATTGCAATAAGAATCTTGCTATTTATTTTTAATGCAATTTTACGAATGCAGTATTTTCCACATAACTGGAAACTTGCCAAGATTAAAATGATTCCAAAGCCAGGCAAAGATCTTACCAAGGCTGAGTCATATAGGCCTATAAGCTTACTATCAACAATTTCAAAGCTTTTCGAAAAGCTGCTCATGACTAAATTGTCCACAATTTTAGCTGATTGCGGGTGCATCCCGGACCATCAATTTGGCTTTAGAAGTCAGCATAGCACTATTGAGCAAGCGCATAGATTGGTTCAAGTTGTAAGGAGGACATTTGAAGAAAAAAAGTATTGTTCTGCCCTTTTTATTGATGTTTCTCAGGCATTTGATAAAGTATGGCACGAAGGCCTAGTTTTAAAATTGAAGACATACCTACCAATAAACATACAAAAGCTTTTGGAAAGTTATATTGTTGATAGGAAATTTACCGTTGTGGAAGGAGACTTCATGAGTGTACCCGAGTCTATATCTTCTGGTGTGCCACAGGGTAGTATTCTGGGGACTGGCCCCAGAATCTAATATATACTTGTGATATGCGTGTGAGCAATAACATACACACTTCTACATTTGCCAATGATACAGCCTGTTTGAGTATTCACAAAAATCCTGATGAGGCATCCCGCAATCTCCAAGCACACATTACCCAGCTTGAAATATGGTTGAATTTATGGAGAATAAAAGTAAATGAACAAAGGTGTGTTCATATAACGCTTACTTTAAGAAAAGATACCTGTTCCCCCATTCGAATCAACAATCAAAATATTCCTCAACATTCTCAGGTGAAATACCTTGGAATACACCTTGATCGAAGGCTTACATGGAAATATCATATTGACTCTAAGTTAACCCAAATGAAACTTAAATTAACTCAAATATATTGGTTAATTGGCAGAAATTCAACACTCAGCCTGACTGCAAACTTTTGATATACAAGTCGCTTTTGAAGCCAATATGGTGCTATGGAATTCAGCTATGGGGCACTGCTTCAGCTTCAAATGTAGAGAGAATCCAACGAAGGCAAAATAAAATTTTGCGATTAATAACATCGGCTCCATGGTATATAAAAAACTCAAATATACATCGTGATTTACACATGCCACTAGTGATTGAAGAAATTGCAAAATATGCAGGCAAATATTTAACAAACCTCGAGTCACATCCTAATCTGCTTGCTCGTAATATTTTGAACTTTACTGGACACATCCGCCTAAAAAAGAGGGACACAAGGGCTCTTATACTCAACACTCCAGATGGGACTAATTAAAAATACTTCTTTTTTTTCCTTTTTGATTATCACTACCCTGCAGAAAATTTGGTGACAATTGATCCAAACGTACTCGTCCTATAACTGGAGAAAATGTGGGTGTTATCAAAAGTACGGAGTAGTGTATGGTGAATAAAGTCATATCGTTCAAATGGTGACATATTGACCATTTTCGTGATGTATCGTCTTGATCTTGAGACAATTTAATTCGGACTCGGTCTAGTATTGTAGTAAACTGCACTGAACATGTTCGACCTATCAAATAGTGTAAATATAATGTTAATTACTCCCTTCAATGTGACTCTGGTACCAATCCCGTAACTATAATTAAATATTAACCTAAGCTTAACTGGTTTTTATACTTTTAAAATATGAGTGGCCCTGTGGTCGAGTGGGTAGTGTGCAAACCTGTCATGCACGAGGTTGTCGGTTCGAATCTCAAAAAATTTTCAGATTAAAAATAAAATGTCATTGCATTTGTAACAATGAAAAAATTTATAAGCGTTAATTGTTACAGTTAAATGTCAAAATTGCATTTATAAATAATTTATATTTATATTATTATACATCGAATAGGTCCCTATGGGATAGTTCAGTGACAAGTCACAAGGTGCATACAAAGTATCAATTAACCCCATCCTAGGCCATCCCCATATAAAAGTGACTGGTCCGCTTCATAGGAAGTGTTAGAACTCGGACTGGTCCCTATCACTTGGGGACCGGTCACGTGACTAGGCTTGTGTCAGTTCCATTTCCTGCAGGGTACTTATGTATTATTTATAACTATCACTAAGTTTATGTCCGATACTGGTCGGGCCTAGTAATTATATTTAGATTTAAGATTTGATTACTTATTGTTAGTTCATATTTGAAGATACAATAAATAAATATATATATGAAAAAAAAAATCTACTGGAACACTAAATATATTAACTGTAACTAAATTTTATTTCAAACAAATTTATTTTTGAAAATTTTTTGGGAATAACTTCCTTTTCTGGGTGTACATGTCGCTCATTTACTTCAATAGTGGCATAACTCAAAAAAGGGGTTTTTTGAGTTAATAATGCAGAAAGATTCGGCATTTCGTATTTTGTCTTGTGTAAAAATTTCATACAAATAGCTTGTACCATCATAATAATTTTTTCGAGTTGTGCCACTATTGAAGTAAATGAGCGATGTGTACTTTGCGAAAGTCATCTTCTATCACCGAGGCTCAGACACTATTATTTATTGTCTCAATCAAATGGAGAGAGAGAAATATATTGCATTCAATCAGCAGAATATAATATAAATTCAAGTCGACGTGTTAATAAAATCATTAAGCCTCCGTTTTGTACAGTGGTAATAAAAATAAAAATATGCGAAATAAAACAAAAATAGTTTTACCACCACAAGCACATAATAACTAAGCTGGAATTAAGCGAAAGCAAAAAAAAAAATAAGTATGTCTAACAATAATCAGACGAACTAATGGCAAACCATTTAAGCAACTTACCAACGACTCTGCGAATATTGTGACCTTGAACATTGGCCACAAATTGGATAATGATATCAACCTGAAAAGCAACTAAACAGGGAATACATTTTTTCATGGAAAAAATAAGAAATAAAAAATAGTTTGCGAAAAAAGAGAAAAAGAGCAGAAGACAGACAAAAGGAAAAACACAAATTACCATAACCACAACTAATTAACTTGTAAAATAAATATGCAAACTATAATTTTATTGTATTCCAAGCAAGAATGCTAAGGATTTGTGGCTGTAGTTGCAGATAGACAGGTTGGGCAAATGGTCATGTTTTATAATGCAGCTTGTTAGTGACGTTGATGAACGTACATGACCATGGTCATGATGACGCAGAATAGTTTGGCCAACAAGAAGTGGTTGTAAACAACTTATGGCAATAAAATAAATTAAATTAGCCATCTACTCAACCATCCGAAGGAAAACGAACAGGCAGATTACTTTTGAGATCTTAATTAAAGTTACAAGAATTCCTGGGCCAGTTTATGCATAAAATTTGTTATTAAATGTGATTTCTTTTTCATTTATTTTTTTTTTCTTTCTTGATGCAGAAGGTATTCAAATTGCACAATTTATGATTATGTGAGAGAAAAATAAGTATTTATTTGAGTTTTGATTACTTTTCATCAAACTCTAAAAGATTAACTGTGTAAATCAGGGAAATAATTCTTACAATATATTGAGAGCAAAATTTTTCTTAAGATTTATAGAAGGTGGTTACCTGAAATGCAAATTATGTAACTACACTTTTTTAATATTTAGAAAATTTATTATTCGACATATTGTCATGAGTTTATTTAAATTGAAATTTATTTTCTGGTGGTTAAGAATTGTCTATATATTCCATTGGTGCTTAGCCAAATCATCAGTAGACTTCAACCGCATATTTTGAACAGTCACAAACCTTTTATCTTATGCACAGAGTTTCAAAAACTATTTAAGAATTTACAAATAAAAATATATATGAAAATCACAACTAAGAGGTTTGTGACTGTTCAAAATATGTATGTGGTTGAAGTCTACTGATGATTTGGCTAAGCACCAATGAAATATACAGACAATGCCTAACCAGCAGCAAATTTCAATTTAAATACACTTTTTTAAATTTAATAGCAGCAGAAAACAAGTAAGAGTGCTATATTCGGCTGTGCCGAATCTTATATACCCTTTACCAACGTACGTACATATACATATATATTTTTTGTAAGAAAATTTATAATTTTTTTAAAGTTTCCATCTATGGAGCTATAATTTTCATTTTTCAAATTTCATACGCCAAACTTTTCTTTCAGAAGCATAAAATATATTCAATTTATAAAGAAAAAGAAAAAAAATTTTAGAACTATTTAATTTTACATAACCCAAAAAGTGTGAGTTTTCCAACCCTGGAGTCATAATTTTGGATTTTTCTGATTATTGATACCAATCTAGATCTTTAAAAAATACATACAAAAACGAAATAAGAAAGAACCTAGTTTCATTTAATTCCTTTAATATTAAAAAATTCAGTAAAGTGCGACTTTGAATCGCGCACGAAAGGTAGGCTTTTTTGTTTTTTTGAATTTTTTTTCAGCTTAAACGATTTTTTCAGTTTTGTCGCTTTTTTCTCGTTTTGGCGATTTTTTTCTGTTTTTGGAGGTTTTTTTCATTTTGGCGATATTTTTCTGTTTTTGGGCTTTTCTTCATTTTGGAGATTTTTCCCATTTTGACGATTTTTTTTCATTTTGGCGATTTTTTTTTTTGTTTTTGGGTTGATCGCCTGAATAGGCGATTTTTTTCTTTTTTTTTTGTTTTTTTTTTAATTTTGGCGATTTTTTTGGGGTTTTTTTCGTTTTGGCGATTTTTTTTCATTTTGGCGATTTTTTTCCTTTTGGTGATTTTTGTCTGTTTTTAGGTTTTTTTTTCGTTTTGGCGATTTTTTTCATTTTGGCGATTTTTTTTCATTTTGGCGATTTTCTTTCATTTAGGCGATTTTTTTTTTGTTTTTATTTTTATTTAGGCGATTTTTTTGTTTTTTTTTCATTTTGGCGATTTTTTTTTCATTTTGGCGATTTTTGTCTGTTTTTTAGGTTTTTTTTCGTTTTGGCGATTTTTTTCATTTTGGCGATTTTTTTTTTCGTTTTGGCAATTTTTTCTTTGTTTTTGGCGATTTTTTCCTGTTTTGGGTTTTTTTTCATTTTGGCGACTTTTTTCTGTTTTTTTGGGTTCTTTTCGTTTTGGCGGTTTTTTTTTTTCATCTTGGCGATTTTTTCATTTTAGCGATTTTCTTTCATTTTGGCGATTTTTTTTTTTACATTTTAGCAATTCTTCCGTTTTATGCGATTTATTTTAGCTTTAGAAATTTTTTTTTAATTTGGTGCTTTTTTTCGTTTTGGCGATTTTTTTTGTTTTTGGCGATTTTTTTCGTTTTGGCGATTTAATAATTTTTTGTTTTTTTAGTTTTACCGTTTTTGAAAATTTCAAGAGTTTTGCTCTTACGGTTTCCAAGATACAGCAAGTTGTAAAAATTGCATAGTCAAAATTGCATTAACTGATGGAACACCCTTTAATTTAAAATTTTGGAAATTTTAGTGTTAATTTTTGTAGTCTGTATAAAAAGTGTATATACATATAATTATATGTATATTACATGGGATTTTAAAATTTTTCGTTGCTCGTTTTGGAACACCCTTTAATTTCCAATTCTCATGTATTTGTTGTTGTAGCGGCCAAAGGTCTACACACTGTGTCCAAATTTCAGGTCTGTAGCTCTTACGGTTCTCGAGAAAATACTAATATAGTTTTAGACATAGTTAATTTTACATAATACAAAAAGTTAAAGTTTTCCAACCCTGGAAACGTCTTTTTAATTTTTTTCATATTTCTTTAATTTAAAATTCCAATTTTAGTCGTACTGAAATGTAAAATAAATTTATTTATTAAAAAAAATAAAAATTTGTTTTCGGTAGTTACTTTTATATGGCAAAATAAAGTTTAAGTTTTCCAGCTCTGCAATGGTCTGCTCGATTTTGCTGAATTTCAATACCAATCTATTCTGGAAAATTTCTGACACACCAGTCCAAGAACGAAGTCTCTAGCTTTTCTGGGAGCTTCGGAAAACCGATTTCACGTACAGACAGACGGACAGACGGACAGACGGACAGACGGACATCGCTTATTCGTCTTCCCTATGCATAAGGATCCAGAAAATATATATTTTATGTGTCGCTTATTGATATTATAGAAATTACAAACGGAATGACAAACCTATATATACCCTTTTACCATTTTTGTTGGTAAAGGGTATAAAAAAACTAAACAAAATTGTTCAAGGGAATGAAGTAAAGTTTCAGTTTTTTGTTATAATATTTGCTTAATTCTTTTTTTTTTGTTGGTTTTGCCGGTTTTTTTAGTTTGGGTGTTTTTTGATTTTTTTTTCGGGTTTGGCGATTTATTTTAGTTCTAGCGATTATTTAAGTTTTTGGCGCTTTTTTCGTTTTGGCAATTTTTTGGCATTTTGGCGTTTTTTTTAATTTTGGCGATTTTTATTTTTCATTTTGGCAATTTTTTAATTTTGGCGATTTATTTTAGTTCTAGCGATTATTTAAGTTTTTGGCGCTTTTTTTCGTTTTGACAATTTTTTTGCTTTTTGGCGTTTTTTTCATTTTGGTGATTTTTTTTTTCATTTTGGTAATTTTTTAATTTTCGCGATTTATTTTAGTTCTAGCGATTATTTAAGTTTTTGGCGCTTTTTTTCGTTTTGGCAATTTTTTGGCTTTTTGGCGTTTTTTTTCATTTTGGCGATTTTTTTCATTTTGGTAATTTTTTAATTTTGACGATTTATTTTAGTTCTAGAGATTTTTGTTTAGTTTGGGGCTTTTCTCGTTTTGGCAATTTTTGGGTTTTTGACGCTTTTTTGGTTTGGCGATTTTATAATTTTGGAATTTTTTAATTTCAGCGTTTTTGATTAGTTCAAAATTTTGCCTCTTACGGTTTCCAAGATACTGCAAGTTATAAAAATTACATAGTCAAAATTACATTAACTGATAGAACACCCTTTAATTTTAATTTTTTTTAAGTTTAAGTGTTAATTGGTGTATTCTGCATATAAATACCCTAACTATGAAAATTTCAAGTGTCTATATATAATTGTGTATATATAACATTAGGATTTCAATATTTATATTTACTAGCTTTAGAACACCCTTTAGTTTTTAGCTTTCATATACTTAGTGTTGTAGCGGCCAAAGTTCTACATACACTGTGACAATTTCAGATCTGTAGCTCTTACTGTTATCGAGAAAACAGTGTGTGACAGATACGCGGATCCCTAATAATACATTGCATTGAAAGATCTTTAAATCTTTGAAGTGGCATTCAGCAGTGTACTAACTTCAAGCCTCATAGACCCTATAAGCATCTTTGAGCTGAAAAAAAGCTTAGAAACGATATCAAGATAAGGGACAGAGTACTGAAGGACATTCCAAAAGGAGCTGTTTTATCTTCTTTACTATTGGTGACCATCATACACAGTCTTGTAAGGACTCTAGCTTAGGTTAGGTTAGGTTAGCAGGCTGCTGATAAGAAATTATGAAATTTAGACTCCAGCTCACTTGCGTCCAATACAATGATCCCTTTGTGCTACCTGCTAATTGAAGAGAAGATAGTGAGAGAGGGTAAAAGGGAAATGATACTGATAGAGAAGACAGGTGGTGAAGGAAGATATAGAGGAAAGCTTCATTCTTTTACAACTCTGCTCCTTGTACATTTTTTGAAAATGCAGTGTTGCATCGCCATCTGGTGTCAAATGAGGCGTATTAAACCTTCAACCATTTTATTAGTCATTTTACTTCGCCAATTATTCTGCTACACAAAGAAGGAGGGCGCTCTGATGTTACATTAGGATTAGTATCTGATGAAGTCTGTTTTTAGTGACCAGTGCCTTATGCCTGCATCACTAGAACTTTTCCCACAACAACTGATACAACGGACACTAACGCACATCAGAAAAATGCGTGGTGTTGTTATTTTTAATGACTGTCGAAGACCGGGCTCGAACCCAAGACCTTCGGTTTTTATAGTCAACGTGCTAACTACTTCAGCCAACGCCACCCTATTAAGGACTCTAATCAAAGAGAGATTTTAACCCTTCTGTTAAAAGCTGAAAAAGAAAAGGAGCCGCTTAATATATCCTTAAACGGAAAAACTCTTCGTTACTTGTAAAATATACCAGATATACCTGGAATAGTCCTTTTCGCTTTTTCCAATTTTTAAAACTTGTTTCCTTATAAAATATAAAATACTTATAAATAATAAAGCAACAAAAAAATTTGTCGTGGTTAGTTATCTTATATACCAATAAATAATATACAATTTTCCAGCCCTGGAGCTGTTTTTTGCTTTTGCTGGTTTTCAAAACCGAACTATTTAGGGCCAATTCTGACACATCAGTTGAACACTGAATCTCTAGAAAGAATGTCTGACAAATGTATGAGGAAAGGCCTCATTAGTTTTTACTTTTCGTTGCCGTTCTGTTTCGTTCTTTTCTGTATAAAATATCTTGCAATTACTTTTTCTGCGAAAGAAATCAGCTGGCAGTCTATAGAATTGATTTTATTTATATACAAAATATCACAACACACTAAAACATACAGTCTAATTAGCCAATGGGAGCAATCATCCCTGGCAAGATAATTTCCCCTACTTGCGCAACCCTCTAACGTGATGAATAAAGTGTATGACTTCGACAAGAGGTTTGGAACTGTTCTGGCCAATAGAAGGGAATGGGGGAAATATAACCCCGGTATTCTAACTACCACGAGTCCTTGGGAAAATCTCCTACCATTTTTCAATCGGAAGCTTATGCCATTGAAAGATGCCTTCAATTTAATTTTTGATAGGGGCTGCCGAGGGAGAGAAAAAGCCATTTGTTGGGATAGTCAGGCTGCCATAAAAGCGCTCAGCTGATATAAGTTTACCTCTTAGTTAGCTGGGGAATGCTGCATTAAGCTAAATCAGCTGAGCAACATGAATAAGGTCGCACTCTGCTGGGTTCCTGCATACACCGGGGTGGTGTGGTAGGAAATGAAAATGCATACAAAATGGCCAGAAAGTGGGCTAGTACACCCCATGGTCGGGCCAGAATCATTTTGCGTACTCGGAAGATATATCGACGGAGATCAAGAGTAATAGTTAACACCTCTGGGCCAATCTCCCTAGATTGAGGCATGCAAAGCTAATGATTGGAACGTATTACCAAAATCGTTTCATATATCTCTTGTTCCTGAGTAAAAACAATCTACGAATACTCACAGGCTTCCTCACAGGCCATTGTAGACTGAGAATACACCTCAACAGACTTGGCGTTGATAGTAACAGCCTGTGCACATTCTGTGATTATATATATAGTTATATATATGTTCTATGGTTCCTATTGGAACAAAGGGATTACTACGATGAAACTCCAGAGCATATTCTGAACGACTGTGAAGCGTTATTGCCACACAAGATATAGCCAATTGGGCAAGCACCTATTGGAGGATTGGGAACTGCCAACTCCACTGGCAATCCTTAGATTCATCTGGAGAGTAGGTCTAGATGAGGTGCTCTAGCACCTGGCAAGGGATTACAATAGATCTACTGTGGTCGCAGTTCCTGAGTTTCCCGTTTTACTTAATTCATTCATTCATTCAACACATACACACTTTTGGCTGGCACTTAACGTTGAATTCTAATTTCTACAGATTGAACGGAACGTAAAAGAAAAAACAAACCACACATACAGTTTTTCAACTCAAGAGAAACAAATCAGCTGATTTAGAACAAAACAGCACATGCAAACTAATTGTGCCTTGAGGACCAGTTAGGCCGACTGTAATATAATGTAACTGTAACGGTAGGAACTATTTTATCGATATTGTTAAGTGAAAAGTAATGAAAATGGTTATAGAGGTGTAACCTAAATGTAAGAGTCTGTACATTAAGTTGTACATAATAATATCGATCAGCTGTTTCCTACCATTGCAGTTACATTCCCTTACAGTCTGCTAACCGAGCCTTTAATATTGTTTTAATTCCAACAATAAGTAAAACATTTTGGAAAATAACCGCACAAGTGTATATCTCAAGATTCGAGAATTTTATCTTCTATTTAAAATGTATGTATGCATTTTTTGCATTTACTATTTTTTTGCGTTCGAAGACATAAATTCATTAGGTGGCATAAATTAGAAATAATAAAAGTAGTTTGCAATGAAATTACAATCGAACATAATTTTTTATGACGAAACTTTTGTTAAGAATAGAAATTGATTTATTGTCAATTTGTCATTATACAACTATACGAGTAACAATTTTGTTTCTTTAAGTAGTTGAATAGATTTTTTATCCTTCAGCTAAAACATAAAAGTGTACATTTGCTGATGCAGGCGAAATAGTGAAACTTTGTTTTATTACAAGTTTACAAAACAATTTTGTGTGGCAATTTTGTTGAATAAAATTTTGTGAACCAAAAAAAATTAGTTAGTTTAATTAATTAATTAAAAAAGACACACAAAAAATTTCCTTTTTATTAATATTTTTAATTAAAAATATTAATGATGCAATTAGACTTTTAATTGCGTTAGTTTATTAAAGTATAAAAAACTACGGCCCTATGTATAAGCAAAAATTGGCATGAAGTTAGCATAATAAGTGGCAAAATTGAGCATGATCTTAAAGAGTTTTGCGATGAAACTTCACATAAAAAATCATGCTAGGCTTAGAGGTGGGTTAAAATTAGGTAACGCCACCATTTTTAATCTAAAATTGTATAGAGGAACTCGTTAACACCTAATTCAATTTCGTCACATGCTAACTTCAAGCCAATTTTTGCTTATACTCGTACATAGGGCCGCTAGTTACAATGTTCTGCACGAAAATTGGTCCTGAGACCGCTTCAATTGATTCTTATGTAAAACGGCCTCCTGAAATTGAATATGACCATCACCCATCATTTTCGGGGGATTACTCCTTCTCGCCACTTTATTTAATTAGATAATTTAAAAATTATAAATTTATTGAACAACACTTTTTATAAATTTTCACACAAATTCTTTTTTTTCAAATATTTCGGATCCAAAAGTCTTCATCTTTACCTTCATTTGGTGCTGGCTTTTCTCTTGTAGTCTCAAGTTTAAGTTTCTCTTACAATAGACCAGTAGTATACTGCCAACATGCTAGCATTCAACTTTCTGGAAAATCTTTTCTCAAACTGAGCAATGTCTTGATGAAATCGTTACCCTTGTTTATCAGAATCTGCTCCTATATTTGCCGGAAAAAGTTCAGAAATGCAGGAAGTGTAAGAAGTGCACTCACACCTGAGAAATGTTACACTCCATAGCCTTATAGGCTGACAGCAACTCCTGAATATGTTACATTCTGAAATGCATGCCAAGCTCGATTTTTTAGTTTCAGGGGTTCAACTAATGTTGAGTCTTGGAAAAGTTGTCTGACTTGGGATCTTACGAACACTACTTAATTGATTTTAGCGACACTGAGCCGAGGAAATTTAGTTTTTAAAAATTTAAATCCATTACCTGCCTTGTCAATTGCTTTCACGAACTGCATTATCAAACCAAGTTTGATGTGGAGAGGTGGCAAAAAAATATTTTCCTTCAGTACTACTGGATCGTGGGCAACAGTTTTGTGGTCGGGAGTTAAACTTTCTCGCAGTGGCCAGTTTCGTATAATGTAATGTTTATCTGGGCCTCGGATGTCATAAAGAGCAGAAGATTTTTGTGAATCTGGATTGTAAGCCCGTAAGTAGAGCAACAACTTTTAAGTCAGCATAATTTTTTTTATTACAATCACAATAACTGAAATACTTTATCAAGGATTCGTTTGATGCTTTCGAAGGTCTCTTTCATATCTACAGAATTTGCAACTGGGACTGGCGATAACTGATTTCCATTGACCAATAGTACAACTTTCCAACAGTCTCTGTCAGAGTCACAAGGTACCTTCAGTTCTGTCATTAATTCATTTGAATCAGGACAGAACACTTACTTTCGTCCTCCGAAATAAATAATTTGAAGGTTAACTGTCTAGTCCTCTGAGAAGAGATTTTGACTCTATTTTCTAGGAGATGCCACTGCTGAAATCCAGACCGAAGCAGCTGAACAATTTTAAATCCCTAAAGAGAGCATTCAATTCCGACTGAGTAACGAAATGAGGTTGTCGATGGGCTAAATCAAGTAGAAAATCCTCATAATCCTTGCACGTTTCATTTGATGGTCCAGGCTAAATCTCAGTCTTCGAAATCTGTTTCTGGTTCTACCTTATAGGTTTTTGGGGGCACTGGAATTGGCAAAGATTCGTTGTGAGGAACTGGTCGTAGAGCTGAAGGAATATTCGAATGTTCAATAGTGTGCTTACTTTTTCCAGAGATGCCGTATTGAAGTATTGAGTATTGAATGAGCATGAGTAATCGTGGTTACCATTAAGTCAAACTTTGTTTTGTGAAATATGATTAACACAGTAATTGAGACTCACACAGCCCCAACAATCACTTTCATCACTCCCATGCTTTTCCATGAAATTTGGCAGCAATTTTTAATGCAAAAACACTTCTTCACAGACACATTTTATGGTACTCAGTTCCCAACGTTTTAATTTCGTGCCTATCAAATTTACAAGCGCACAAATAATGCCGAGTACACATTATGACATTTTGTGCCATTGCAATAGTGTGAACTAGTGGCAACGTTTATCATTTCCAATATTTATCCTTGTGTGGCAGTACTTTTAATATAAAAAATAAAAAAAGTGGGGTGTTGTCCTAGGACACCCAGTTAGAGCTATGCTGCTTAGCTATATAAAACAAATTTCAAGTGCTAAGTAACAATGCCATACAATCATATTATATGATGATGTCAAATTCGCCTCAAATATTTCAAAACGTTTCCATTTATTTCCCATTATTTTCTTTTTCAGCTGTGTACAATATAATATAATCAATGTATTGTTTGTGCTCATGTGCAAAAACAATACAAGAAACAAATTGAGCAATAGTTGTCATTGTTTTTGCTTTGTTTTTATTTCACTCCCTTCACAGAACGAACTGAAACAAAATCAAACAATTTGTTTCGTTTATTTTCGTACCCTCTTTTTGATAACAAACAAATCAAAACAAAAATAAATTTTTTAACTGTAATAGTGTAGATTATTTTTGTTACGAAAATCGCTTTGTAGCTCCTATGTCGTGGCATAAAGAGCATAGCTCTAATAAGATTTCAAGACAAAATATGCCAGATGTGTACTCAGCATAAGCATTTGACATCGCATCGCTTGAATAAACTTTCATGTAATTTATTATTGCTTAATAACATATGTTACATGAAAGATGCAACATTAATTATTTAATACTTTACAAAATACCTTCGGGATCTATCGCTCATTTGCTCATTTATTTGAACAACGTCGTAAGTCAAAACGTATTATTTTTGAATTAATAATGCACAAATAATTTACAAATTGTTAATTGCAACGAAGAAAAATTTCTTACACTTCTCTCATACTCAACTTTTGAGTGGAAAATAAACTTTTCTTTTCCATTAAAGTGTGTGTGTAAATTGAAAAACTTTAACATCGTTTTCTGTAAAACTAGTTTTTTTTAGTTCTAAATTTTTATTACATATTTTTCAATAAATGAATACTCGTAGGCCCCAATTAGAGAGAAAATTGATGTAAAATATCTCCAAAAAAAAAAAAACTGATAAAAGTATCTCATTATAACAATAAATATAAAGCTATTAAATAAAGAAGTGCATATGAGTATAATGTTCTCTAATACACAACTACAATATTATTAGTTAAGGAAATAATAATGAAAAAAACAGATAAAGAAAACTGTCTTAAAACAAAACTTTCGTGAGAAGTTCGCACGCTTTGGTATTGTTAGAAAATGCAGGGAAAATTGCATTTCAAATACAACCATTAGACAAGTTTTATTCATATTAGTGCACCATTTCCTATAGACAAAATTAAAATTTAATACTGAAAGTCAGTAATTTTGTCTTTTAATTTTTTAAAATAGTAATTGGTATCAATACTGGTAACTATCCATTTGGTACTTCTAGTGAAAATTTGTTTAATACTACATTTCAATAATATATAATATATTTCATATATATTTACGTCCACAAAAGACCAGAACTAGTCCAAATATAATCCAAACGTATGGATAAAACGTGGTAGATTTAAAATTGCAATTTCCTAGAGTTGGACAACTTGGTCCAACTTTGCATTACATCGGACTGACCCCAAAACTACCACATATGGAACAGTTATAGACTACTCGCATACAATTTGTAAGCGCCTAAGAAGAACAATCATAATCGTTTAAACACGAACACTTATCGTGCATCATTGAATGCTTGTGTTGAAACGACATAATCCATGACTGCATTACATGGGACCACAATGTAACTAGTCTGTTTCATCTAGATTGGACCATGCAGTCCAATATTATTTGAATGAAAACTATAACCATGCTTAGCAAACATTTTCATCGTGTCTAAAGCCCCTAATAGCTGAAGAATGTTCTTACCTATCGGAACCAAATTTACGGCATTCTCTAAGACACTCATCTTACATAGATTTCGCTGTGCTTTAACACGATACCAGGATAAGTATGCCTGAGAAAACTCGAGTTATATATCGCTACCTTTGGTATAGAAAGGCCAACCTTTTTTTTTAAATCGAGATTTTATCATTTCTCAGCATATTTGATGTTCTTCTATCGAAATATACAAATCGAAATATAAAAAAAATAAAAGAGTTAGGGCCTTTCTATATTAAGGTAACGATATGCTACCAAATACTTCAAATGAAGCTTCATATTTGCATAAAATCTTCATATCTCTGCATGCCAAATGATATTGACCTAATTCTTACAAAAAGTCCAGTAAAATTTCTAATAAGCGCCTACTTACACTAAATTAAATTTTCATAAAATTCTGGTTGCATTCGTTAATACATTTATACTTTTCTTTAAGACAAACTTATTTTAATATGCGCATTTTGTTTTTTTTTTCGAGAATACGCTAATATATTAAAAGTGGTTTTTCTCGAAGCTATATTTTTTGACTTACGCTGTTATTGCATATGACTACTAATTTTATAAGATGAAGTTTTCGAAAAAAGTTTTTTTTAATAAAATTTTAACTAATAATTCGATCGAATCCAAAACCTAATCAGCTCTTAAGCTCGGACTTGAATCAAGCGGGTGATATTTTTCAGGAAAATTGTATTGTCAAATCTTCAATTGTGTTTCCCTTCTATTGCCCAATAAAAAAGTAATATTTACCTCCCCCCCCCCCACCCTTCACCATTTGTAGCCAGAAGTGACCCTATTATCCGTCATTGATGCACAGAATACCCATGATGTCCTCTAGTCTACAGTTCCCGATATCAGTAATGCTATCATTCGTCGATAAATCTTATTATTGAAACTGGTGTAATTTCCGCAAATTTTAGGTTAGGTTAGAAAGGCTGGGGCTATACCGCACCTCCACTCGGAGACCCAATTGGATCTATTGTGATTCCCTTCTATTGCCCATTAAAATTAATATTTACCCTCCCATTTATGGCCAGAAGTGACCATCCGAGTTCCCTTGATGAAGCCCCTGATATCCTCTAGTTTGCAGTTCCCGATATCAGTAATGCTTTCGTGGAAACGTCTGCTCAGCCATCTAAGAATATGACGCTGCAGCTTCGGGCAGTGACAGCCCAGCAAAAAATTTCAAAAAAGGTAATCGGGTTTGGAATTAAGCATTTTTGGTGGAAGCTGTTCCTTACTGGATTACCAACTTAATGATTTTAACAAGGCGTGAGTTTAAAATAATCGATTCTTGAGAAGTACTTACTTTTTTTAGTTGTCAACTTGTTCACGTAATCTATTTAATCTAAAAAAATTATTGTCCTCATTTAGCAACTTGTACATATTTTTTTTTAAATTTTAGGTAATGTGTTTTGTAAGCGAGTGATGAAATTTGGTAATCAGAAAAGTAAGTCATTATATGGCAAGTAGTTCTGATGGTAATGTGTAATTTTTTGCTGGAAGATAATACGTTCAATGGTTTCTGGTTCCTCTTAATCCCCGTCCATCCTACAAAAATCTGGAGTGCCAGTTTTCCATATACTGGTTCTTGCTCTGACCGAGCAGTGACCTGTCAACACGTCTATAACGATTCGCATCGCCTTCATATTCATCTCCAGTAGCAGTTTGAATCTTCCTGAGTCAAATTTTGAGCACATAGCCCTCGAGACTACAATCCTCCCTACTTCGCCTGCTTTCTACCCAAATACTGAGCTCCCTATAGTAATAACCTATCGATAATTTCACCGATCTGTCACACAGTCTCTCATCTAACGCCGATCCTATTATTGCCAGCTCATCGGCAGCTTCATTTCCCTCAATACTGCTGTGGCCAAGAACACAACATATTATGACACTATATTTGCTCATAAATAAGTTGAGGGCTCTCCGACAGTCACTAACAAGTTTCACTTTGACATTGTGTCCCTTCAAAAGTTTTAAGCGCTGTCTGGCTGTCGACGTAGAAGGTTACCTTCTCACCTTCAAATACATTCCTGGCCACCAGTTCTGTGGCCCTGAGGATCGCCAAGATCTCGACCGGGAAAACACTGCATTCATTCGGCAGTCTGAAAGAACTACGTGTGTTCGTTCCCCAGATATAGACACCAGCACCTGTCCTGTGCCTTCCTCCATTTTTGATCACTCTGTAAATACTGTACTACCCTCATTTAGCTGATCGGATTTGACTCAATACTCCCTATCCGGAATTACCAGTGAGAGTGTTCTACTAAAATCAATTTCAGCGACTTTATAGTCCGTACACCCAGGGGTTACGGATCCCTGATCACTAAAACTAATCTCATTTAGGATTGATGTGTGACCTGTTGTTCCTGCCCTCACCAAGGAGACTTCTAGTCGCCGTTCCCACCACAAAGTCCTGTATAGGAAGTAGATGAAGAATGACGTCCAAGGCAGCCTAAGGTGTGCTCTTCTGAGCACCTGTGACTCCTGTGTAAATCCAGTTTACTATCTTCGGTTGCAGACCCTAGTTCCTTCCTATGAAGTTCCTGCATGCGTAATGCCTACTACGACCTTTATTTAGCCTTTCCTGCATGTTCCTTTTCCAAGAAAGCTTGCTATCTAGGAAAACAGCCAGGTATTTAGCTCCCTCTGCTAGTCTCAGCTCTACCCCTCCCATACTGGGCAGTACAAAGCTTTCTACTTTGTATCTCCTGGTAAAAAGGCCTAGCTCGGTTTTCTCAGGGTTGAATCCCAGTCCCTTACTGCTAGCACAGGACGATATATCGTCCAACGCTGACTGCATGACTTCACTAATAGTGGGAATAAACTTTCCCGTTACCAGTAAAACCACGTCATCCGCATATACAACTATCTTCCGTTCGCTCCTGTCAAAACGTCTAAGAAATGCGTTCATTGCCAACAATCGCAATAGAGCTGGTGTACGTCTTGTCACTAATCTCCTAAATTTTCCGCTTTCCATACTGGAGGTGATGATTCTGCTACTAGGCATGATAACTATACATTCCACTAGAAAGTTGTGAGCCCCAAAGGTGAAAGTATATAACACGCGTTAGGGCACGTTGGAGCTGTAGGCATCTGTCAAAAAAAGGTTGAAATAGTGTTTTTGCATACAACAAGTTGCATACGAAACTCTTTGATGTATTTGCCGCAGAAAGTTGGTTAACTTTTAACTTTTTAACCCGTTGTATTGTTTTGACAACTAATCAGCCGACAATAAACAAGAATTCTACCTTAAGTGTATCCAGCGACTCCCATAGTAATGTAAAAGCACCTTGGATTCATTTGGATTGTCAACTACGAGTATACTATATTTCCAAGAAATAATATGTTGTTTAAGTGTGTTGGTGCTTATTTGTTTTTTTTTTTGATATAATAATATAGAACTAAAATTTTATTCACGATGGTATATATTTAGTTTATATCTAAATAATATTCAGTTCAAATCTTGGCTAGGAAGCCAACTTACAATCTCTTTCCTGATGCATGTTCCAATACACACAATAGCCAAAGCCAAATAATTACTAAAATACAATGACTACATTAAATTAAATTCATGAATTTACAATTTTCCAACTTGAAACAACTTTGATTCAACATGATTCTGCATTTTGATATAATAGTAGTGGAAGGAAGGACTAATTTTCTTTGAAGATTAGTGTAAATCATGTTGAATTAACATGAAACACATATAAAGCAAAATCCTTCCCCAAAATTGTTAAATTAACTTTCCTTACGTAGATTTTAAAAAGAAACTTTTCTGTGGACCTTTTGTTCTTCTTCTTTTCTTTTTGGACTTGACAAATTGCAGCAAATTACGAAAATTTTATTTTAATCGTATTAACTATTCGAGAGATAACGTGGTTGAAATATTAGATTTTTTTTCTGCTACAAAATCCTATGGGCGCCTTGAGCTTGAAATGAGCAAGAAGTTCCAGGATCACCTGTATCCCATATTTGTTATTTTATTTTGGTTATAAAATAGTTCTGTTAATGTCGTCCTTTTCAACGTCATCTTTTAAACGAAAACTTGATTTTGAGGCAAAAAAAATTAATAAAATTATTTGCATAAAAATCTTTTTACTTGTTGACAGGAAGCACAGATAAGAAAATCAGGTTATAAGGGGTGCCAAAACAGTTTTAAGGATTTAGGCTGCTAGCAGTTTTTCTATATCACTCAAGTCTTGTTCAAAAGATTTCATAAAATATAATTAAAACTTAGTAATGCAAATTTGGTAATATTAGTTGTATTTCAAGGACTTAAAAATAAGCTTTGAGTTTAGAAATCATTTGCACCCCACATTTTATATTTAGTTGGCCACAATTCACCACATAAAAATATTCTTAATAATAAACAACTTGGAAATCAGCGATGCCAATTTAGCGCCTTTCGCGCTAGTTTTAGCGCGTTTTAACTATGCCAAAAGCGCTAAATTAGCGCTATTTGATTAAAGTCAAAAATATCATTTCAGTTGAAAATCTTTTTACTTTTTTGTGTAAATTTAACATTTGTCTAATATCAAAAATATAACTTTTTGTTTAAATTCGTTAATGATTCAGATGTTGCAAATAAAATTCCCTTGGCTGTTAGGTTAGGTTAGCAGGCTGCTAGTGAAGAATGAAAATTTTAGGGGTCTACCTCACTTGGGTCCAATACGATGATCCCTTTGTGCTGCCTGTAAGTTGAAAGTGTAAGAATGAGGGGGAGACCGGGAGTATAGGGAGTAGGGATGGGCAAATGAAAAAAATGTATCGATATATATCGTATCGATACTTTTAAACAGTATCGATATATATTTTTTGAAAACATCGATATTTCGATATATCGATATTTTTTGCCTACAAATTTTGCCAAAATATTCCAAATCTAAAATAAATACACGTACTAACATATCGTGATTTAACCGCCAGAAAAAAGTTTAACTGATATAAATTTTTAACAACTATTGAGACTTTATGGGTTTAAAGGGTTTTTAAAAAAGATTTCAATATAAAATGTTGCTGATTAAGCCTTTAGAAAGCCTGAATAATTTTTATAGATAATGATGTTAATAATCAAATTCATCATTGCGGAATACGAGAAATATCCACTTTTCATCCAAACAATAATATTTAAAGAAATCGCGAAAAACTAACTTAAAACTTAATGAACTCCATGAGTGGAGAAACCCCAAATTGATATTGGTATCGAAAAAGGACATAAATTTATCCATAGATCTGTATGTTTAATTTGTATTATACGATAATTTCTGAAAAACTGCATTCATTTCGAATGCACAATTAGTCAATTTAAGAAATTTAATACAAAGGGATTACCTACGTTAAGTTATACATACGTAACCTATTTTAGGTCATTAACGCTTGCTTAGTTTTTACTTTATGTTGCTGTTCTGTGCTGTGCCGTTCTATTTCTAAATTTTAAAAGTTACTTTTTCTGTAATAAAATTAGCTGTTTCTGCCCGGAATGGTCACAGTTTTCCACAAAAGTGATGAGTTTTGCTTCTTACATTTTTGTATTTAAAAACAATTTCATGTTTTTCTGGTAAAAACTAAACTTTTGAAGTTCTCAAAGCACTTATTTTTCAAAGGTTGATCCGAAAAAGAACAGGGGCCCGTTTCTCAAACCTACAAGTTAGAAATTTACAAGTAAAATACACACAAAACAACAACACTTTTACAAATTTTATTGTTGTTTTGTGTGTATTTTATTTTTAGATTTGTAACTTGTAGACTTCAAGCTCAAATTAGACGTGACATAGCCGTAATGCCATAGCCATAACCAAACCAAAATTCAATTGGTTTCTATGGTGAGTGTTGTGGTGTTATGGCGATTCACGTATAATCAAATACAGTGTTGCCCATTAGTTTGGTTCGAACGGCTGTTTTCTATGGCTATGGTTATGCCACGTCTGGTTGAGCCTTCAGCAACGGGCCCCAGAACGAAAGAGAAAAACTATCGGCTTGTATAAAATTTCTATAAACAAAAAAGAGTTAGCTGATTCGTAACATAACAGAAAGTAAAAACTAATTCTGTCTTCAGTGTTATACCCACACAAACCAAATTTGGCATTTAGCTTAGTTAACAAATAAAAGTCACCTGGCTTAGTGGGGTCACCTTATAGATGAGCCTTGTTATTATGAAAAATCTCTTTTTCTTTCTTCGCGTCACTAGCAGTGTTGCCAATATAGTACAGCTAAAACCGTCTAAAATTTGTAGAGCTCTTAAAAATATCGATACCCGATACTCGTAAATAAGAATCGATGTATCGATATATCGGTTTTTGAAATATCGGCGATATATATCGATATATATTTTCGCAAATATCGATATTTCGATATATCGATATTTTTTGCCCATCCCTAATAGGGAGGATATAGATGGGGAGGGTATAGATGGAGAGTTTCTGTAGAATAAGAGTGAGTAAAGGAGAGAAGAAGTGGGACAGGAGAGGGTCTAGTACATACACATGCCATAGACGAATGCTAGCGGCCATACCAGCCGCTGCTCCTAAAGTATAGACTTTTGTTTCTAACTCCTATTTCCGATAGCTCGGACAAGCTATTGCAGGATATTCTGCCAAGGAAGTGCAGACGGATATCCTACAAAGCAGGGCATCATTGCAGCTTGACTGTGGATAGAATTTAAAACGCATTTTAATATTGTAAATGGGAAATATTTTGAAATTTCACAGTAGAAAATAAGTACTCGCACTCGTGACCCAAAAAATTTATATAACTTATTAAGCATCTATTCTTTTTGTACTTCAAAAAGCATTTGAATCGCAACACTATTCGACAATTTATATAAGTTGTTACAAAGTTTGACAAATAAAATTAAAATAATAACTTAGAATATTTGGAAGGCGAGTCTGATTCTGTATTAAATGATTTTAGTTATTTAGGATATAATTTCGAAGAAGCAATATTGCAAAATCTGAAAAAAAGCTGTAACTTAGCGCGTTCTAGCGCGTTTTGAGAAGGGCTATAGCGCGTTTGGGTTATAAATAGTTGGCATCGCTAATGGAAATAGTGTAAGAGCGAGGTGAGCGAGGTGAGCGAGGTGGTTGGTACCTTTTATCCATTTTAAAAACAATAGAAGCTCAAAATGCACACAAAAATATCTAATGCCTTGTACTATATGAGAAATTAGAAATTCTAATAGTTTTCTAAGCTGCCACTTTCTGCTTATTCCCCCGCTTCAAGTTATTATGGGCCAGATAAAATAAAAAAATAAGGGAAAAAGAAAACTAAACAACTGCAACAACATAATGAACATTTTACTTGGAAGTTTGTCTTATTTCTAATCATCTTCATCGTGAACTTTTAACTTTAATCATACACATATGTAGAGGTATGCACAGGAACGAGTTAGAGAGTACTTAGTTAGACACTTAAGAGACCCACATTCAGGCAACATTGCTTATGCACATTAAAGAAGTTATTTTATAACTAAACTATAGTTACGACTGGTTACTATAGTTTAGTTACTAAAAGCCTTTAAAGTTGAAAATTTACTCATGCCTAATAGAGTATTTATAATGATGTTGTCGTGGGACATGTAATTTGCGCTTACTTTAAATATTCTCTTTAGACTGGCATGAGCAGCAGTCTTAGATGCAGCGGTTGTATGTTGGTGGGTAGAAAGAAGTTCTAACACTTTATTTGACTTTTGTCATGCATCAAAAACTAAAAGATGCCGATGCATGATTGTAACGCTGCGAGGTTTAATGTTCTAACAATGATTGAATTAAATTTGCAATTTAAATGATGGAGGCATGTTTTGTTTCTACTTTTATTTTACGACTGTTGTTGGGTTTCGGTATTGAAATTAAAAGCAGCTACAAGGTATGGAGAGGAAATGCTTGAATTGATTATAATTGAAATTGATTTTCTAAAAAAAATGATGATGATAAACGTTTTTAGAAGTGTGAAAATTTTGACCTAGAAATTTTTTAAACGGGCAATGAGTCAAACTTACTTTTGCTCAAGTAGTACAACACAAGTCATGTAATAAATTATGCACAGTGGGTCGATTGAGAGAGTTGAAATTAGCAAATGCATATCATTTGTATGTATTTAGTTTAATTTGAAAAGGCAGTGAGGTCAAAGATAATAGTGGAAATTACTCTTCGTTGCAAACTGCTGCACAGTGCTGTCAAAAGTCGAAAAAACAAGTTTTTATTGGGGAGTTTCTTGCCATTGACTTAGCTAAAGGAATGTCCTAGGAGATGAAAAATTTTCATAGTAAGGTCCCTTGCCTCAAATGCCTTTCATAATTGCAGTTTGAATGAGAACTTCTTATTGCCGTAAGAACACACAGAAAAATTTCAACGTAAAATCTACGGCAATGATTTTGCTTCATATGTGTTTCATGTTAATCTAACATGATTTATAGTAATTGTCAAAGAAAACTTTTCCTTATGAAATAACTTTATTTTATGTTGATTTAACATTTAAGTACTGTTAAAATCGAAATGAAGAATTATGTTGAATTGAAAGTTATTTAATTTAATGTAGTAATTGTACTTTATTAATTATTTAACTTACGCGTGGTTGTCTATGTCAATATCAGAAAAATGTTTGTATATGAATTAAATTGGCTCACCCAGCCAAAAACTTTGAAAAGTTTTAGTTTTAGTTAAAAAAAACAGAATTCTTTCACTTGAAATGTTTTAGTTAAAAACAAAATACAAAATACTTTGACTTGACTCCAGGATTCGAACCTGCGATCCTCCGACTGCAAGACTACTACACTACCTACCAGTCAGCAGCAGTTTGTCGACTATTTACAAGCATCAAAAAAACAACAACAACAATACAAAAACAACCTAAACAACTAAGCACCAAAGTGTATTGCAGCTACCCTATAGTCAGCCTAGAACCATATATCTCTATGTTAAGAGTGTTTCTTTTCTATGGCGACAATTGCACTAGTTGAAATGTCGACAACTTTCCTTTTATGCGCGAGTAGAGATACGTTAGAGACGACAGTTCTAGTGTATTTCTGGTGACATTGTCAATGAACGCGTCAATAGTCTGTCTTATTTATTATGCTATGCAATACTTGTAAAAACTAACGTACATATGTATGTATGTATGTATTTAAGTTTGTTGCCCCAACCCTTATAAAATTGTAGACGAGGGTCACTAAAATATACTAGTGAATCTTTAGTTCAAATGTCGCCATATGGTAAAAGAATAGTGCCAAAGTCTACTGGTAAACTTTCAATGACAACCCTATGTTATATGTCAATAGGCGATTACATTGGCTGGGGTACACCTAGTCAGTAGTACTATTGACAATGTCACTAGTAAATCACTACAATTGTACTATTCACATCGAGCGAGGAAATATCGATTTTGTAGACTAGAGCCCCTAAAATTTACTAGTGAATCTTTGGTGCCAATGTCTCCATGTGGTCCCAAAATAACTACTTAGTCAGTAATGCTACATTTTAGTGGTGGATTTTCAATGACAAGCTAATGTTAAATGTCAATAGATAATTACATTGGCTGGGGTACACCTGGTCAGTAGTACTACTGACAATGTCACTAAATTTTCACTATTCGCATTTGATGCAGGGTATGAACAAAGCAAGTAAACACCAACACACTTAAACAACATATTATTTCTTGTAAATTTAATGTGATTTGAAGTAGTTTGAATCAACCTTTTTGCATGTTGATTTTGCATTGATATTTTTTTCTGTGTGAAAAATCATATTATAGACACGTCCCTTAAGTACGTGTGAAAGTTTTTGTAATCAACTAAATCAAATGCAACAAAATGGATTTTACAGCTTAAAAAACTACAATAAGTAAAATTAAAATTTGAAAGTAAATGTCTAAAAAGTAAATTGTTAGAAAGGTGTATGTAAGAACTATTTTTTGTTTTTTAATTTTTCAAACAAAATGGACGTGACGTGGACCTTTTTTGTTAAGCTATTGGAGTTAGTAAATAATATTATTATGCAGCAAATAAAATAAAATTCAACTGCCCGTAGCTGCCCGTTCAATAATTGTACATCTATAAAATAGTAACATTACTGACTGACATATCATCGCACAGACCAAATACTACAAATTCCTAAGGGGGTAAAAAGGGATAAAAAAATGTAAAATCGGTATATTTATATCTCGCAAAGTACGATAGATAGACTCCAAATTCCAAAAGTATACGACTTATGCTAAAAAATAAGCCAATACGTGGTTGGTACTTTTTTGATGTGTGTACTTTTAAAAGCGGCCAACACTGAATTTTGATACCTTTTTTGCACTCAACATATCTTCTAAAGTATTGAACATAGCAGAAAGGTTTTTGGCGCGTTCTTGTCTCCTGGACAGAAATTAGTTTTGGCACTTTCTGAAACATTGCACTTATAAAGGGGTAAAATCGTATCCATTTTCCGTACTTTTTTATTCATGATAAGGTACAAATTTTTATTTATTTTTTTAACACACAACACAACCCGCGAAGTGATTAGCTTGTCTGCAGAAAACACCCAGGGTCTATGGTAGGAATCGAAGCCACGATCTCTGGACTGAGAAGGTAGCATCGCTACCACTTAGCCACAGGGGCACCCGCCCTGTGTAAAAATAATTACTATTACTTCCTACCGCTCAATACAAATGGCTGTTTTGGTAATAGCACTTTTTGGATATGGTGTTTTTGGGAAATGGTACTTTTTTTTTGCAAATGTAATTTATGAAAGCTTAATTTTTGAATATATACTTTTGGGATGTGCAAACTTTTGGAATAAGGTACTTCTCGATTGATGCACCTTTTGAGAATGGTATTTTATAAAAATAGTACTCTTTCAAAAAAAGCATTTTTCAGAAAAGATATTTACTCAAAAAGGTGCTTAAAGAAAAGGGCATTTTTTAAAAAGTACTCTTTGGGAAAAGAACTTTTTTGAAAAAAAGTACTTTTTTGAGAAAAGTACTTTTTTGAGAAAAGTACTATTTTGAGAATAGTACTTTTAAAGAAAAAACTTTTTGCAAAAAGTACTTTTCAGATGAGATACTTTTTTCAAACGATACTTCGCAGAAAGAGATTCTTTCTATTTGCTAGCACCTCCACCTGTAAATAATTATAGAGAGGATGAACAACAATATTTTGAGAGTTCGTCAGCCTCTGACATACAGATATAGATGACTGCGACTCTGACGAGATGACAATAAAAACTTTTTCATTTAATAATAATTCAATATAACTTTTTTTTAATTTTATTAGCTCATATTCAATTTCAATAAAAATATAATAATATACATTTTTAAATTCTTTTTGGTATGTTGTTACATGGCCATGTTGAATTTCAACATTTTTAATTTAGTAATTTTTAATAAATTTTCAATTTTATACTCAAAACTAAAATTTTTAATCAATTATAAAATTCTTTTAATTTTATATAAGTTTTTTCGTATGACATGACGCCAAATTAGGTGGACCATTTTGAATTTGAATTCTGATAACGGACTCGTAATCAGCGACCCCAAAAACTCCCATATACCAAATTGTGGTTAATTTTCTAAATTTTTCGAGTTTTAGCCGCATAAAAGGTGTTTTGGCCGCTGTATGCTGCTGAAAACATTAATATGTAGCAAGTCTAGACTATGTCGCCGGGTTTGCGGTTTGCCGCAACAATAAGGTATTTTTAAATATATACTGAGCGGCAAACCAGTAATCACCCGACGTTATGATACATTCTGCAATACCACAACAACAAATCATATAAAATTAAAATTTAGATGTGCTGAAACTATTTGGAAGTTGAGAAAATTAAAGTATTTATTCCAAAATTATTATAATCGTAATAAAAATCTATTTGAATCTCAAATTAACTCATCGTTTTAGCTAATTTATTTAAATTTTTTCCCTCGAATTCTGCTGGCAAAATTATCACCTTTAATTTTTCCCTTAGTGCCCACGGTGCAATAACAAGCATGCATTTACTTAAAATATAAGGCAGTATTTTTTTAATTTTTAATAATAACAATACCATTTGAAAACTTTATTTTTGGTATGATTATGGCTTGAAAAATTTTAACTTGTAACAAATCAAATCAAACTTTGTATTAAAATATTCAATTGACATTTTTCGAAAGTTTTATTTTGCTTAATTCAAAAATGAATTATGCATTCGAATTAAAACAAATATTGCTCAAACTTCAAAAATAATTTATTAATTTAAAAAGTTTTATGGTCTTGTCAAGGCTTTCGATATGCTTAAATTAGCCAGAAAAAAAATATATTTTTTTTTGTAGCGCAGACTTATTTGATGATATCAGCAATTTAGAGTAAAATTTTAAGGCTTTAACTGAAAAAAAAACAAGGTTTGTGTAAATTTTTGTGGTTGATTAAAAATTCTATAGAAAATGCATAAAGTAAATTTTAATGTATTTTAGTTGCAATAATTATTTATTTTTATGGTAAAATTAACTTGAAACATCTTCAATGTCATTTGTGTTTTTTTGTTTTGCAATAACAAATTACTTATGAATTAAATAAATAAAAATTATTTTCTTTATTTTAATTATGTAAAAATATTTTTTAATATGGTGAAATTCACATGTTAAAATTCAATAAAAAAAATTGCCTGAACAGGTGGCAGTTAAGTACGTCTTGTCTTAAAAATAAAACGAATTAATTGCTATGTAGATATACATACTCGCATCTGAATGAATTTTAATAAAACAAATATGTACAGCAATTTAAAAAACTACAAATTATAATATTTTCTATACTCTTCAATTGCTAAAAAAAAATGATGATGTTAATATGCATACTACAGGGAACAAACAAGTAAATGAATTTATTGTATACATTTTTCTATGGGACAACAAAAATCTATAAATATGTTTACATCTTACCAGGGGCAAGCAATTATTTTCTTTATTAAATAGAAATAAAAAAATATTTTAAAGCTAATTTAAAACAAGTAAGAATCCTATATTCGGCTGTGCCGGTTCTTATATACCCTTCACCGCAGTACGCATGGTGTCCCAGTAAAAAAAATTGTAAGCCATTCTAAAGGAAGTACATTTTCATTGCTTCCAAAAAATCGATATTTTTAATTTGCCGATAGTTAGCAGAAAACCAAGTAGAAGTTTATTTTAGTCATACAAAACCTTGTAATTCCTCTCTAGTTTTAGAAATTACTCACCAGAATTTTTAAAAAATCGATTTTTTTGAAGAAACTTATGAACTAATTTTGGTCTAAAATTTCAAAGTTATTTGCCTAAATTTACATTAAATTACTGTTTCGCGTTTAAATTCCTATAAAAAGAAACTAATTGTTAAAATAGGTAACTATTTGCCATTTTTCCTAGATGAAAATATTATCATAGAACACAAAAAAGGAAATTTTTCTTAAAATCGCTTCCAAATCAATGACCAGGCAGCGAAAAAGAGAACTTCTTGCAATAACAACCCTATGTAAAAATCATTAGATCGGATCGAAATTTGCACTACTTCCAGATAGCAAACTCTACATTTTCATGACTTTTTTGGAGTGTCTTTTTTTACTGGGGTGTTTTGTGGAAAAAATGCATCATTTTTTTTTTATTGTGCAATTTATAGTAAGTGACCTATGAGTATTTTTCGACTAAAAAATTTGATTCAATGATTTTATTTTGATATTAACAATAGTTGAATATTTTAGAGATAGGGCTTTAGCAAAGATCAGCACCTTCTAATGGCAATTTAACATCAGAGCGCCCTCCTTCGTTGTGTAGCGGAATCATCGGTTAAGTAAAATAACCAATAAAATTGCTACTAAACACAGTTTCACAAAAAAAAAATTAATACGGCTCATTTAACAGCAGAGGCTCTGCAACACTGTATTATTAAAAAAAAACGTGCAAAAAGCAGAGTTGTAAAATAATGAAGTTTTTCTCTATCTCTTTCTTCACCACCTGTCTCCTCTCCTCACTATCCCTTTCCGAAAGAAGGTAACACCTAGTAATAGTAGTAGGCATTCATTCATTGCCTGAGTGTCTTTTCTCTTAAAAAAAATGTATTCACCCATATCTAAAATAACTTAAACCAGAGCTAGCCACCCACAGACTCCCGACGGAACTGTATTCACGTATGTGTATTCATTTGTATAACAAGCCGATTGGTGTTCGGCACTTAAGCTCCATAGGTATATCCAAGTTAAAGATTTTTACAACCTTTACCTTATACATAGAAACCGACCGAGTAGCAGAGCAAAACGTGCCTTATTGTAAGTTAATAAATTTACCGCTGTTGAGTAATTATTATTTTAATTTATGCTTCTTTCGTGTTCCCTTATTTAAATTTCAAACCATCTTTGATATTTCTTCAATATTTAAACTATATTTTATTAGCTTCTACGTTATGTTTAATAAGTTTTAAATACCAGATAATAATCAAATTATTGCAAATAACGTCACAGTGTATGTATGTATACCAGATTCAACTATTTCATTTAAAAATCAAACAAGCAAAAATTAGTCCTGATTCACACACATCAGGTCTGAGTCGTCAAGTCTTGAGCTTTTAGGAGAGGGAGGGAAAGAGAATGTAAAGGGGTACAGACTTGACCGTACCAGTCAAGCTTACCTTTTCGTTTTATTTTATCATTCGTAATACTCTATTTGATGAAACTTGATGACTTGACTTGACGGTGTGTATGAACGCAAATGCAGGTTAAAAAGAAAATTGAACAAAAACTGATCAGGTAAACCTGATGTGTGTAAATCAGGACTTACTGTTATAATTAGATATGGTGAGCGTGAGTGTTTTATGTTTGCCTCATGATCACGCACGCTCGCTCAAGCGATAATCATGCATGATTCGAGAAGATCACGTCATTTTCCCATCTATAGTTATAATGCAATAAACAAAAATTAAGTTAAAATAAAAGAAAAAATGCACGTTTTGTTCTGCATCAATTTTTTAAAGACCAAATGTTTTTCTGAGATGTGATTAAATATTATGCAAATAAGATTTTTTTCAATAAAACTTAGCCAAATTAATGTAAATGCATCAAAGAATTATTTTCTAAAAAAAATTAAAAAAGCACGTTTTGTTCTGCGACTCTTCAATTGTGTTTCCCATGTCATATATTTAAAGATTGATCTCCATGCAGCACAATTTAGGAAAATGACTCATAAAGCGCATATTTGTTGTTGTTTGTTTATTTTTTTTTTAAATATAAAAAAAAATAAATATTCCAACCCTGGAACTACATTTTTCATTTCTCTGATTTTTAATACACATTAATAAAATTAGTTTTATGATTCACTTTCTAAAAAACCAAGTTTAAGTTTTCCAGTTCTGGAGTTGTATTGCTCGTATTTTTTTTAGTTTCTATACCGAACTTTTCTATCAAGATCATGAAATATATTTAGTTTAAACTGAAAAATAAAAAATTAATACGACCTGGTAACTTTTATAGACCAAAGAAATTTTAAACTTTATCTGATTTCTTCTAACAAAATATCTCTTTATAAATACAAAATCTGATTAATTTATAGATAAAAATAAAAAAGTTTTTGTTAGTAGGTTACTTTTATATACAAAAAATGTTAAAATTTTCCAACCCTGGAAACGTCTTTTTGGCTTATTTTGATTTTTATTACCAATTTAATTTTAACTGAAATATAAAATAGGTTGAATTAACAAAAAAAAACAAAATTAGCTTTCGCAAGTTACTTATTATATGCCAAAAAAAATTTTAAATTTTCCAGCTCTGGAACCGTCTTTTTGATTTTGATGATTTTCAATACCAATCTATTTTTGGCCATTTCTGACATACCAGTTTAAGACCGAAGTCTCTAGCTTTTCTGGGAGCTTCGAAAACTCGATTTTACGTACAGGACAGACGGACGTATGAATATGGTGGAAACTACACACGGAATGACAAACTGATATATATCCTCTGCCATTTTTGGTGAAGGGTATAATGAAAAATGCACTTTTTGCAAACCTTCACATCTGGAGTTTTGCGTAATGGTAAGTAATGAAATGCTTATTATGCTAGAATCCAGCTCCATTCAGAATTAAATTTTACCAAACAAATAGGAAGCAGATAATTACATAGATACATATGTATTTACAATACTTACTTTATATCTGTCGAAACTGCTGAAACGAACTTCAGGCTAATATTAATAACATAAAACAATAACACAAATAATAAAATTAATTTATATTCAGTTAAATAAAATATTTTTATATGTCGTCGATTGATAATTTAATTGTCGTATGTGGATTTTGACAGTTTCGAGTAAATTGAGTTTTAAGTTTGAAAATTGTATCAGCAAGTGCCACATACGACAAACTCGACACTCCATTTCTCGAAAACCGTATGAGGTATCGAAAAACTGATTACGCCAAATGAAAGATCAGGTCGGAAACCCTAAGGAATCTTTCTTAACTCAACCGACGATGTGCTGCCTATACACTATTGGAAGTCGGTTCAAATCAGATTAGAAAATTCTGTATTTATATTTATAGTCACCGATTTTGATTAGCATTATATACATTATTTAACTGAATCTAAATTATTTTTTAAATTTCTAGTGCTTATTTTTAAGTAGTGTAATTTGTTTTTAAATTTAATATTTTTAATTTTGTAGTACTTACATTTTGAGGGCCATGATCGCGCCTAATTTCGCAAATATTAATGTTTGCCTACTTTTCTCAATTCAGCATCCTGAAGCTTTCAGAACTCAAAGTGTATACCAAGTATTGTAAACTATTTGATGAATGATAATATAATATATAATATGTAATATGTAATATATAATATATAATATATAATATATAATATATAATATATAATATATAATATATAATATATAATATATAATATATAATATATAATATATAATATATAATATATAATATATAATATATAATATATAATATATAATATTCTTTAAGCACAAAATGATACCATTCTAAGAGACGACACTGTTTAGCGAGTTTTGTGGGAATCAGATAAGTAGAAGCACATATGCTTAATAAGGGTTTTCATGAGAATTTGCAAAAGTCTCGCAAATTGTGCAATTGTGCATTTTTAAATTTTTGTAAAAAAAAATTTTAAAAACTGTATAGACATTTATTTACACAAACCTGTTAAGTTTGCCCAATAATTTTGACTCTTAAACTTAAGCTGTGCAACTGTGCATTTTGTAAACAACAGATATCTGCTTTCTTTGACTGTTTTTGGCTTCAAAAGTTCAAAAGGAGCTTCATGAAACAAGTCTTGCAAGTTTGCCCAACTGCACAAATGACAATTTTAAGAGTTCTCATGAAAATTCTTAATGTGATAATTTACATTTAAAATTTTAATTTAAAATTATATATAATTTTTATAAAAAATATATTTAGCCATAGAAAAAATCGGCTGTTATGCCCTTTTTCACACTAACCGCATAATATTATTATTATGAAGCTCTCAAGCTATAGATCATTTGTTCTATTTGTTGTTCCTTGATTAAGGTGCTAAAGCGTTAAAGTCAAAATATTTAAATTCAGTTCCTTACAAACTATAGCCCTAAGGACTGTTTGTCCGTCCGTCTGTCCTTCCCTCTATCTGTCTGTTTTCATGTAGGTATAGAAACAACATCATCTTAAAACCTTCAATCATTTTGTGGTCCAGCGATCAGCATTTTTTATTCATTCCTTAACATTATTACGACATACAACTTTGTTAGAATTTTCCTCAATGATGTTGTGTTTGTATGTGCATCCTATTACGGTTGCAGGGAGTGTGACTAAAGGGGAGGAGTTCATCTTATGTGGCTTTGCACAATTGTTACGAGATCTTATGCATATTTTTGTGTTGCATTTTTTTCGTTGTTCTCCCTTATCATTATTATATTACAATATTAAATAAACTTGTTAGGTTTGTAAATTTTAATAGATATTGACGTTTGATGTTGCAGCATGTTAATGTTTTAAAATGCAAATAAATTAAAGAAAATTTTTTAGGGGACTCATATACTGAGCTTTACTTACTTACATAAGAGTAATAGAATGTCCATCATGCCGACAAAGTAAAAATTATGACTTTTTTTTATTTGATACATGTGTATCCACTTTGAGTATGAAGTCATTGTAAGAGCGGAAAATAAAGGCTCTAATTTTTTAATTATTGGTAGAAACACAAAACAAAAACAATGTCTCTAATTTGTTTAAATTAAGCTGGAGGTAATTTACATGCATTTGTTGAACACATTCTCATCATTCAGCCATGCCTCACCAGTTGCATGATTGTAAGGAAGCTCGAATTTCTTGAAGAGTTATGTATACATATTTGAATAATTTGTGTGTCCAAGTTTGAATTTGTTATGGTAAATAAAATAAATATATGCATGTTTGTACAAGAACATTATCCTTTGACTTAAAAATGCATCTTAATGATTTTAATCATTAGGTATTCACTCAATGTATCTGATCCAGCTTTTGTACTAACTATTTGCCATAAAAGTGCATCTAATGTGGACTCTAGCTGCAAGGAAATGATTGTGATGGTTGCAAATACACAAACATCAAACGAATATAATTGAAAAACCATAAAATCTAAATAATCCTCGGGACTTACGTTCAAAAATTCATGCAGAATCTACACTCTAAAAATATTGTTAGTTGATTTTTTTTCCGAAGGAGAAAGTGATTTTGTAATTGTACGTATAAAATATAAGCAACTCATATGGGCCACTAATTTTTTAAAATAGTTTCTCTACTTGAGAGGAGCCACGCTATTTTGTTCAATCCCTATTAGCTTCTATCATCGGCAGAATCAGCGGAATATTAAATTTGTGTTTGTGGCATATATCAAGATATTAAAAAAATTAATATCTAATTACCTTGGCAAGTGACGTACTTTTTGCTCCAATGTTTTCTCCTTTTTATTATACTCTTTACCAAAAATGGAAAAGGGTATATATAGATTTGTCATTCCGTGTGGAATTTCCATAATATTCATATGCGACCCATAAAATATATATATTCTGGATCCTTATGAATAGGGAAGACGAATAAGCGATGTCCGTCTGTCCGTCCGTCTGGTGTAGGTGAAATCGGTTTTCCGAAGCTCCCCGAAAAGCTAGAGACTGGTGTGTCAGAAATGGTCCAAAATAGATTGGTATTGCAAATCAGCAAAATTGAGCAGACGGTTTCAGAGCTGGAAAACTAAAACTTGATTTTGCCATATAAAAGTAACTAGATAACACAAATTTTTTGGTTTTCTTGTTAAATAAACTTATTTTATATTTCAGTACGAATAAAATTTGTATTAAAAATATGAAAAAAAAATAAAAATAAAAAACACGTTTCCAGGGTTGGAAACTTTAATTTGTTTGTTATAAATATAAAAATAACCTACTAAAAGTACTTTTTCCTTTTTATCTATAAATTTAAAATATCTTACATTCTTAAACGAAAAAGATTGGTGTAAGAAATCAGAAAATTTTTAAATTATGATCCAGGGTTGGGAAGCGTACACTTTTTGTGATATATAAAATTAACTAGGTCTAATAATTTTTTTTTATATTTTCATTTATAAATATATTTTATGTTTTGGAAAGAAAAGTTGGGTATAGAAAATTTAAAAAATAAAAACCACACCTCCACAGCTGGAAAATTAAACCTTTTTAGGGTTCCGTACACCAAAGATGAAAAGGAATCCTATTATTTTCGCTACGCTGTCCGTCTGTCCGTCTGTCTATCACAGGGCCCCCAGGGGGGTCAAATTGACGACGGGTGTGGCAATCCCGGGGCCCCAGCTAAGGGTAATGAAGTTTTTTCTGCTGGCGGACCTTTGGCTTATTACCCGTAAAACTTATGTGTTACTACCCGATCTCTGAAATAACAGAGCAAAGGATGTGCATGTATTTATAAAAGGAAAACAAACAAAGAAGGACCGTTGTTGTCAGTTAGGTGCATGATCACCTAGAACTGCCCCTGAGTTCAAAAGATAGTAGTAGTGAAGCCTTTATTAATAAAGGTGGATCTGCGAGGTCTGACCAGAGGCTACTTCTGGTGCTACGGGTGCCGGTTGCCCGACAGCAGTGCTGCTCAGAGATAAAAGCAATGCGGCTATCAAAATCCTGTGCTCAAAAGGTTGCACGCCCTGGATATGACCCCAGGGCACGGATGCTGCGGTGTCTGATCGTAATAGGCACAGGATTTTGGTGGCGTCAGCTTGCTTTCTTCTCGCGAGGGTGGTTCAGCTGTGCCGGCAATGGTTGAGGAATTCTCTTGGGGACCTCGCTATGGTGTATACACAACACCATAGCGTGGAAGCCTGAGAATTATCGTAGTGGCTGTGGTTGCTACCAAAATCGCTGGGAGAATAGTCTTGGCTTCCCAGTGTTAAATCAATGCTAGTGATTGGTATGACGCGGTCAGCCAGATACTATTCTAGGTGCTGTTGCCAATCAACAGAAAGTTGATATGGCATGAACATATCAACTGATACGAGTTTAGATAACTCAATTACCTAAGCAAGGTAATTAAATATAGTACAGGGATAACTATATATAAGGTTTGCAACCTGTGGTCCCTCAAGGCGCACCTATGTATTGCATAGGTGTGAACTGTGAGGGTTCACGGGGGCTTTGGTCTGGCGTCCCCAAACTGGACTCGGTGCATTGGCACCCGTCAGGTAGGCCATATGGCAGGTACTGACGCAAAGCCTTTGCACATCTGTCTATCACAGGGTCCCCCAAGGGGAGTCAATGACTACGGGTGTGGCAATCCCGGGGCCCCAGCTAAGGGTAATGAAGTTTTTTCTGCTGGCGGACCTCTGGCTCATTACCCGTAAAACTTATGTGTTACTACCCGATCTCTGAAATAACAGAGCAAAGGATGTGCATGTATTTATAAAAGGAAAACAAAGAATGAAAGATCGTTGTTGTCAGTTAGGTGCATGATTACCTTGAACTGCCCCTGAGTTCAAAAGATAGTAGTAGTGAAGCCTTTATTAATAAAAGTGGATCTGCGAGGTCTGACCAGAGGCTACTTCTGGTACTACGGGTGCCGCTTGCCCGACAGCTGAGCTGCTTAGAGATAAAAGCATTGCGGCTATCAAAATTCTGTGTTCAAAAGGTTTAACGCCCCTATGATATGATATGACCCCAGGGCAACGGCACTTGTGTCTGACCATAATAGGCACAGGATTTTGGTGGCGACAGCTTGCTTTCTTCTCGCGTGGGTGGTTCTTGCTGCTCTGAAGTTTGAGTGCAAGTAGCGGTCGTCTGTTCCTTTGCTGAAATGCCGAGTTCGGGCTACCCCACGGGGTTAAAGGGCTGATTTTGGTAAGCGGGAGTAGGCACTGGAAATTTGGCGACACAGGCATGTGTTCTTTACGGAGGAGTGGTAGCTGTGCCGGCAATGGTAGAGGAATTCTCTTGGGGACCTCGCTATTGGTGTATACACAACACCATAGCGTGGAAGCCTGAGAATTATCGTAGTGGCTGTGGTTGCTACCAAAATCGCTGGGAGAATAGTCTTGGCTTCCCAGTGTTAAATCAATGCTAGTGATTGGTATGACGCGGTCAGCCAGATACTATTCTAGGTGCTGTTGCCAATCAACAGAAGTTGTCATGGCATGAACATGGCAACTGATACGAGTTTAGATAGCTCAATTGCCTAAGCAAGGTAATTAAATATAGTACAGGGATAACTATATATAAGGTTTGCAACCTTTGTGCCTTTGAGGCGTACCTATGTATTGCATAGGTGTGTTCCTGTAAGGGTGCATGGGGGCGTTGGTCTGGCGTCTAACCCAAACTCGGTGCTTTGGCACCCGTGAGATAAGGCCGTTACGGCAGGTGCTCACGCAAAGCCATTGCACTTCTATCTATCACAGGGTATTTTCTCGGGAACGGATCTGAAATTTTTACACAGTATGTACACCTTTCGCTGCTACCACAAAGAATACATGAGAGTTAAAAATTAAAGGGTGTTCGAAAACCAGCAACGAAAAATTTTAAAATCCCATCTAATATATATACAATTGTATGTATATACGCTTGAAATTTGTAAGGTTAGTGTAATTTTATACAGACTACAACAATTAACACTAAAATTTAAAAAAATTTAAATTATAGGGTGTTCGATCAGTTTATGCAATTTTGACTATGTAATTTTGACAACTTGCTGTATCTTGGAAACCGTAAGAGCAAAACTGTTGCAATTTTGAAAAACGGTAGAACTAAAAAATTATAAAATTGCCAAACCGAAAAAAAATCGCCAAAACAAAAAAAAAGCACGCAATTAAAAAAATTTTCTAAGACTAAAATAAGTCGCGAAAAACCGGAAAAATCGCCAAAACGAAAAAAATCGCCAAAATGAAAAAAATCGACAATATGAGAAAAAAAATCCCACAAACAAAAAAAAAATCGCCAAAATGAAAAAAAACCCAAAAACATAAAAAAATCGGCAATTGAAAAAAAAACTAAATAAAAATTGCCAAAATAAAAAAAAATTCCAAAAAAATCGCCAAAATAAAAAAAAACCCAAAAACAGAAAAAAATCATCTAAATGAAAAAAAAATCGCCAAACTAAAAAAAAATCCCCAAAAAAAGAAAAAAATCGTCGAAACGAGGAAAAAGCGACAAAACTAAACAAACCGTTTAAACTGAAAAAAACTTCAAAAAAGCAAAAACGCTACATTAAAAAAATTCTCAAAAACGAATGCACGGAACTCTTAGTCCGCGAGTCAAAGTCGCACTTTACTGAACTTTTTTTGATATTAAAGTAACTAAATAAAACTAGTATTTTCTTTATTTCTATTTCTCTTTGTTCACTTAACATATTTTATATATTTATTAAAGAACAACATTGATATAAGAAACCAAAAAAATTTTAAATGATTAATCCAGGGTTGGGAAAAGTACACTTTTTTTATACATAAAACTAACTAAATAAAGCTAGTTATTTCTTTGATAATTAAATATATTCTATATTTTAGAAAGAAATAAATTAGTAGTCGCATTAAAACCAGAAAAATTTAAATTATGATTCCAGCTTTGGAAATTAAAAAAAAATTGTGTAAAAAAATAACCAAAAATAATTATTTTTTCAGTTACACTTATTTCATATTTTAGGAAGATCTTTACTCAAGCAAATTCTTTAGTCGAAAAAAACCAAGAGGTCACTGACAAAAAATTGCACTATAACAAAAAATTATAAATTTTATCACAAACCAACGTACTTACGTATACAACTGTATACTACATATACATACGTTGGAAAAGGGTGTATAAGATTGGGCACAGTCGAATATAGCACTCTTACTTGTTTATAAACTAATCTCGCTATTGACGTTACTGCTTAACAAAAAGTTTTCAAAATGACTGTTTTGGCTTCCAAGATATCGCGAAATAAATGTTGCTTCTATGTGGGAAGCGCCAAGCCAACTTAAGGCATTAAGAAATTAATAGCCATTGCTCCTTCTAGGCCATCAATACTACGTTGTTAAGGCAAATCTGCAAGATCTCCACACTGTGTTTTTGAAAACAAACAAAAATTTTCGCTTTATGAGAGGAAACCGCCTAATTTTTAGGATTCCGTACACCCTATTGTTTTCGCTACACTGTCCTTCTGTCCGACACAGGCTGTTATCTCTAGAACAGTAAGAGCTACGGTACAGTATACAGAATATGTAAAACTTTTGACGATACAAAAACAAATATATGACAATTAAAAATTAAAGGGTATTCCAAAACGAGCAACGAAAAATTTTAAAATCCTGTGTAATATACATACAATTATATATAGACCAGCCATGAATTTTTTCGGCTTTTTGTTGGCATTTACATGTATACAAAATAAACAACAAGAAGAACACAATAATGCGTTGTATCAACAAGATAAACACCAATACACTTAAATAAGAAATTCTCTCAGACGAAGGCTGTTAAAATTAAATTAAATGATATTTTAAATTGCGCAGTATTGATAAATTTTGTATAAAGTTAATGACAAATAATATTAAAATTTTAATTTTTTTCAATAACATGGTTTTGTCGAACATAATTCCTGTTTTTTTTTCTGTGTACGTACGGAACCCTTAATATGCGAGTCACAGTCGCACTTTAATGAATTTATTTACCACATTATTTCTCAAGATATTTCAAAATAATTATTTGGTAGTGATGCGCAAAATAGAAAGGGACCTAAGGGTAAAAACCGGTTTTGTTCAGGAGAGCCATTTTAAAGATTTAAATACGTGTATCTTTGGTGTACCATCACTGAGCGTGTTGGTATTGGTCTCATTTGAAAGCGACACATCTCATGACGTCAGGAACGTGTTGGTCAATCTTGAAAACGCGCGTAGGTCGTCCCTACCTCTTGTTTTGTATAGTTGGTTTTTACTGTTTTCTACCTAGCGCGCTGTTTCCATGAGTTTGATATCAATTTTGCTCGCGTTTTTTCGAATCCGGGTTTATTTTCTGAAATTATTAATTGTGAATTATAATAAATACTCATTTATAATTCTTTTAAATCGTGAATATCACTCTGTTAGTACGCAAATTTTTTCACATAGCCTTAGAATCGTCGACTTCAATTTCATAAAACGCGCATATCTCTTCTAGGAGGGAACACTTTTGGGGCATGGGATCGGTCTCATTCGATGCTCAGATGTTGTCCACATAAAAAAGTGAAAATTGATTTTTTTACCCTTAGGTCCCTTTCTCTACGCGCTGTCACATATGGTAACTCAAGCACAAACATTTTAGGGGTTGACTGTCGGCCAAGTACATGTTCGATGGTGTGTGCTCTACATTAATGCGATTGCTATCATGATCTAAACCATTCTCGGTGTTCTGGGATTGCTGACTTTCCACCGAGAACCATAAGTAATTTTGCTTATAGAATAAATGAGTACAGCCAAGGCGAGTATTTTCATTGGCACATTTTTTTAAAGCAATAAACCGCCTATTAGTTTATCTAGACACATAAAAAACATTCACCCGTATTGTGTATGTCCAGTCGAATATTCATCTGGGAGAGTTTTGTTCTACTAGTAGATTAAAGAAAACTCGTGCATGTTTCCTTTAATCTAGTACAAAACTCTCATAGGCAAATATTCGACTCCACATATGCAATACGAGTAATTTTTTCCCTAAAGTGCTTACTTAGTTTTTAATATATTCGCTAAATAAAAACTTTCTTCTGTAAGTTCTTTTTAAAGCGCATTTACATTGTCTCAAAATCTAGTGCTTAGGAGATTTCGAGCTAAATCTGGCTACTTTTACTAAATTTTCCATAAAAAACGAAATTTATTTTCTCAGTAGATTTGTAGGAAATGTAATCAAAATCTTACTATTTGATTTATTTTTTACTACCCTGTACAACATATTTATAAAAAAAAGATGAGAGAATTAGCTACGTTCGGTTTAGAAAGGTGTGTGAATTGGCTACACTGCAGTTGTTTGGTTGTTGGTTTTGGAAATTTCTCAGTTAATGGGTTTTGCTTTGGATAAAAATATCTTGATAATTGCCCAAAAAAAATTGGTGGAAACGGTATGGATTTTCACAAAGATTTTAATTTAAATCTGCCAGATTTTGTGTAAGTGTAAATGCCCTATTGAAATATACTTATGAAACTGAAAGCAACTTTTAAAAAAAGTAACAAGCCAAAAACATTTTTGGGCAAAATTATTTCATTTAAGAAAAAAAATTTAACCTTGAAGAATTGAAATATTCTTAACCTCTAAAACTTTTCGAGTGTATTTTAAATTAAATGCATTCATAGTTGCCTATAAAGCAAAAATACGCTGAGCAAAAAAAAAAAAACTGAATAAAAGAGATAATAGAAAATCACTGTTATTACCATTTGATAGCATTTGACTAAGCATTTTATTAAAGTTTTGTTTGAGATGCTCTTAAGCATTTGTTTTAACATAAAAATAAATTGTTTTTAACAAGATCAAACATGAACTTGAGCCTTCCTTGTTTCCTGCTTGCTATTTTTTTTTCTTTTTATAGTTTCTGTACTTGCTTGGCTTTATGCTTAAATAGAGATTAGTGTTTGGACCACTCACTACTAATAGTGTATTTGAAGCACGTAACTTTCTATTTTCTGCAGAGTCAAAAAATTTTACTTTAAAATAATCACAAAAAAAATCTTGCTGTTGAGACAAGAATAAAGAAAATTTTTAAAAATAATAAAGAAAATCTAACAAACATTTCGAAGCACTTGATTTTCATTCGTTGGTGTTTTGTTATTTTCTCGTGTGTGTTTGTAGATTTGTTAGAAATTAAGAATGTTTTCTTCTGATTTCTTTTTCCACTAGCTGTTTTCCTCAATTGTGAGAATAATTGAATACTGGTACCACAAGCAACAGCCCACAGCAAAACAAAAATAAAACAAGAGAAATAAGAACAATTGTTGATGTAATGAAGGCAATATTTACGAGAAATCAAAGTCACCAACCTGCGTTACGGTATTTGTAGAGTATCAAATTACAAAAAGAAGTTCCTAAGAAAGAGTTGATAATATCATTATTTATTACAAACTTTTATATATGGAAGATTAAAAATTTTTTAATGGGTGATTTTCGATGTTTGGCCCTAGTCGGAAGGGCAGATTGAACCAATTTTTCTTTGTATAATGACTCACATTCTATGAAAAATATCGCAATCACAAATTTCGCTCTTTGTGATTGTTAAAAATATTGGCGGTATTAGCTGTTTGATGCAAATGGGCTTGCGTTAGTGGAAAGGCAAAATATCGTAGCCTACGATATTTGCATCATCGAAGCTGGACGCATGCCTGTGCCGCCAAAAATCCAGTGCCTACTCCACACTACTCAACATCATCCATTAACCCCGTGGGTTAGGACGAAATGGACCTTTTAGCAAAGTATCCTGCTGACCGCTACATACACCCAAACTCCTAGAGTAGCCTTACTGTCGGGCAAACGGCACCCGTTGTACCAAAAACAAGCATCTGGTGATAGCTGGAAGTTCCACTCTGAAAGGCTTCACCTGTATCGTCTTTTGAAGTCAGGCAAGTTCCAGGTGACGCTGCACCTGATTGACATAACAGACCTGTTTATATTTATAAATATCTGCACATCCGTTGCTCTGTTGCCAGAGATTGGGTAGTAACACATAAGTTCAATGGGTAATGTACCAAAGATACTTCAACGAAAAAAGCCACATTACCCCAGCTGGGGCCCCTGGATCTATACCTACTATACGAGTAGATCTCCCTGGGCTTGGGAGCAAGACAGAAAATATGGAAATATAAAATAAAACAAAAACACTTTAGAAATTAAATGAATGTTGAATGAGGCGTATTAAATATTGCAGCTGTGCTTAGTAGCCATTTTATTGTTATTTTACTTTGCCGATGATTTTGCTATAGAAAACCGACGAAGGAGGGCGCTCTGATGTTACATTAGGATTAGCATCCGCTGAAGCCAGTATAGTTTAGTGACCAGTGCCTTATGCCTGCATCACTGGAACTTTTCCCATAACAACTGATACAAAGGACACTAATGCTTATCATAAAAATGCGTGGTGTTGTAATTTTAATGACTGTCGGAGACAGGGTTTGAACCCAGGACCTTCGGTTTTGTAGTCAACGTGCTAACTACTTCAGCCAACGCCAGCCTTGCAGCCTTACAGCCCGCTTAGAAGCTGCAGAACTGTTTAAATTTTTTTTAGCTTAAATTCTCCACTGTGCGATGTCGATAGAAGAGGTTCGATCAATAAGTGTTATTAATAACAACAATAAAAAGCAAAACTTGTTATTGTTGTCGTTATAAGTAATCGATTAGACGTTTTCTGCCGACATCTTAAGACGGGCCACAAGTATTTTTTTAATCCACTACGAAAGTTGCGTTCAAGTTTTATTACAATGAATTAACATATCACTTACTTTGATTTTTTTTTTAAATAAATGCACAATTGCATTACCAAAGCTACATATAAATTAAATATGTAATACTCTAAATCTGCAGCAAAAAATACAATTTGCAAGTCAAGTGAGAAAAATCCTCATGTGCGATTGTCCATGTTCTTATACAAAGCGCAAGCGCTCGAGTATTAATGTATATGTGGACTAGTGTTTGGCATTACCTGACTCCTTACAACTTTCAAAGTTCATTACTCCACTTAAGGGAGCGGTTGTTTTGTTGCAAAAAAAAAAAAAAATAGTACCATAGCGACCACAAGTTCTCAATATATATGTATATATGTATAGGGTGTTTTTTATTGAGGTATAGAACTTTAAGTTGGCATCACTTTTTTAACTGGCGGCCATTTTGTCAGCTGTCAAGTGATTAATATTTAGTTTGGTTTGCCATTTCATCATGAACAGGTTGACAAAAGAACAACGCTTGCAAATCGTGCAAATTTATTTCGAAAATAATGGTTCAGTTCGCGAAGTTTACCGCAAGCTCCGTCCATTTTATGGTCGACATTATCGTCCATCAGAGCAATTAATTCGGTTAACCATGGATCGTTTTCGCACTACGTTTACTCTATGTGATAATACGCATCCGCAGAGACGTCGAACAGTGCGCACCGAAGAAGCAATTGCCGCTGTAGAGCAAAGTGTTGAAGAGGACCCGAATGAATCGATTCGCCACCGTGCACAGCAATTGGAGCTTTGTCCATAAACTTTATGGAAGATTTTGAAGATTTTGAATGTGGATGAGTTGTGGTTCCAACAAGACGGCGCTACATGCCACACAGCGCACGTCACAATCGATTTATTGAAGGAAACATTCGATGAGCGCATAATTTCGCGGAATGGACCTGTCAATTGGCCACCAAGATCGTGTGATTTGACACCATTGGATTATTTTCTTTGGGGATATGTGAAGTCGCTCGTCTACGCCAACAAACCAGAAACGTTATGGGACTTGGAAGCCAACATTCGTGGCGTTATTGCCAACATACGGCCCCATATGCTCGAAAAAGTGGTTGAAAATTGGACCTGTAGAATTGGCTTTATTCGAGCCAGCCGCGGCGGCCACATGCCCGAAATCATATTTAAACATTAATGGCATAAAATTATCCTTCCAATAAAGCCAAATTGATGGACATTAAAACGATTTCTTGTGTTTTATTTCAATTCGAAGTTCTATACCTCTAAAAAAACACCCTTTATGTATATATATCTATATATATTTTTTTTTCAAATACAGTACTTGATCAACATGAAGATGGGCATGTAATCTTATGGCTGTTTTGCTAGGAAAGTAAAAAGAATAAAGACATACATACATTACGCCAACAACTAACATCTTTCTAAAGCTATGCTATATATACATATTTACATACATATGTAACTACTCCCTGAACTCCCATACACGTGCACATGATAAAATAAAAAAAAGAAACGAAAAGAAGATGCATTAAATAAATTTAGCGAATACTGCCTGCATATGATGATATGGGCCTGCTTGCAACAAATAATGTCTATGACTGTTAATGCAGATGATGTTGCAAATGCTTAAGCATTAAAGGTCGTCATCGTTATCATCATCAACATCGTTGTTGTCGTCATTGTAAAGTTGTCGTTTTGGTCGTCCTGATCCTCATCGTCATCCTCATCCTCATCGTCATCGTCACAGTCGTCATCAGCATCATCATTATCGTCAGCCTCATCATTCAGCAGCATCTGTGCCTCTAATAGCAACAGCAGCAACAAACACCCTTCATGATTTTATTCTTTTTTTCTGCATTTTTTCATTTCGTTGTTTATGTTTTTTTTTTATTTTTTTCGTTATTGTTGTTATTTGTTGTAAATGTTGTATTGCACATTTTCAAATTGTTCAAAGCTTTCTAAGGAAGTTACAATTTTGCTGTTTTCCAAACTTTAACTATTATTATTGTTGCCATTTGTTGCATTTCATATTGTAGGCAAGAGGTGCAATTTTAGGTAGAATATAAAAGAAGTAATATTAGTTTGTCCAACATATTTGTTACACAGCAACAAGTTTTCCAATATTTTCATAAATATTGAGAGCTTTTAATAGCTTTAATAGTTATATGGATTTCAGATTTTGCAACAAAAATATTAGAATTATTCCGACAACATAAATCATAAGTTCTACTGCGTGGTTTTCTGGAAAAGCAGTATATTGCAATTTTGTTGAGTGTGCTATCTATGGTCCCAAGCTTTGAAGACCTGGCGTGTGAATTAGTTTATTTTATGATATAAATCTCACTCTACCAAGAAGGAATTAAAGTAAAATAAGTTTCCCAGGATGCATTAGTTATGCGAGAGTTGTTTGTGGACAAGAATCGTGAAGGCCATACTGTATAACAAAAGCTTAAGGTCGATATAACAAATTTGACTATTTTTCGTTTAATCCCTTTCGTTTTATTAGACTGTTGTGTACAAGCGCTGTTGTCAATCAGTTACATTTTTGTTTTAAGTTTGGCGAATTATGGAGTGCTTTATTTCCGAAAATAGTGTATAATGTGAATGGTTGAGAAGTGGCAGCTGATGAGATATAAAAAGGGCCTACTACAGAACTCCCTCAGTACATGAGGATTTTTGATTACAAAAAAACTAAATATGAAAATCGTCTAACTTTCCTATGTATAATATACACTGTATATATGTGCCGTTTTCAACTGCTAAAAATTTAAATAATCTTGTGTTCACTATTTTATAAATGCTCGATATCTGGTACTGGTGCTTCAATAAGATATTTTATCTTGAAAAGCCCGCCATTTTGAAAGTTATCATAAGACAAGTGCGCTAATTCGTGCAGAAACACTATTAGTTTCAGATGGTGAAGGTTAATATAATGAAAGTGCAACACTATGGAATTTATATTCAGCAGAGCACTGGAGACAATAATACAAAGATAAAAGTGACCAACACTGCAAAATATCTCAGGCTTATTCTTGATGCAAAGCTTAGCTTCAAAACTAAAATTCTAGAGAGAGTAAAGAAAGCAATCATTTCACTCTATCTATGAAAAAATTCCGGAAATCGCCAACCTGTACACTAATGAATTTTTAGAATACGCTTCAATTAACAGTGAAACCCGAACATGGCCGCATGTCAAGGAAATTTTCACTAAGGCAGTGGAAAAACATCTGGGGTTTAAAACTAGTACTAGAAAAGAATGGATTAGCGGTGCTATCTGGAACTTAATTCAGCAGAGGAAGGCCGCAAAGAGAGCAGTTAAGACCAGCAAAACACGATTGAATAAGGCCAGCCAACAGCAACTATACAACCGCCTTAATTTCGAAGTAAAGAGCAGTGCCCGCAGAGATAAACGTAATTGGATCAACAACATAGCGAAAGAACTTCAAGCAGCGGCTGAAACCCATCGTGCGAGGGACATGTATATGTCTGTTAACAAGCTGACAAACAGAAAATTGTCGACCGGAAAGCCTTTTAAAAACGATGCTGGAGAACTCATAACATCGAAAACCCAACAGAAAGCTATTACTCCGATATGCTATCAACATCCACTGCTCAATGTCAACCCATTTGGTTGCCCTGATATAATTGAAATTAGCGAGTCGATAAGATCTCTGAAAGTAAACAAATCTCCTGTTTGGATAATATCTCTCCAGAACTGCTTACAGCCGACTGAACAACCAGTGCGCTATTGCTGAAACCCATTATTAGAGCGTTTTGGAACGACGAATCCTTACCTGACGAGCTGTCTGATGGAGTCCTTATAAATCTTCCCAAAAAAGGTGATTTGACTAACAGGAAAAATTGGAGAGGCATAACCTTGTTAAGCATGATAAATAAGGTAATTGCACATATTATTAACAAAAGACTCTCGACAACAATTTCCCCATCACTCAGAAATGAGCAAGCTGGATATCACTTCGGAAAATCTTGCGTTGACCAAGTAAATAATCTTAGGATTATCGTTGAGCAATCAGTGGAATGGAGATCACCATTATACCTAATTTTTATAGACTTTGAGAACGCATTTGATACACTAAACCATAACGCTATATAGAACTCGCAGTTATGCAAGGGTGTACCCGAAAAACTAATAGGTTTAATCAAAGCCCTGTACACAAATGCCACCTGCCGTGTGTTGCATGAAAAACAACTGAGCAAGAGGATCACGGTGAAAACTGGAGTTAGGCAATTAGGCAAGGTTGTGTCTTATCACTTCTACTCTTTAACTGCGTCCTCGATGCTGTGATACAGAAGGTAACAAGCCATCATAATAGAGGAATTACGTGGAGCTTACAAGGACGGTTGGAGGACCTAGACTATGCCGATGACATATGTCTACTTAGCCACTCATTCTCAGAGATGCAGGCGAAATTTTCCAGCATCAGTGACATCGCAAGATTGGTTGGGCTGCAGATAAACATACCCAAAACAAAATCGCTCCGCATCAATAGTAACACAGATCGCCACTTCTTCGTATGTGATCAAGAGGTTGAAGATATTAAGTCCTTGTGCTACCTCGGAATATGGCACCAGGTGACATACAATGCCTTCAGGTATTTCTCAACAAATGCCTCCGCAAAATCTTACGGATTTTTTGGCCTGCAACAATATCCAACAACCAGTTCTAGATCGAGGCAAATCAGCAGCATATTAGAATGGAATTAAGTAAACGGAAATGGAATTGGATAGGGCACACCCTCCGTAAACCAGACCATGATATTGCTAAGAAATGCCTAGATTGGAATCCTCAGGGAAGCGGACGAGTCGGGAGACCAGCGCATACCTAGAAGCGGCAACTGACATTAGAACTTTAGAGATTGCGTATGAAGTGGAATGAAGTCAAGCATCGAGCAGAAGATCGGGATTATTGGAATCACCTTGTTATGGCCCTATACTTCCTCGAGGAGTGAAAGGAACATATATGTATCTATGCATGAAATCAATTGGTAAACACTGAGGTCTTACCCCAAAAATCGTTCATTGGATCTATACTGCAGTAGGACACACACAATTCTCATGTACAGGATTATCGTGTGTTGGCCGTCCCAGGAGAAAAATATGTATATAAATATCCTACAAAAGGTGCAAAAACTTGCATCCTTGTATATAAGCAGTGCTCTTTGCACTACTCCTACGGATGCACTGGGGATGCTCCTGCACCTAATACCATTGGACCTATTATTTATATTAGATAAGAATCAGCTCTCGCCCCCAAAATGCTTACAAGTGATGGATCATTGAATTGAATAAGAAAATATTCCACTACATAAGAATATATTGACGTGACCAGACAGATATGACCAGACATTGGACATGTCCGACCGGGTAAGTGAGTCTAAAGTTATATCTCCATATGAAACATTGTTACCGGAAACACACTCCTGGGCCAATGAAACCGTAGAACAAACACCCGTGGGAGTTTGCTGCTACACAAATAGGTCTAAGTTTCTTCATAAAAGAACCGAAGACCGAAATTTACTTTCGCTTACCTGACCTTAATACAGTCTTGCAGATGGAAGTTTTTGAAATTAGTACCGAGAGAGTAACTTCCAGATCGTAAGAATATAATTCAGGCTTACGCAGTAGAAAGCAAAATTTTTCTTGTATGGGTACCGGCCCACACCGGCATAATCGGCCATGACCGTGCAGATGGCCTGGCGAAATGGCAATACTATTGAAGAATGAGTTACAAAATTTGACAAAGATGGCATACAAGACACGTTGGAATAGTTCTACTGTAAATAATATAACCAAGGTCCCATGGAACAACCCAGAAGAAGGCAACACAAAGAGGCTGTTGAAACTGAACAAGCACGAAATGGGAAAATTTATCGACGTCCTAATGGTGTACTCTAACTTACAAGAGCACTTAAATCAGATTGGAGCCGTAGATAACAATGACTGCAGGGCATGCGGGAAAATATTGAGACAATGGAGCACTTTCTTTGTTATTGTCTCTATGGTTTTTTTTTCAAAGGAAAAATGATTAATTTCATAGGGAAACCTTTTGAAAAATCAAGAAAAAATCTTCTAGTTTTTATTAGGTTATCTAATTGATTTTTTTCAATAAGGGTTTCTTCTTATTTTTATGAGGCGACCTCATAAAAAAATGTATGTCTCTATGCTTTGTGCTTTGCTTATACATATGTATTTTCATTTAAATTCTATACCATATACTTATGTATGTATGTATGTAGTATATGTAGATGTTATTTATTTATACATACATATTATATTGTATTCTTAATTAACTAACTCACCTTACATACAATTGTGCAAACATGCTTGTACAAAAACTAAACATATCATAAAAAAAATTTTCTCTATGTATATTTATAGAAACGAAAGAACAAGAAACCTAATAAAATCAAGAAGATTTCCTTATTAAAACAAATCAATAAGATGCTTTACACATAATCACATAGAAACCTCATAAAACCAAGAAGAAAACCTTATTGAAAAAATCAATAAGATACCCTAATAAAATCAAGAAGAAACCCTTTTAAAAAAATCAATAAGGCAACCTAATAAAATCAATAAGAAATCCCTATAGTTTACAATTTATAAAAAAACCTAATAGACTCGAAGAAGTTTTTCTCTATGAATTAATTTTTTTTGGTGCCAAAAATAGCGGAAAATGTTCGCCTTTTATTCTTTGTAAGGGAGAATCATCAAAATTTCGCGGTCGCAGGGCTAAAGCATTTTCAGGTCATCGTCAAGCACCTTTTCGACCAGAAATTGTAAAACTGATGGAAAAATTTTAGCTGTTTGGATAAGTTCTTAATGTGAAAAATCGAACTCATGCTCTTCGGTCAAATAAAAAAAGTTGTTTTAAACAATAAAGTGTAAATTGAAAGATATTGCTGAAGACGATGTTCATCTTCAACAAGACAGCGAGCGCTACGTGCCACACAAATAATTTTACCATCACTCATTTGCCTGAAAGTTTTCCCGACCTTGTGGTTTCTCGAAAAGGGATCTATTGTTTATTCAAAATTGTTGTTTTTTATTTTTATATATTTTATAAATATTAACGCTGACTAGCAATAGGAATTTTTTTTTGATTTTATAAAAAAATTTAAATAAATAGTTATCCGTTCCCAACATTTATATATAATTGAGTTTTATCTATCACAACGTCTTAAGTTTGTCTTAAGGTACAAGTGGTTCTGGCATGGCTGATCCCATATTTATTTATTTTTTCTCTAAGCAAAAGGCCAACTCACAATTCTATTGAAGTAGTTGAGATTGTTTGACGCTTGGGAATGTTCTCTGGTTTTGTTTGTCTTTTTCTATGGTTTTGTTCTTATGGTTTTTATTTCTTTTATATTTATACAAATATTTCCTGCTTTCGCTGAGTTATTGGTTTGTGGTGGCGGTGGTGGTGGCGGTGGTGGTGGCGTATTTAGTGGGCGGTCAAGGAAGACATTTAGTATTGCCCCAGCATAGAACACAATATGCTAAACGAGTTTATATTGATGGCATCATAGTAATCATCGTCATTATTGTCATCATTGTTAGCAAAGAAATGATTTGTTATAAATGAATGTAAATTACATTTTGTTAGTGAAAATAAATTGCATTTAGAAAAAATTATTGCAATAGCAACTAAATTTAATAACTTTAATGATGAAATTGTAAGCAAATAATTTATTATGGATGTGGTTAAAAGCAACTTTCCATTATTCAACAGACATAAAAAGACTTAAAAAAAATGTATGTATGACTTTACAAAAGGCATTTATTGTTCGTAGTAAACGAAAAATAAAAAATATGTATATATGTATAATTAGTAAAGAACAAACGATAATGGGCTTTCATTGCAAAAAAGCTTTCAGCAAATTGTAATACGATGAATCAAAACAATTCACATATTCCATTTGCAATAAAAGCTGAGTATAAAAAACAGAAATCTACATCAACTAACACCACACGCAGTGGACCATACACAAAAGAACGCTGATGATGAAGGTATAGAGACATTCGAAAACAGCTAGTTGTTCCGTTTTACTTTGTGTTTGTCAGAATATTTACAATTAACTTTAATGTTATTTGTTCATTGTCGCATGTAATTTGTCTTATAAAGCGATACGAAATTTAGCATAATCAAATCATAAAAAAGAAATAAAATTAAAAAAAATCATTCATTTGCTATGGAAACTGGCAACGCAATTGAAATTTAAAATAAGACCGGGCCCACATTTGTGTGACATGTGCCAAAGAAAGCGTAACCACTGATGAAGAACTATTTGATTCAGACATGTATTTATTGATTTAAATACCCGTTTGAGAACAACGGGTATTTTTACAATTTCTCGCAGTGCTTTTTAATGCTCTTTCAATAATCAACATTTTTGCAACTCAAACAAAGCTAAAAAAACACACTTCTACTCAATAAATTTTTTTAATTCCTTATAAAAAGATATAACACAAAAGTTTCTTAGGTCTTATAAAATTAAACATTTTTCTTAAAAGTAAGTTTTGCATTATTTTCTTTGTAAAATCTTATTAACTTATTATAGTTTTCTTTAAGATGGAAACATGGCTTAGACCAGCAAAATATGTGCCAAGGGTGCTATTCATTTCATGTAATTTTTAAATGACAAAATTATTAGCTTAGAGCTTTGTTACCCCAATTTTTTTAATTTTTTTAATTTTTGACCTTGTTTACCCTACACAGAGAAAACAATGCTTACTATGCCTACTATGGTTTTTTTCAATAAGGAAATCTTATTAATTTCATAGAGAAAACCTTTTTGAAAAAATCAAGAAGAAATCTTGTAGTTTTTATGAGGCTATCTTATTGATTTTTTCAATAAAAAATAAAAAAAAAAATTGTGTCTTTATTCTCTGTACTTACATATGTATTTTCATTTAAATTCTATACCATATACATACATATATATGTATGTATGTGTGTAGTATATTGTAGATGTTATTTATTTATACATACATACATACACATTATGTTATATACTTAACTAACTTACTCACGTAGTATGGAACCAGCAAACTTCTACCTGATAGACAAGCACTCTAACCAATATGCTAACAAGCAGCCCGAATAACCATTGAAATTATTGTGTAAAGCATTCTTATACAAAAATGAAAAAGATCATGAAAAAAATTGTCTGTATGTCTATTTATAGAAACGAAACAACAAGACACCTTATAAAATCAAGAATATTTCATTATTAAAAAAATCAATAAGATGCTTTACACATAATCATATAGGAACCAACTAAAATCAAGAAGAAAACCTTATTGAAAAAATCAATAAGGCAACCTAATAAAATCAAGAAGAAAACCTTTTTTAAAAAATCCAGATGGCAACCTAATAAAATCAATAAGAAATCCCTATAGTTTACAATTTATAAGAAAACCTAATAAATTCAAGAAGTTTTTCTCAATGGATTTTTTTTTGGTGCCAAAAATAACGGAAATTGAGTAAAAAAAGTTGTGAATAATAAGATTTCTTCTTGATTTTATGTGGTTTTCTTCTTGATAAAATTAATAAGATTTACCACATAAAAACAATAAGGAATCTCTATGAAAAAATCTTCGCTTCTTTCTGCTGGGATACCCCTTAGCCTAAAAACGTTGCATAGAGAAAATCTTATTGATTCTATGAGGCAGTTTTTTCTGTGTATTTTTATATGCTAACAGTGCTTTTAATAATACAAGAGTTGGCATCACTGGTAATTTTGTACTGTTTGAGGTGTTGTATTAAAACAGTAAGTTGAAAATATTTTAAATTATATTAGAGGAAATCGTGAACCCAAAATATCGCTGGCTCGCAGTATATGTATATCGTCACCTAAACTGCAAAATAATGTAACAAAACTTCATTCAAGTTTACAGGAGAAACAAAAAACTGCATAAAAGGGAAACTTTTGCTATTATTAAGTTAATATTTTAAATCATGAATTAAATAAAACATGAAATTCGTGTTGGATAAAAATTATTCGTTTATCAAAGCAAGCTTAGTATGTATCTTACGTTATTTTAAAAATAACTTATCATCAACTTTTTATGGTTTTTTTTTAGCTTTGCGTATTATGTTGACAATACTAATTTAAAAGAAAAGGATTTCTTTAACTTTTATAAAGACAACAAGAAACAAGTAACAGTGCTATATTCGGCTGTGCCGAATCTTATATACCCTTTACCAACGTACGTACATATATATAGTATACAGACACATACATACATATTTGTTTTGTGAAAAATATATAATTTTTTTCTCTAAAGCAATTAATAGTAAGTGACCTTTCAGTATTATTCGATTAAATAATTTGATTCAATTATTTTATTTTCGATATTAGCAATAGTTGAATATTTTACTCTACACTCTGTGGTTAAGATATATTTTTTTCATTCACTCTTATTTCAGTCAACATCGACGTCACGTCAATGCAATACCAAAAAATTGGGGCTTGTTTACTCGCTCTCGAGATTTTCAAAACCCGTGCTGCTATTTAATAACTCTAAAATAGTCTTAGTATTGCACCTCCATACCAAGTAAACTAACTTGTTTTATATTTTCCCGTATTTAATAATCATTGATGTTGCAAACCTGCTTAGTGTCTTGATTTAAAGTTCCAATTGCAAATGGTATACATCGTGGTATTATGTAAACGTTTTATTCCTACAGCATTTTTTTGAAATTTGTTCAGCAGAAAAGAAAGGTATCAGGAAAAGGAACATGTCCTTTAATTTATCTCTAGCGATAAATTTTAGTTTTTTCTCCATTTACTAAAAATTAATAATTATTATGCTGAGAGCACAATAAGCACAAACCTTCGTTTATACACAAACCTTCGTTTATAGATATCCATAACAAAATTAACCATGTATAAAAAAATCTTGAGTAATGATTTTTCTAAAACATGAAATCTGTTTAACTGAAAAAAAAATACTTTTGGTTATTTTTTTACCGAAACTTTTTTCAATCTCCAACCCTGGAACCATAATTCTGAGTTTCTTAATACTAATTTATTTCTTTATACAATATAGAATATATGTAATTACCAAAGAAATAATTAGTTTTTTATACCAGAAAAAATTTAAGTTTTCCAGCTCTGGAGCTATGTCTTTTATTTTTCTAATTTCTATGCCAAACTATTTCATTCTAAGTCATAAAGTATATAAAACTTGTAAACAAAAAGAAAAAACTAACTTGACCTAGTTACTTTTGTAAAAAAAAAACAATAAATTTACCAACCCTGGAATCAACCTTTTAGATTGTTCTGATTTAAAAAATTAATAAAGTGTGTTAAGTGAATAAAGAAATAAAAAAAAATAATTTTATACTTTAATATCAAAAAAAAATCAAAGTTTCCATCCTTGGAGCTGTAATTTTCATTTTTCAAATTTTAAACGCCGAACTTTTCTTTCAGAAGCATAAAATATATTCAATTTATAAAGGAAAAGAAAAAAATTTTTAGACCTATTTAATTTGACATAACACAAAAGGTGTAACTTTTCCAACCCTGAAATCATAATTTAGGATTTTTCTAATTCCTTATATCAATCTAGTTCTTTAAAACATACATAAAATATGTTAAGTGAACAAAGCAAAAAGCAAAAAAGAAAAAACTTAGTTTTATTTAGTTACTCTATTATCAAAAAAAGTTCATAGTTTCCATCTCAGGAAACTATTATAATTTTATACGCCAATTTTTTCTTTCAGAAGCATAAAATATATTTAATTTATAAAGGAAAAGATAATTATTTAGACCTATTTAATTTTACATAACACAAAAAGTGTAAGTTTTCCAACCCTGTAGTCATGATTTTGGATTTTTCTGATTATTGATACCAATCTAGTTATTTAAAAAATACATAAAATATGTTAAGTGAGCGAAGCAAAAACGAAATTGGAAATAACTTAGTTTCATTTAATTCCTTTAAATTTTATAGTGGCTTTTTTGCTTTTTTGAAGTTTTTTTCAGTTTAAACGATTTTTCCAGTTTTGTCGCTTTTTTCTCATTTTGGCAATTTTTTTTCTGTTGTTTTCGGTTGTTTTCATTTTCGCGATTTTTTTTTGTTTTGGGGGCTTATTATCATTTTGAAGATTTTTTTCATTTTGGCGATTTTTCCTATTTTGGGGGTTTTTTCATTTTGGTTTTTTTTTTTTATTTTGGCGATTGCTTTTATTTTGGAGACTATTTTCATTTTGGCGATTTTATTTAATTTTGGCAATCTTTTTCCTGCTTTTGGGTTTTTTTTTCATTTTGGCGATTTTTTTTTCTTTTTTTTGGGTTTTTTCGTTTTAGCGATTTTTTTTCATTTTGGCGATCTTTTCTGTTTTTGGGGGCTTATTTTCATTTTGGAGTTTTTTTTTATTTTGGCGATTTCGTTTTTTTAATTTTTTGCGATTTTTTCCTATTATGGGGTTTTTTTCATTTTTAGCGATTTTTTTTTATTTTGGCGTTTATTTCATTTTGGCGATTTTTTCCTGTTTTGGGGTTTTTTTCATTTTGGCGATTTTTTCTGTTTTTGGAGGCTTATTTTCATTTTTGGAGTTTTTTTTCAATTTGGCGATTTTTTTTTCATTTTGGCATTTTTTTTCATTTTGGCGATTTTTTCCTGTTTTGGGGTTTTTTTTTCATTTTGGAGATTTTTTCCTGTTTTGGTTTTTAATTCATTTTGGCGATTTTTTCTGTTTTGTGGGGTTTTTTTTCGTTTTGGCGATTTTTTTTTCATTTTTGGCGTTTTTTTTCATTTTGGGGTTTTTTTATTTAAGTGATTTTAGCAATTTTTCCGATTATTCGCGATTTATTTTAGTCTTAGACATTTTTTTTTTGTATTTTGTTGCTTTTTTTCGTTTCGGCGATTTTTTTTTTGTTTTTGGCGACTTTTTCCGGTTTGGCGATTTTATAATTTTTCGATTTTTTTGTTTTACCGTTTTTGAAAATTTCAAGAGTTTAGCTCTTACCGTATCCAAGATACAGCAAGTTGTCAAAATTGCTTAGTCAAAATTGCATTAAGCTATGGAACGCCCTTTAATTTAAATTTATTGAAATTTTAGTGTATTTTTGTAGTTTGTATAAAAATACACTAACCTTACAAATTTCTAATGTATATACATACATACATACAATTGTATGTAAATTACATGGGATTTTAAAATTTTTCGTTGCTCGTTTTGAAACACCCTTTAATTTCCAATTCTCATGTATTTGGTGTTGTAGCCGCCAAAGTTCTACACGCTGTGTCCAAATTTTATGTCTCTAGCTCTTACGGTTCTCGAGAAAATACCCTGCATAGTTTTAGACATAGTTAATTTTACATAACACAAAAAGTTAAAGTTTTCCAACCCTGGAAAAGTCTATTTAATTTTTTTATACTTTTTAAATTTAAAATTCCAATTTTAGTCGTACTGAAGTGTAAAATAAGTTCATTTATTAAAAAAAATAAAAATTTGTTTTCGGGAGTTACTTTTATATGGCAAAATGAAGTTTACGTTTTCCAGCTCTGCAATCGTCTGGTCTATTTTGCTGAATTTCAATACCAATCTATTTTGGAAAATTTCTGACACACCAGTCCAAGAACGAAGTCTCTAGCTTTTCTGGGAGCTTCGGAAAATCGATTTCACCTACAGACAGACGGACAGACGGACAGACGGACAGACGGACATCGCTTATTCGTTTTCCCTATGCATAAGGATCCAGAATATATATATTTTATGGGTCGCTTATTGATATTATAGAAATTGCAAACGGAATGACAAACCTATATATACCCTTTTACCATTTTTGTTGGTAAAGGGTATAACAATGCTTACTTCAATTAAAACCAGGAAAATAAATGCTTTGTAGTTTTTTTAATTCGTATAAGTGCTGGATGATGATAAGTTATATTGTTTAAGAAAATCATGCACTTGATGATACATTATTTTGAATTTTGCTTATAACTTTTTTGTTTTTTACATAAGAGCTGCAAAATGTTGTATACATATATAATATGATGTAGTGAATCGTAATCAATAAAAAAAAATAAATTTTGAGATTTTTGATCATACGTTATTTTGCATTTTAGGTGACGATATGAACTTCTAAATGACATTTTTAATCACACAAATTATTTATTTTATTATTCGTGGTAATAAAATGCACGTAGCAGGCTACCTTTGGGTAGTTTAAAAATTTATCAAATATCTTCAGTATTCTATTCGCATGTAGTGAAACATAAGCGAAAAAGCTGCAAAATAGCACATCTGGGTAGCGTGAATTCCTTAAATTTTTCTAGAAACTGCTTAGCAGTTAAAGTAAATTTAATGTTTACACTTAATAGCTTTACCTTCTCTTGACTCAACATCTTGACCCGGCTATTAATATGCCATTTTTCATACTTAAATTTATTAATATCCAGCTTTTTATTCTACCTATTATGGATATAATTAACATAAAATTAATAATTTATCAATAAATAATTCAAATGCATGGTTGTTTTTATTTATAAAAGTATTTTTTAACACTGCAATTAGTAAAACGCAATTAATATTGTTAATTGCTGTTTATACTACTAATAGTAATTGAAAAAAAAATATATATATTTTAAATCTTAAGCCGGCAAATGATGTATGAGGAAGCAACATTTTAGACACCCTTTACTTAAGAATCATTTTTTACAATTGACTCAACAGCTGTAAAAACTTGTAGAGTATAAAAATTCCGTACATAGCTTTGGCTCCCACAGTCCTATCTATAGTTTAAATAAAATTTTTTTAGCAAGCTTCACTTGCCATTTATGTCCACTAGTCAGCTGGACACTTAAGCTAGTAAATTAAATTAAATACTTCCTCAAGTCCTTGACCATTAAAATACGAAATTATATATTCATTTATGTTGTGTCAAAGTGCAAGGCAAACTTATATATTTCTTATAAGCCTGTAAGGCAAAAACTTAAATATTACCTAACGCAAGCAGACAAATTTGAAATAAAAATGGCTCTTTTTAAGTTTGATGATAAATAGTTTATGCATTAAGTAGCTGGATAATTTTTAATGATTTCAAATAAAATAAATTAAATACAAATGGACAAGCGATGCTCAAATAAAAATATATGGGGTGTTTAGTAAATACATCAAAATACAATCTGTTCTCTTCAATTTGTTTAAATTCTCATATAGTTGCTAGGTAGAACATAGGGCCCTAATCCCTGATTTACTTATAAATAACTTATACTTTTTTCCAATCTAATTTCTCAATTAATGCATAAAAAAGGTGTCCCTGTGTTAAACACGTTGAATTAAAAAAAAAAACGAAAATCGCTTAAAAATTTTATTGAGTCAGTTAAACTTTTAATTAAATTACAAATGATTTTTAAACAAACTTTCAATTGAAGAAATTACATATTTAATTGATTTTGGTTTTTTTTCAATTAAACGTGCTTATCGTAGAAATTTTTTTTCTGTGTGTCAACCTTTATTTTAAGCTGCAATTTTGATATCCATATTTGGTGTTGTTTTTGCTATAATCACTACACTGCCTAAATTATACGCCCCTGAAAAAATAATTGTTAGAAAGTTGCCATGTCTCTTTAGTTATAATGTATGTACAAGGAAATTTGTCAGACCTAAATTATGCTACCTGCAGTATAGATCAAAAGCTGGGCTATATATTACGCATAATCGCTGCTGCACATGGCAGCAAAGTTATCAACCGCACGAATTTAAAATTTTTCCATTGATCAGGCTAAAGTTGCTATCGCTTTGTAATCCAAATTACATGTGATAATTACTAATAAACAAATAATACCATAGTTAATTGTAAATATTCTGACAAACACTTACTAGAGTGGAACAACTAGCTGCTTTCGAAGGCCATCAAACCTTCATATCATCAGCGTTCTTTTGTGTTTGGAACACGTTGTGTGGTGTCAGTTGATGTAGATTTCTGCTTTATATACTCATGCATTATTACAAATGGAATATGAGAATTGTTTTGATTCATCGCATTCCATTTGCTGAAAGCTTTTTTGTAATGAAAGCTCAATTTTACCGTCTCTAAATTTACAACAGTCTTTGCCAATCTTTGTTGGTTGTTCTTTACTAATTATGCACTTGTTCGTTAATTTGCTTATTTATATTTATTTTATACATATTTATTTTATATAACCAGTGAAATGTTGTAGCATTTGTAGTATTAGTGAAAGTGAAACCGACTATGGCCATGAGGCTAGCATGAATAAATAAAATGAAGTTATGTGATAATAATTAATTTAATGTCGTAGCAATGCTGCATTCAGCCGTGCGGATCTTACCCAGCTAACCAAAACATTCGTAAATAATATCGCATTCGAATGTTGCGTAAACAGTTCTCGGACAAATAACTCGAGAACGACTACCGTAAACTAAAAGAGAAAGTGCTGCTAGAGCTCACTCACTCGTCGCTCAGTTTGTGGCAGCAAATCTTTCCAATTCAATGTTTCGCTCACGAATCAATAGCGAACCTTTAGCAATATCATTAGCAATCGATTTCATTGCTTCTAAATAGCAAAACACGTTATTCTTCTTTTGTTGTACATGGAAACAATAAAAAATTGAGAGAAACAAATTGTTTCTTGTTGCTAAACTTTTTTTTACAACAATGTTTCGAGAATTGTTGGCTATAGTGAACATTTGTTTATTTTCGAAACTCAGGTTGGCTGGGTGTATAGCCTTCACCAATACGTATATAAGTACATATGTAAATACATATGTACATATGAATTTTGCAAAAAAAAAGATATTCATTTGTTTCCATTTCGGATTAGAGATTTTATTTTCGCTATAAGTAATGGTTTCGTATTTTATTCTGAAATCTCCACGTAAGGAAATTTGTACATATATTTTTTTTTAAATAAATGAAGGAAAATTATTAAGAGAGGTATTTATCAGAGATCAGACCTTTCCGATTGCAATTTATTTCCTCTCCGCTAAAGCTACTTGAATGCGCATAAATATAAGTTAAAAATCTTGCAAGCCCTTATCATACAAACATCGACACCTAAAAAGTAAAGAACTATATACCCATAATAGTACTAAAATAATTTTCTATTTTAAAATATTTGCAAGCAATCTAAGATAATTTCAATTGAAATTCATTTGCTGGTGGTGAAGCATGTCCTTATGCATTTTATTGTTGCTTTGCCAAATCATCAGTAGACTTCAAGCACACCTGTAAGGTCGCAAAATAATATTTTTGAAAATAAGAAAAGAATAAAATAGGCTTAGTAGGTCAGAAACTTATACAAAACCCAGCAAATAAAGAAATAGTCGATATGAAATCTATTTTAGAATTACTGATGATTTGGCAAATCATCAATGATTTGCATTTAGACATCCTTGACCACCAGCAAATAAATTTAAATTAAAATATACTTATGAAAATATGTCAAACAATCAATTTCTTAATCCTAAAGTAATAATAATAATAATTTGAGTGTCACGTCCTGTCTACTTGTATTTACAGTGCCTCGTTTCTGTAAGGAATGTGAGAACTTTTCGAGTCGAAAAAATTGTTATCATCCTGTGAAACACAGGGTGAGTAAGAAGAAAACTGTATTTGTTGACATTTTTTTGCAAGTTTATATAAGTTTTCATGTGAGTAACCCTGTGTAAAATAGGATAACCAATATAATTATTTAATTTTTCTCGATGCGAGAACTTCTCACAAGTTACAGAAATGGGCTACAGGTTGCTTTTCGTGCTTTCTCCCCACAATTTACGAAAACGTCTTAAGTGCATCTCTTTTTGATGCGCAAGTTATAATTTTGTGTGATAGAGAGAAAGTAATATATGTATGTTTTGATGTCTTTTTGTTTTTCGTTATAAAAATAAAATTTTAACAAGAAAAAATAATGCAGATAAAAGCAGGCTAAATTCAACTATGGTTTTAACAAAAGGCACCACAAACCATGGCAGGGATGGAATCATTGATATGATCGCAATTTTGTTGACAGCACTCCAACTACCACAACCGCCAACGGAAGATGCGCAACCCACATCCAAGCTCGAACTTGTTCTTGCAAGGGTAAAACTGTAGACGCGTCCGCATGCGCTAATGATGCCACCATTGTAATAAATGTTTTGGCAAGATAATTTTTTATATATTTGTAAAAACAAAAATGAATTGTATTTGATCTCTGATCACCGAACTCTCGTTTCTCTTTGTTGTATCCTTGCAAGGAGGACGGGGTGTTTACGCTGGTCACCCTAGTTTTTAATCCTATAAAATACAACTGCATGTATTATCTATTGTGAATTATTCACTAATAGTGTTTTCACACTGACTTGGTTTTAATAAAAGTTGGTCTTAATGTCAAAACCAACTGTTAAAACCTGGTTTTACCATACAAATTGTTTTTGTTAAATCCAACTTAAAACCATTTCTGAATTGGTTTTATTTTGGTTTTATGAAATGCAACCCTGTTTTCGCTGTGGTAAATTCAGTGCTGTCAAGTTAAAATGACAGGAAGCAGCTGATAATGTTTATGCCAGTGAATAACAAGAGACGTCGCTTGCAAGATTTGCAACTTAAAAATGGATGCAGCAGCAACAATAAGTAAATAATTATGGAAAAATAAGAGTTTTTTGGAAGGAAAACAACAAAAATATTTTCATTGACCTCTGGAAAGTGAAAATAAACAATATGACATATCGATCCACCGATAAAAAAGTTGTATTTTGTGGTTTATTTGTGCATTTTTCATATGCAATAACTTGATTTCCAAGCACTTCTTCACATTGTATTACTAGTTCCATAATTTTAAAATATTAATTTATAAAATATGAAATAATATCCATTTTAGAGCGCATTGTAAAGTTTCTTAGTTTTTAATACAAACAAAAGCAGTTGTACAGTTTGTCAAATAAGTGTTATAAAAAGCAGAAAAAAATACAACAAAAAACACACGCATTTCTGCAGGAGATTTATTTTATTTTGAGCAAAGTTATTAGACAGTCTGTGAGTTAAAACCTGAATTTAGCAAACTGGCAGTGTGAATGCAAAATCAGTTGTTTATGGTTTTAACGTTAAAACCAGGTTTTAACTTGCAGTGTGAAAATACTATAAGATTTCCAATAAAAAACCAAAAAGAAGACACTTGCGATCATCCCAAAAAAACCCGACGGTACCTTTTATTTTATAGACCGAAATAATCACCCTTATTCCATTTGTCGACATCGATGAGACGTGGAGACGTGGAGATGTTAAGTACCCTGTTACGTGTTTCAAATTGACGACTATCGACTTTACATATAGAACAATAATGGAACTAATTTAAAAAATTTTATTGTGAAAAGAGCATAACAAAGACGCATGTCACAATGCTTCGTAAGATTAATGAGTGCTCATGTTTTACGTAGCATCAACAAAATGTATGCTTCCATCATTAAAATTTACTTTTATATAAACACCAGCTGAGCCCGACAAACGTTGTCTTACCCTCAATTAATTTATTTTTTTACCCTTTGCGTTTTATTTACGCTGATCTAACGATGACTTAAATTTCATCAAAATTGGTCAGATATTTTCGGAGCGGCAGTGATTATCCCTGTGTCCCCTCTTGCTTCTTGGAGGCACACTCACGTTAAAATGGCTGTGAGTTTTTTAATATTTTCTGAGTATAGGTTTTTTAGCGCACATGCACCCTAAACACTTTGGTGAAACTTTATATAGCATATGACCGTCAGCAGGTTTCATTATACATTTTGTTGCAAAAAAATTTTTAAATCGGACCCGTAGTTCTGCAGATTCCTTCTTACAAACGTAGAAACATACAAACTTTTCAGCTTTATAATATTATTACAGATTTATCGAATATAAAAGAACTCTTGATCAAATATTTTTCTTATATATAAAATATGTTTATAGGGTATTTAAGCCTGTGTGAAATCTAGCAGATTTCATTTAAAATTTTTGTGAAAATCTATACCGTTTACACCAAGTTTTTTCTATGATGATGTATGACGATTTCTTATCCCAAATAAAAACCATTGGCTGAAAATTGTTTAAAACTGCAACCAAACAATTGCAATGTAGCTAATTCACACACCTTTTTATGTAAACACCTTTTTAGTACAAAATTTAAAACAAACCATAGTTGTATCACTAATACTATATTTACTTAGTCTCGAAATATAGTGTATTTGATTAGAAAACTTTATCGAAATCTATATCGCTTAGTTAAACGAAGCTTTTTTCACATTTTTTCAAGATTTCGTATCAATGACAAAATCCTTTGTCTAAAATTTAGTCTTTTATAGGGCATTTACATCAGCACAAAATCTAGCATATTTTGATTAAATTTTTTTATGAAAATCTATACCGTTTACAACAACTTTTTTTGACATTTAACTAGATTTTTTTTATCCAAAACAAAACCCATCAACTGATTTTTTTCCAAAACTACAACCAAGCAACTGCATTGTAGCCAATTCACACACTTTTTTTAAGCAGACCACAGCTAATTCACTCACCTTTTGTTATACAGGATCGTAAAGATTAAATAAAAACATTAGATTTTTATTAGATTTCCTACAAATCTGCTGTATGGTAAATCTGGAAAAAGCAGCTTTATTTAGCTAGAAATCTCGAAAGTACTAGATTTCGGGACATTGTAAATGCACTATTAACTGTAAACAAAAAAAGTGCCGAATTATCTCATCCACACACCTGCAATAGAAAGTTTTGTAGAGCGTAGCTAATTCACTCACCTGTTATATAAATACATTGTACAGAGTAGTAAAAAATAAATAAAAATATAAGATTTTGAGTAGAGTAGAGTAGTAAAAATCAAGCACTAGATTTCGAGACAATGTAAGTGCGCTGTAAGTTCTACTAGATTTTAAGGACGTTTTGGCCAAATTTAGTGACGAAGTAGATTTTGTTTTGTATGGTATTTTGCCCAAATTGATGAAAGTACTAAATTCTTTTCAAATGTAAACGCACGATTTAGTCTAAAAAAGCAAAATATGCTTCTTTGTATTGATTATAATGATCACCAACGAATCAGTTATTTACTGTAACAGAAATGTGTTAGAACTCTGTTCTAATTCGAAATATTTATTGCCACAATAAGCCTTTGTTACACAGAGAAAAAACTGCCTCATAGAATCAATAAGATTTTCTCTATGAAACGTTTTTAGGCTAAGGGGTATCCCAGCAGAAGGAAGCGAAGAATTTTTTCATAGAGATTCCTGATAGTTTTTATGTGGTAAATCTTATTAATTTTATCAAGAAGAAAACCACATAAAATCAAGAAGAAATCTTATTATTCACAACTTTTTTTACTCAATTTCCGTTATTTTTGGCACCAAAAACAATCCATAAATAAAAACTTCTTGATTCTATTAAGTTTTCTTATAAATTGTAAACTATAGGGATTTCTTATTGATTGTAGTACGTTGCTTTATTAATTTTTTTTCTTCTTGATTTGATTAGGCTATCTTATTTATTTTTTCAATAAGGGTTTCTTCTTGATTTTAGTAGGTCACTATATGATTATGTGTAAAGCATCTTATTAATTTTTTTAATAAGGAAATCTTTTTGATTTTATGAGGTTTCTTGTTATTTCGTTTCTATAAATAGACATAGAGACAATTTTTTTATGACCTTTTTAATCTTTGTATAAGAGTGTTTATACAATAATTTCAATGGTTACTCAGGCTGCTTGTTAGCATATTGGTTAGAGTGCTTGTGTATCAGGTAGAAGTTATCTGGTTCTATACTTGGTGAGTAAGTTAGTTAAGAATTAACATAATGTGTATGTATCTATGTATGTATGTGTGTATGAATAGATAACATCTACAATATACTACATACATACATATGTATATGGTATAGAATTTAAATGAAAATCCATAAGTACAGGGAATAAAGACGCAATTTTTTTTCTTTGTTATTGAAAAAATCAATAAGATAACCTCATAAAAACTACAAGATTTCTTCTTGATTTTTTCAAAAAGATTTTCTCTATGAAATTAATAAGAGTTCCTTATTGAAAAAAATCATAGAGATTTCTTATTAATTTTGTTCTATTTTATGAGGTATTTAGTAGGCATTGTTTTCTCTGTGTAATTGTTCTGGTAATAAAATTAAGTTTGACTACTTCAATAACATAAAATGTAAATGCTACACTGTAGATCTATCAAAACTTTTACCATAACACAATATGAAACTCTCCCTTAGCATCAGGTCATCAAAAGTATTCAACTTGAATTGTAACTTATGTAAATAAACAAACATCTTGTGGCAAGACAACGAACGAGCAATGTCTGATTAGACGACGTTAGCCTATCAAGATGTACTTACCCCTCTTGCACACCGACCGCAAGGTCGTTTAATAGGAAAAACACTGTCTAGAGATGCAACCCAGAGTCAGGTACAGATGTGTGGATGATGTCACGTCTAAACTCAAGCATTGTTAAGAGCATGTATGTAATTAATAAATATTGTATTTCTATTTTTAGAATATTTTACAATATTTAATGAAAATTAGCAAAACAAAATACAGAATCATTAAAGCAATCAAACAATCCAAACATTGCAGTGATGCAAACATGCTACAACCGAATGTATGGCCTGTGTAACTGACAGACCAACAGACAGACAAGCCATTATTAAATGGGGGAAAAATTACACTTTTAAAATTCTGTTAAGGTTTTTTTTTTTTTTTTGCTGTGTGAAGGCATGTGCCAATATTACGAATACAAGTAACAATTGGAAACGTGTGGTCGGTTGACTACAAGTATTTAAAGGAACGTGTGTCATATTAATTTTGAAATGATGCGAACATTTTAACAGCAGCTTAAAATGAATATCAGTATGATCGATAGATTTTGTTCTTGGATACGTGTGTGATTTCAAAGCTATATATTTTTTATTTTATTTTCTTTATTCTAATCATTGTTTATCTAAGTTTATAATTATGCGGTGTTTAAACATGTCAGGGCATTTTAAATACTCGTACTTTATTTATATAAAAAGTATTTTTTTTTTTTGTAAATATTTTCTTAAAAAAACTATGATGTTTGGTTGTTAACATGTCATGGTTATAATTTATTTTTATCACACACACGACGACGCTTGGCTAGTGCGCATCATTCATTACATTGTATTGTTGCATGATCCAATGTCATATTCATGACATTAGATAAAGAGTTATTTATGTTATGGACGACATGGTTGGAAAATATACAAAATAAGCATTAACAAAATATTGATGTGTACATTTGAAATGTCTGTGGAAAACAATAGACTTCAGACACATACGCCAAGAGAAAAAAAAAGAATTACATACTTATTTTTACTCGTATATAAATATGTATGTATTTTTTATATACTTTTTGTATGCAAATATAACATGTTAGATTTAATACTTTTTGTTTCTTTTGTTATAATTGAAAATCAATTCGGCACAATACTCTGTCGAATAATTTAAAACAAAGCAAAGGTAAAAATAAAAATTTTAATTTCTGAGAAAATAGTAAAAGTATTTAGGCTTAACTAAACATTATCTAATTATTCCTTTAACTTTGGTAAATAATCAAGTACTGAGTACTTCTTTTTGCAAAGAAACTTCTAATTTCTTTGCAAAAGGAAGGTCTAACAACAAGCACTTTTTGTTTAAAGAAAAAACCTTGATAATGACTCCCAATCCAATTAATAAGAATCAGAGATGGGCGTGACAGGTTGCTTTTTCGTGACATGAACACGCACGACTCAAGGCGAGGTGTTCGTGACAGAAAATCAGATTTTGTGAGGCTTCGGGTTGTATCGCGCTGAGCATAATTGACACGATAATATACTAAACCATTTAAGTTGTAAAATATGTACACGCAAAGAAAAAATATGGTTGAGGTAACCATAATCAAACAGCAATATACTATGATTGTATTATATGGTTGCAGTCAAATCATATTATTGTCAATGGAAAAGCAAAGTTAAAATAATATTATTTTCTGACTTAATAATAATATTATCTACAAAAATAATCTAATCTTATTATTGTAAATAAGACAACACTATTGTTAGATGTGACTAAAATATAATTGAGACTTACCATATCGTGTTCCAGTATAATAATAATATTGTTAAATATGACCATAGTATTATTTTATGTAATAATAATATTTTGTTTTTTAATCATATAATTATTGGAAAATCTTTTATTTAAAACAGCTGCGGTAAATCCGAAATACAAATAAATTAACATTGTTGAAATAAAATGTATGTTTGTATGTATAGAAATGTATACTTACATATATTTGATATACATACATACATACATATGTACATATTATTTTTATTTATCTACCCTTTTGTTTATACTTGTTTTATTTATTTAACACCACGCGTGCACTACCGACAGTTTACAAACGAAACACTGAACTGACAGAAGATGATTCTGAAAAAGATTTTTTTTAACTTAACATAGTATGGTTTTGGATAACATTGTTTCGTTATTTACATCATATTATTTTTACACAATAATACAAATTATATTGTGTGACGATGGTTTCTTTCTTAGCTGGGGTGATACTCGCCGATGTCCAGTGTTCGTCACAAAATTTATTTATTTTGGGACTCTGAGAGAAAGAGATAAGAATACAGCACCAGGTTTGGGTAAACAAAATGACGATATCTTTATTTAATTTTGTATAGTGTCAGTTTATGTCGTTCGTGAGTCTGCCGAACACCTTGTCCGTGCGCCGAGGCTCGTACAAAGCAGGCAATAGGGAAGATTCCCTGTCAGTTTCTGTCGCTCGTGAATATGCCGAACACCTTGTCCGTGTGCCGAGGCTCGTACAAAATAGGCAAGAGGGGAGGGGAAAGTAACGCACGCTTTTATGTCAAACGCCTTGTTCGTGCGCCGAGGCTCGCACAAAGCGGACAGCCCTTATATTCCTTTTACGTCTTAAGATGAACAGCTTGTTCGTACCCAGAGGCTCGTACTCGCTGGTCATCTGCGTCCTACTCACAAAGTCGCCGTGTGACTATCTTTCCAAGGATATCACCTGGTTTTCTAAATATTTGCTATGCAGATTATTGTTCGTACCCCGAGGCTCGTACAAGAATCTGTCTTGCCAGTTTGATAGCCAGACGTAGACTGACTCCTCTTCGCATTGTGCTGCCTTTTATACCGGTAGTTTGACACACACACACATACACACACCGTAACTCATCTGTATGGGCGATCATACACTATGAACAGCTGTGCTTGTTTCAATGTTGTATCTAATATTATGTTAGTTTGCTTTCGACACACAGGGGGCGACATTTCTGGTTGTCCGTTAAACTTAAACTATGATTTTGAAAATGTGAACACAAATTTACTGCCGTTAATAATAGTAATGACTTAAACTTATAAAATAATAATGGCTTAAATATATAGCAATTCATCAAAATAAAAGAATTCATATATAAGAAGAGAAATTTAATGTTTAAAAAGAATAAGACTTGTGTCGGTAAAAACGAGTGCCGACTTTTATCGTTACACTTTCCTCCTTCTTCTGGTAGCGTGATGTCTTAGGGCTTGATGATCACCCGGACTTCTCGGGCTCTAGTTATGGTGATGCAGTAGATTCTATCGTCAAACGGGTAGCGGATCTGCAGACGTTTGCCTTTGGTATGACTTGCAAGGGCCCGCCCTATTCGTTCCTGTACTTCAGTGGGCAATGAGGCTGGGTTTATCGGACTGGGTCGGGGTGTGTCGTGTACATTAACCTCCCGTAGTGGTGACCTCAACGGCATGGTTGCAACGACTGTGGGTGTCGCTGGTGTTGCCTTTGCAAATGAGTCCATTGTTTGCTTAGCCGTCGGGGATCCTGAGGGCGAAGCCGAGGAGGATGATGACGAACTTATTTCGCTTGAGGATGCGGTAGACGAACTGCTGGTGGAGGATGTTGATGATGATGTTACGCTTCTAGCGGTTGTTGGAATTTCGGATGTCCTCGCCTGTGCATAATGTGCTATTGGTGTGTCGGGCTCGGACAGATTTACTTCTAATAAAGTAGGTGATGCTAAGATGGATAAACAGGGTGTCGTCGAGGCGGATCTGCTGGAAGAAGTCGTGGAAAGCCGACGTATTTTTACTAAGCTTTCGTTGTATATCGTCTGACTAGAGGAATAGGGGTCACAAGGAGAAACCTCTACCCATGACACCGATGACGAGCTTGCAGAGTGTTCTATGGGTTGAGTTGTTCGCCGCAGTTTCGGGCTCCCGATGGCCGTAAAAGTTTCCATCTTATTTGCCCAAAATCGGTATGTGATGGAGCGCTCATACCCGGAAAATCGACATATGTTATGGCAGCGGCGGTCGTGGACATCGATCGTAAACCAGCCTCGCCCCTTCCTATGTGCTGAGGGTGGGGTAGAAATTGTAGTCTCTTCGGAGCTCGCGGGTGACGGTTTCCTAATGTCCACCGTAGTGTCCAAATCTCCAAATGATGATCGTACAAGTTCTTCCAGTTCTGCTTCAAAATCATCTTCCGTCCCAGGCGGGGGTGTGAGGCCACTATGCATGTTCATGGTGAACGGCATGCCTGGGATGTCATACAGTGGTGAATATCTATGACTATCCCTTCCCGGTGTTGCTGGGAGTGTGGGCTCACCATTTAGTGGGATGAACCACGCTTCCGTGTCGCCGTTATCACTCTCTTTATCCTCATTAGGTGGTGTCCATGGTGGTGTACGTTCGGGACCAAAATTTCTGCCCGGGGTGAGTGGTATTGTATTCTTCTCCCTGTCGGGGTCTACCGTGGTGGGATGATGAGGCTCCTGGTGTATTTCATCATCCTCTCTGGTCAAATCCACTACATCTTCGGGTACGGTGGTAGTAGCGGCCTGGTCCCGAGGGATGGTACTGCGGTTTTCATTTATGTTGCGCCCTCTCGGCCGTGTTGCGGGTTCGGCTTTACTGAATGCTTCCCGTGACGTCTGAGCAGTGGCATATGTGCGGGCCGTACTTAGGCGGAAAAATGTTTGGTTTGGTTTTGCGTGTGAAGTCTCAGTGTTGTGGACCCGAGATCGTGTGCTGGTGGTAGGTATTTCGTCGTCCAGATATATAGTACGACGACGCTTAGCGTCTTCTTCGGCGACACGTTTTCGGAACTTTTGGCTTGTTTTTCTGAAATGTTCGTCCATTATGTGCTTCCTGCTACTTTATCTCTGCAAGTATAAGAAAAAAAAATAAGATAAAATAACAAATCAGGCACTGAACTTTGCATATGGTTTGAGTTCATGCAAGTGAGCTGTTTTGATTTCTTTACTCCCCGGCGCCTGTACTTTGGCTATTACCGGCGATATAAAAGACCTAACAGTAAATGGGCCTATAAACTTTGGAGCCAACTTCGCTGCAAAATTATCGGCCGCTTTTGAGAGTGGGTGTTGGCGTACGAGGACTAGATCCCCTACATTTGGCTTCCAGGCACGTCTTCTTAAATTGTAATAACGTTTCTGGTATTCTGATGCTTTGGTCATATTCCTTTTCACTAGTGCGAAGACTTCTCTTAATTCCTGATGGCGGACCTCTGGGCTCAAGTTTATCGCCCCGGTGCCCACTGTGACCTCATCATAGAGTGCCTTGGGGAGGCGCGGCTCGCGCCCTTGTGTGATGAACGCTGGTGAGTACCCAGTAGATTCAGAGATGCTGGTGTTGATTGCTAGCATGATCTCGGGAATTAGCGCATCCCACTGTTTATGTTGGTCGTGTGTGAACTGTGCGATAATAGTTTTGATAGTACGGTTGGCACGTTCAGTAGGATTTTCCTGAGGTGTATATGGCGCAGTCACTTGTTGGTGCACGCCCAAATCCTTTAGAAATCGTGACACTATACGTGCGGTGAATTGTGTACCATTGTCGGTTATTAATACTTTCGGGACGCCGTATCTGGCCATGATCCTTTCCCTGAAAGCTTTAATTACTCCTTCGGCGGTAGCTTTCCTCATCGGTATCAACTCAGTCCATTTGGAAAACTTATCAAAGAAAACTAGGAGCATCGAGTTGCCGTGCTTAGACCTGGGCAGAGGACCAACAAAGTCGGCACATACCACTGACCACGGCTCATCCGGAATTTGGGTTAGCATCTGTCCAGCGGGCTTTTGTTGGCTAACTTTGAACCGTTGGCACGATTCGCAGCACCGCACATGGCGCGTAGCATCACGGGACATCCCAGGCCAGTAATAGCGGTTGGCTATGCGCTGGATGGTCTTCCGGATTCCTAAGTGGCCTGCGGTTACATGGTCATGGCATTCTTCGAGTACTCTTTTTCGGTGGGGTGTACCTACGCACAACTTCCAAGCGATGTCATCTTCGTCGTGGCCCTGCCGCGCAAACTGGCGGTATACTCGGTCATCTATGACTGCATAGTCGGCGTATTTTTGGGGTGCTGCTGTAATTTTTTTCTTCAGACTTTCGAGCCATTTGCATTCATCGGTGTGGGCAGTCTCACAGCTAGCTAGGTTTGCTGTTACTACCGGTTGTCGCGACAATGCATCAGCTACTACGTTACTTTTCCCTTTTCTATATTGAACACTGAAATTATATTGTTGAAGTTCCAGAGCCCATCGCCCTAGTCGACCCACTGGACTTTCCAAGGAATTAAGCCACTTCAGGGCCTGATGATCAGTAATCACGATAAACTTATATCCTTCCAGGTATTCTCTCATTTTCCGAATGCCCCAAATGATAGCCAGACATTCTTTCTCCGTGGCTGAGTAATTTTTCTCGGCGCCGATGAGATGCCTACTCGCATATGCAATAACTCTTTCAGCTCCCTCAATTTCTTGAGTCAGGACAGCGCCTAACCCGTAGTCGCTCGCATCGGTTTGCAATGTAAATGTTTGCGAGAAGTCGGGACAGGCGAGTACTGGTGCTTCAGTGAGTTTCCTTTTGAGGGCTTCAAAGGCCTGCTGTTGATCCACTCCCCATTTCCAATGCTTCCCTTTCTTCAATAGGTTGGTAAGAGGCCTTGAGAGGGCTGAAAAATCAGGTACAAATCGGCGGTACCATGAGGCAATGCCCAGGAATCGGCGAACTTCGCGTACGTTCTGTGGTTGCGATATCTGTGCGACAGCCGCCACCTTATCCGGATCGGTTTTTATCCCTCCTTCGCTCACGATGTGACCCAGGTACTTCGTCTCACCAGTGAAAAACTGGCATTTCTCGATATTAATTTTCAAATTTGCTTGCCTGAGTCTGTGAAATACCTCCTTCAGATTTTGCATATGTTCCGCGAACGTTCTCCCTACGACTATTATGTCGTCGAGATATGCAAAGGCATGGGGTTCCATGTCATGACCAATAACTTGGTCTAAAGCGCGTTGGAAGGTAGCTGGGGCGGAATGAAGTCCGAATGGCATCACCCTCCATTGATAGAGACCTCTACCGGGTACTGCAAAAGCTGTGTACTTTTTACTATGTTTCTCCAGTGGAATCTGCCAATAGCCATTTTTTAAATCCAAACTACTTATAAATTTTGCGTTACGTAATTTATTTAGAATACTGTCAATACGGGGTAAAGGGTAGGCATCCGGTACTGACCTGAGATTTAGTTGGCGAAAATCCATACACGTCCGCCAGTCTCCGTTCTTCTTCTTCACTAGAGTGATGGGGAAGCAGTAAGGGCTGTGAGATGGCTCAATGCATCCCTGTGCAAGTAGCTGGTTGACTTCGGCATCGATGATGGCTTGCATGGCTGGATTGCGTGGTGCGTAACGTATTTTAACCGGGCGATCGTCAGTAACCACAATCTTGTGTTTGGTAATGGTTGACAGACCCCGTATGTCTTGAAATTTTGGTAGCTCGGTTTCCAGGAACCTGTGTACCGCTTGCTGTTCTGTTTGCGATAACCTCGTCATGCCGTGTCCTTTGTTTTCGTCCGTGGCGTGAGGTGCTGGATCCACTATTGCTCTGTTGACTGGACCGCAAGTAACGCACGTATCTGAACACTGTAATTTCAATCCGGCCACTTCAATTTTCATATCGAACTGTCGTAAAAATTCCAGGCCGACAATGAGATTTTCCGTTGCTTCCGGCATCACTAAGAATTTACAAACTTTTGTGACTTCGCCGAGGGTGGTTTTAAACTCAATAGCCGACGTAACTTCTCTGGTGGACCCGTCGGCTAAAATGACTTCCACTTTCTCCTCCTTATATGTTGGGCTTTGAGTCAATATGTTGATGAAATCTTGTCTTATAAAATTTCTATTGGCGCCTGTGTCTAGTACGGCGTTGACTAATTTTTCTGCAATGCGGATGGTTGCCACCAATCTAGTTTCCTCGTTGATCAGTCGGGTTTGGTTATTTGGAAGGGTCTTATTATTTTTAGGAGGCACGACGACCCTTAGTTCTGTCGGCCTCCGTTTTCGTTTCCCTGACGCTGATTTATGCAGGTTGGGCAATTTGTTGGACAAGTAGCACCGTTCCCGCATCTATAATGCTGGTTTCGCTGGGCATTTGCTGGGCTGTTCCCGGTGCGGATATTATCCGTTCTTAGGCCTGCTGCGTTGTTTGGGATACTTTCAAGGTCCTCAGCGAGTTGTATTAGTTCACCCAGAGTCCCAAAATCTTTTTGACGTATGTACCACTTGTAATCCGCTTGTGCGTTTTGGAAGATTCTTGTAAGTTTCTGCTCCTCGGACAAACTGGAGTGTCGCATCAGTCGTTGTAAGGCTAGAACATAATCTTTGAAGCGTTCCTTTGGTCGCTGTATCCTCGAACGAATTTCATCCTCGAGCTTCTCAAAATACCTGGAAGGGAGGAAGAAAGCCAGGAAATCGGATTTAAAAGTTTCCCATACTTGCCAATGGCCATTATTATTCCGAAACCAGGTTAGGGCTCGTTTATGGAGAAACTCGGGCATGACTCTTGGTAACTGGTGTAACGAAATATCATAAATCTCTGCTAGCTCTTCTAGCCGCTCTATGAATTCTAGTGGGTCTCGACCGCCGTCGTACGTCAGGCCCCACTTCCGCACATGGTCCATCAGGTTTGTCCTGGCCTCGTTACTTAAGCCGCCGTCAACGGGAGTTTTATCAGCTACACAATTAATACCTTCGTCCTTGGCAGGTGATGAAGTATTGGTTCGATTGGTGGAGGGCACATGTAGTGAGGACGTGGCCTCATGTCTTTCTTGCAACGTGAGTAGTTTTTGTTTCGCGGTGTCGTCATGATCGGCACTAATAAATTTAGCAAACCGTCTTCGAAGCTCCTCCACATTTCCGACCGTATCAAGTTCGAAATCGTTTAGATACGTCACTAGTTCGTCGCGTTTGAGTGAATACGACCACGTTGTTCGGAGCATTTTGGTATATAATATAGTATACTATTTCAGAACGGAAAATAAAGTTTAAACACAAACTAGATTTAATTTTAGATAAATTTTTATTTTTTCTAAACGGAAAAATTTTCGTTTGTTCTGTTCTTTTTATTTATGCCACGATTTAAGAATAACACAATGTCTTTCACTTTTTACTCAAACAAGGTTCACCATAAAGTAATCGTAAATTTATTTCATTATTATAAACGAGAGTTTGTCTTATTTATGACTAAGTGATTTCACCACACAGGTATAGTTTTTTTTTTATAAACTTAATTTATTTTTCACTTTCGTTGTGTTTTGTTTACAATTATTTTATTTATTATATAATTTACAATTTTTCCATTTTTATTTAATATTTTAAAATAGTTTTTTTTTTATTTATTTTTTTTTATTTTTTTTATTTAAAATATATATTTTTTTTTAAATTTTACGAATTGTTTTCAATGGGTGTATTTTAAATTTCTCTCAAGGTCCCTGCTCGGGCGCCATTGTGACGATGGTTTCTTTCTTAGCTGGGGTGATACTCGCCGATGTCCAGTGTTCGTCACAAAATTTATTTATTTTGGGACTCTGAGAGAAAGAGATAAGAATACAGCACCAGGTTTGGGTAAACAAAATGACGATATCTTTATTTAATTTTGTATAGTGTCAGTTTATGTCGTTCGTGAGTCTGCCGAACACCTTGTCCGTGCGCCGAGGCTCGTACAAAGCAGGCAATAGGGAAGATTCCCTGTCAGTTTCTGTCGCTCGTGAGTATGCCGAACACCTTGTCCGTGTGCCGAGGCTCGTACAAAATAGGCAAGAGGGGAGGGGAAAGTAACGCACGCTTTTATGTCAAACGCCTTGTTCGTGCGCCGAGGCTCGCACAAAGCGGACAGCCCTTATATTCCTTTTACGTCTTAAGATGAACAGCTTGTTCGTACCCAGAGGCTCGTACTCGCTGGTCATCTGCGTCCTACTCACAAAGTCGCCGTGTGACTATCTTTCCAAGGATATCACCTGGTTTTCTAAATATTTGCTATGCAGATTATTGTTCGTACCCCGAGGCTCGTACAAGAATCTGTCTTGCCAGTTTGATAGCCAGACGTAGACTGACTCCTCTTCGCATTGTGCTGCCTTTTATACCGGTAGTTTGACACACACACACATACACACACCGTAACTCATCTGTATGGGCGATCATACACTATGAACAGCTGTGCTTGTTTCAATGTTGTATCTAATATTATGTTAGTTTGCTTTCGACACACAGGGGGCGACATTTCTGGTTGTCCGTTAAACTTAAACTATGATTTTGAAAATGTGAACACAAATTTACTGCCGTTAATAATAGTAATGACTTAAACTTATAAAATAATAATGGCTTAAATATATAGCAATTCATCAAAATAAAAGAATTCATATATAAGAAGAGAAATTTAATGTTTAAAAAGAATAAGACTTGTGTCGGTAAAAACGAGTGCCGACTTTTATCGTTACAATTGTAGTCATAAATTTTTAACAAAACTATATTGTTAAACTCTAACCATATCGCACTTTCTATGAATATAATAATGTAAATTCAAACATTACTGTGTTTATCGTAACGAAATTAATGTTTAAAATAACAATAACTAGTTTTCAACGACCACACATTTGTTTCAGAGAACATAATATTGTTTTCTCAACCATTTTACAACCATATCTTTTCTTTGCGTGTATGCAGGAGCTTCCTGTAAAGAAAATGTCAATAAAAATATTGTTGAAAGAATTAAATATTTTGTTATAGTCAATCAAATAAGCAACACCAAAAAATTTTTTCATAGTGTAGGTTGCTCTCAAACTAGAACTTCTGAATTATACAAAAATATGTATCCATTTGAATATAAAAAAATATTTTTTGATATTGAGTTTGTTGTTGTCTTTGTGCTAAGAATATTTTTCGAGCACATGTTGTTATTCGTGTTCGGGTCGTATAGTGGTGGAAAATTCCAAACACGCTCATCTCTAATAGAAATAAAAAGCCTTAACAGGCCAATACCTGGATTCTGTAGCTTTTAGCAAACCGAAAATTTTAACATTTATCGATATATTTATTGGCTTGGGGTAACGATAATTAGATTCCGTAATTTCTTTTTTACGATAGTCTCAACTTTATCTTACTCATCATTCAATTCATTATTATGTGATATCTCTCTATAAGAAAATATGAAAATAAGTATAAAGCACAAAGAATAATAAAGAAAAACTCAATGAATTTGATCTTGATCGCATGTTGTGTAAACATTTCTCGGACAAAACACTCGAGAACGGCTATCGTAAACGGAAAGAGAAAGTGTTGCTAGAGCTCACTACTCGTCGCTCAGTTTGTGGCAGCAAATCTTTCGATTTCGATGTTTCGCTCACGAATCAATAGCGAACCTTTAGCAATATCATTATGTAATCATAACAACGTCCTTAATAGGTCGATTTCATTGCTTCTAAATAGCAAAAAACGTTACTCCTTTTTTGTTGTTCATGCAAGAACAAATAAAAAATTGAGAGAAACAAATTATTTCTTGTTGCTAAACTTGTTTTAACGAGAATTTTTCGAGACTTGTTCTTTAAAGCGAACATTCGTTTATTTTCGAATCTCAGATTGGCTTGGATTACATTTTAAAAAGAGTTGTAATGATTATGTAATTGCCTTCAAAAGAATTGCTGATAAATAATTGATTACTAATAATCGAAAAGTAATATGAATTACTTAAAATTACTAAAAATAATCAAAAGTAATCAAAAAGTAATCCGACTACTTTCAAAGATTACTTTTGATTCTTAATAAATAATCAAAAAGAATCAAAAGTAATCCTTAGAAGTAATCAGATTCTTTTTTGATTACTTTTGATTTTTGATTATTTTTAGTAATTTTAAGTAATTCAGATTTTTTTCCATTATTAGTAATCATAATCAATTAGCAATCGTGCGAAACTGAATATAATCGTAATTTAATCATTACTTCACCTTTAAAAAAAAGTAATCAAATTAGTAATCATTACGATTATTAATCATTACTTAACAGCCATGAGTGTAATAAATAAATAAATAATTACAGTTATTGTTATATTATATTTTCCTGTATCTAATCTTAAATTTTTCTAACAGCTATTTGTCTTCAGTCGTACCGTTGAAGAGCAAGAGCTCTTAAAAATTTACTTGAGGTATCTGCTGCGTCCTGTGATTAACCGCTTATACGATGGCGGTTCGGAAACTTCTTAGCCTATCAATGAAAGAGAATAGTTAGTTTTTCAAAAATATTTTTATTTTTCAATATAATCTCCTGAAACTTCAATACACTTAGTCCAACGCTTTTCTAGCAATTCTATCCCTTGATTAAAATAGTTTTCCTCAAGGTCTTCAAAATAGTGGTTTACAACTGTAATTGCATCTTCATTTGAGGTAAAACACTTGCCAGCAAGGAATTTTTTTAGATTTGGGAACAGGTAAAAGTCACTGGGAGCCAAATCAGGAGAATATGATGGGTGGTCAAGCAACTCGTACTTTAACTCGTTGATTTTAGCCATTGTTAAAACACTCTTGTGCGCTGGTGCGTTGTCTTGATGAAAAATTATTTTTTTGTGTTGTAAGCCAGGACGTTTTTCTCGAATTTGTACATTTAATTGATCCAAAAGGTTGCAATAGTACTCTGAATTTATTGTTTTACCCTTTTGCAGATAGTCAATCAATAAAATACCTTTGAAGTCCCAAAAAATCGTTGCCATAACGTTACCAGCCGATTGAATTGTTTTTGCCTTCTTTGGGGCACTTCCTCCAGCTTCAGTCCATTGTTTGGATTGTTCTTTTGTCTCTGGAGTACAGTGGTGGATCCATGTCTCATCAACAGTTATGAAACGACGCTTAAAATCCATTTTATTTCGCTTAAAACGATCCAAACAAGCTTGAGAAATGTTCATTCTTATGCGTTTTTGGTCGACTGCAGAAAGCTTTTTCATCTGTAGTTCTTCATGCAAAATTAAATGGACTCGATCATTTGAGATGCCCATGATATTAGCTATTTCACGTACTTTTATTCGTCGATCATTTAATACCATATCATGCACTTTGGCTACAATTTCTGTTGCTGTTGCTGTTTTTGGACGTCCACTACGTGGTTCATCTTCAATGCTTGTACGACCACGTTTAAATTCAGCAACCCAATTTTTAACTGTTGCATATGAAGGAGCACTTTCACCTAACACATTCACCATATCATTATAAATTTCTTGTCCAGATAAACCTTTTTTATGTAAATATTTAATGACACCACGCATTTCTAATTTTTCCATTGTTAAAAAATCGCGGATGCGTCTTTTGTGAACACCTGTTTCTATATGAAGGAGTTGCCACATCGAAACAAAATTTGATATGTGTTCATAGCAGAGATGGAAGTTTCCAAAACACTTAACTTTTTTCTGTTTATACCGCGCTTTTTGTGCTAGGCTAAGAAGTTTTCGAACCGCCCTCGTAACGTGTTCTAAAATTCGCTAAATATTTTTAGTTTTTTATATCAATATTTTAAAATAAAGTTTTGTACTTTTCTGGTATGATATAGTGCAAGATTAGCAAGCCCTGTGTACATAAATAATTGGTTTTTGGACGATTACTTGAAGTCCGGTGGAGGCCATATTGCAGGTTGTTCACTTTTTAAATATGTGAAGTCGAAATACATACTGTGTAGAACTTCATAGCGTAACATGTCTACTTCTTAGTAGCGTTTTTTAAGTATCCCTTTTTCGCTACTATATCTTCTTTTCCTCCATATGAGGCTGGAAGATAACTTTAGAATATTCTTGACACGAACAAAGCTCCCCTTCATGGAAATATTGAATTTCTGTATTATATGCAATACCTGTTAAGTTTATATACATACGTCAAGTAATCAATTCTCTCAATGATTCATTGTTAAACTATATTGTACATTTTCATACTTTTAATTTGTTTTTTCTTTTCTTAATGTAATACAATACCAAATCCTAAAAACTATTTAATTTATTGATACTTAAAGTCGTTGCCAACAATAATTTGAAAAATCATTTAAATTCAGATTTCTTTTGTTGTTATGAAAAATTCCTTCGAGGTGAATTGAGCTTAAAATACCAAAAGCAACATAAATTTTCTTTTATATAAGAATAGCTTTTTCTTTTTTCATCCTAAGACTTCCTTTATATCATAAAATGAAAATTCCCATTGTCATCGACTTAAGGAAAACACTATAATTTAATTTTTTTCTGCTGCATTTCACTAACATTTTCTTTTTTTATTATATGTTTAACAATTCTTGAATAGAAAACAAACAAGAAAAGCTTACTTACACTCACAATATACAAAATCTAGCAAAAATATAAAAGTTGTGAAAATTTATGATTCTTTTCTTTTAACTGTCAAATATATTTCTATTATTTTTTGTTTCTTCTTTTCCTTCACTTTTGTACTGAGACTAACACTATTTACTACGATTTAGTAAAGTTCTTTCTTAGTTCTATGCTACTCGATTCAGTTTTATGTTTCGTTTGACTTCTGGCGAAAACTTGTGCTAAGCAGTTTCTCGCTCCATTTCATTCCAAACAATTTTAGTTTGTTATTGTAACCAATTTTATTTATTTTTTCTTCTTTTTGATTTTGTCGTTGTTGTGGTATTTTTCGTTACTAAAATAGCATGACGCAAAAATTTGTTGCATTACACTTCCTTAGCAGCCTCGTCCATGTGACTCCAGCTGCCAGATTGTTTACCACATTTTCACAATTGTTACAAAATGACTACTTTTGTCTCAGAGCCAACCAAACAAATGTACAAATAAGTAAACAACCAAAACCAACAATCATCCAAAAAAGTTGCTGGAAAAAATGAGTTTAATAACCCTATAAAATAGTTTTAAGGAAAAAAAGCAGGAGAAAATCTACTCCCAAATATAAAAAAAAATCATTTTGCCCAATAAAAATCTCAAAGTCCCAGTCCAGATTTGTAACTTTTGTTGCAGCAACTTTTTATTTTTTAGTGCAAAAGAGCGAGAGAGGAATACAAAAAGTATCTATTTCTATTTCAACACTCTCACATATATATAAGAATTGCTGCAACAAAAATTGCAAGTGTGGACCGGGACAAACAGTCTTTAAAAAAGAAAATTTCTACTTGGTTTGTTTTTTCTTTCTTTCAGTTTGTTGTTAAAAGGATGGGCTATAAACAGTCAACGACACACATTGGGATTAATACTTAAAACACAATTGACCTCAAATAAATCTTCTAGTTGCAGCTCATTTGGTAAGTTGCAGTTTTTTTTTAAATTTTTTATTTATTATAAATTATTGTTTTATTTTTGGGGGAAGTATGTATATCTTTAGTTCACAACTGTTGAAGTGTTTATAAAAATTGTTGTACACTATTGAGTTTCACAAAAAATTTCTCACACTTAGAGAAATGTATTCGACTAGAATTAATTTTTTCATTTATTGAATGATGATTTTCGAATTGAACTAGAACACAACAAAAAAGCTACAAGTTTTTGGTGTTATTATTTGCGGTACACACAGATAAAAAACTGCCTCATAGAATCAAAAAGATTTTCTCTATGAAACGTTTTTAGGGTAAGGGCTATCCCAGCAGAAGAAAGCGAAGATTTTTTTCATAGAGATTCCTTATTGTTTTTATGTGGTAAATCTTATTAATTTTATCAAGAAGAAAACCACATAAAATCAAGAAGAAATCTTATTATTCACAACTTTTTTTTACTCAATTTCCGTTATTTTTGGCACCAGAATAACAATCCATAGAGAAAAACTTCTTGATTTTATTAGGTTTTCTTATAAATTGTAAACTATAGGGATTTCTTACTGATTTTATTAGGTTGCCTTATTTATTTTTTTTAAAAGTGTTTCTTCTTGATTTTATTATGTTGCCTTATTAATTTTTCAATGGTTTTCTTCTTGATTTTAGTAGGTTACTGTATGATTATGTGTAAAGCATCTTATTGATTTTTTTAATAAGGAAATCTTCTTGATTTTATGAGGTGTCTTGTTATTTCGTTTCTATAAATAGACACACAGAAACTTTTTTTCATGATCTTTTTAATTTTTGTATAAGAATGTTTGCTCAATAATTTCAATGGTTATTCAGGCTGCTTGTTAGCATATTGGTTAGAGTGCTTGTGTATCAGGTAGAAGTTATCTGGTTCTATACTTGGTAAGTAAGTTAGTTAAGAATGTGTATGCATGTATGTATAAATAAATAACATCTACAATATACTACATACATACATACATACATACATATGTATATGGTATAGAATTTAAATGAAAATACATAAGTACAGAGAAATCAATAAGATAACCTAATAAAAACTAGAAGATTTCTTCTTGATTTTTTCAAAAAGGTTTTCCCTATGAAATTAATAAGATTTCCTTATTGAAAAAAAAACATAGAGATTTCTTATTTATTTTGTTCTATTTTATGAGGTATCTAGTAGGCACTGTTTTCTCTGTGTGCTCTGCATAATATGAGCAAATTATAATTTAAAATGCACAACTTTGAGTTGGCATCACTGCTTTATTTGAGCACCCATTTAACAGCTGATAGTTGCTTTTTGTTCAGTTTGCTTTCAAATTTTATTATAAGTCGACTTACACCAGAGCAACGCCTGCAAATTGTTAAAATTTTTAATCAAAATAATTGTTCTATTCGTCAAACTCATCGTGCACTTCTTCCATTTTCCGATGAAGCCCATTTCCGGTTGAATGGCTACCTACATAAATAAGCAAAATTGTTGCAGTGGGAGTTAGGAGTATATACAAGCTTTTGTCGAAACACCATTACATCCACAGAAAATTATTGTTTGGTGCGCTTTATGCGCTGGCGGAGTCATTGGCTCATATGTCTTGAAAAACGATGATGGTCAGGATGTTACTGTCCATGATGAATGGTATAGGAACATGATTCGAACATAATTGAGGTACGAACATGGTTCGTACCTCAATTATGTGGCATTAATCTTGCTAATATGTGGTTTCAACAGGACGGAGCTAAATGCGCTACAATTGATTTACTCAAAGAAACTTTTGATGAAAAAATAATTTAACGTAATGACGCAATTAATTGGCTACCAAGATCGTGTGATTTAACCCCATTGGATTATTTTCTTTGGGGTTATGTTAAGTCACTTGTCTTCGTCAATAAACCACAATTAATTGAACACCTGGCCATCAACATTCGAAGAATTATGGGCGAAATACGGCCGCAAATGCTGCTAAAAGTTGTTGAAGATTGTGCCTTCTACGTGCCAGCCGTGGCGCCCACATGGCGGAAATCATATTTAAGCATTAAATTCATAAAATTTTCATTCCAAGAAAAATATATTTCCTTGTTTTATTATGATTAAAAGTTGTGTCACTCTATAAAAAACACCCTTTACATTATTATGTATCTTGTATTTCACATTTATTTATGCGTTATCTACTTAAGGGAAGCACTTTGAGAAATTTAAATTTCCATTTGCATCACAGTGATGCATTTCCGAATATGCCGAATAACGATATTTTTTACCCAACTGTGCGATATAAAGTAGGGTATTGTGTTTATCAGCTCATTTATATATTTATGGTATGTATGTATGTATGTATGTGTGTATATATGTATGTATGTATGTAAGTTCCTTTGCGGCACTATAACGATGCACCGATTTTGATGACTCTTACATCAATCGATTTGTATTAATCCTGGGAGTGTCACTAAAGATATGAGAATAGCCAAATATGGCGAGTAGCCACAAATATGAGAGTAGCTACATTATGGCGGCCAACAGACGTTATTTTATTAATACGATAAATATTAAGGGTTGGCAAACGATATCAAAATGGGTGGTATCATTCGACAGGCATTTTAAAATCATTTATATTACGGTTTTTCATTTCGAAGGACCATTTAGGATAGGATAAACTGTGCAAAGTTGGTCGCAGTCGAGTTTTTTTTTAAATTTTTTTAATTTATACTTGTTATATAAATAAATTAGAGCAAATATTACATTCGTTTTTCAAATACATACTTATTTTTCGAAACTCGGATTTTTATATGCTTTTTTATTTGGGTTCTTTCTTCAATAAAATAAATTTTTCTTCAATAAAAATATAACAAAAATTAAAAATTTTACAAACCCCCGATATATCTAGAAAGAATGTCATATCTTCTAAGCGGCTGGACCGATTTTCTTCAAACATAGCTAAGAACGCTCTCGATCAAGTCAATATTCAAACAAAAAAACTAAATCAAAATCGGTCCAGCCGTTTGGTCTGTACGTGGACACGGACAGACACACAGATACACGGAGACACAGACACTACCGTCTTTTTGTTTCCTAAAGGCCGTTAGTAACATAAACAAGAAAGAACTATTGTTTCCATAATTTTTTTATTTAATATGTTTGTATGTATTGGTTTCTGTATACAAAATTTGTCAAAAGTGACTGGAAATTTAACAACGGCTGGTACACATTAAATCTAAAATTCTTTTTTGCAATTATTATTACTATTATTATTATTATTACAAGTTTATAGAAAAAATTCCTTACATACTGATAAAGGATATATACTTTAGTTAAATTACAAAAAATTAGCTATTTAAGTGAACGATAATATTACGTTTTATAACATTTTAATTAGATGAGTAATCAATAAAATGGGACATTTCATTGAAACAGCAGCACAATCTTCCCCAAGGATCGTTGATTGCAAAGTTAGCTCGATAAGTGGTGACAGAAGCAAGCTACAAGATCGTAATGATTGTTGAGGAATATGGAAGTACAACTCCTCTAATTCAAACTCCGATGGTATATTGCCATTGATAAGATTCAAGAGAAATGATACCTTGAGCATGGCTTCGGCTTTTTAGTGTTGGCAAATTGATCTCACCTAACCTCGATGAGTAAGAGGGAAGGGTTAAAAAAACTCCAATATATTAGCAACTGCTTTTGTACCTATATAATTGATCCATATTATTATTCCAAAATTGGTCTTACAAGCGATATGTATAAAGTTTTAGTAATGAGGGGCTCTTTGAATTCTTTCGCCCATCATTTGATAAACACCACGGCTTTAGTTACACTCATTGAAATGTGCAGGACAAAACAAAAAAAATCCCCAAGTCTGAAAATGTGCCGACCAGCTATTGAGTACATAAAAATGAGGATTGTCTCTGCATCTTGAGAAGCGCATATGTTTGCATTTTACTAGGTTTAGTTCCATTAAATTGTGAGTGCACCAGTCATAGAAAATATCTATTATCATTTTGAAGTTGAATATAATTCCACTCATTTTTCAACTCAAAAATATGATGATGTTAAAATCAGCATGCAACAAGATGTTGCAATATTTAATTGATTCACTTATATCATTTACAAATAGTAAAGGGTGTTTTTTTAGAGGTATAGAACTTCGAATTGAAATAAAACACAAGAAAATCGTTTTAATGTCCATCAATTTGGCTTTATTGGAAGGATAATTTTATGCCATTAATGTTTAAATATGATTTCGGGCATGTGGCCGCCGCGGCTGGCTCGAATAAAGCCAATTCGGCTTTATTAAAGCCAATTCGGCTGGCTCGAATAAAGCAAATTTGCACGATTTTTTTAGAGGTATAGAACTTCGAATTGAAATAAAACACAAGAAAATCGTTTTAATGTCCATCAATTTGGCTTTATTGGAAGGATAATTTTATGCCTCGGCTGGCTCGAGTAAAGCCATTTCGGCTTTTTTAAAGCCAATTCGGCTGGCTCGAATAAAGCAAATTTGCACGATTTGCAAGCGTTGTTCTTTTGTCAACCTGTTCATGATGAAATGGCAAACCAAACTAAATATTAATCACTTGACAGCTGACAAAATGGCCGCCAGTTAAAAAAGTGATGCCAACTTAAAGTTCTATACCTCAATAAAAAACACCCTATAGAAACAACATGGAGCCTAGGTGACTGCCTTGTGGTACTCCAGAGGTAACAAACATTTTCTTTCAAATTGTAGATTTAAATTTGACGTTTTGAGGTCCCCCACAAAGATACGATTTTATCCAGTTCAAATAAATACCATCGAAGCCAATTTAAAAAAATTTTACTAATTTAAGTTTATGGTTCACTTTGTCGAACGTGTTGCTGAAATCTGAGTCATTTAAATAAATTTGGTGAGTTATTCTGAAAAATTCCTGTTTATTAGCGTATTTTTTCAACTTTGAAAAGCGTTTAGAAAAGTTAATAGTTTGGAAAAGTTAATTACCCTTGGGACATTTCCATACTGTATTCAATCAAATTTTTCCTAAAGTCTTTGAAAATAAAATAAAATTAATGTGTAGCTTCCACAATACAAGCAAGCAACTCATCTAGAAAATTTGCATGCAAATCACTCAAAATAACGAGTGCCTTTCTTATAAATTTTTTAGTCAAGTCGACCGTCTGCGTTGTGGAAATAGGGGATAAATACATATTTTAAAGTAGTATTTCACTCAAAAAAAAAAAAAAAAAAAAAACAATTACAAATAAGTGCAAAAATAATTTTCTTAAAACAATTAATGAGCACAAAAAAGTTGGTCAGCATAAGTCCAGAGAAAGAACATCTTTCAAATAATAATTGAATGACCACACTTAAGTTCAATAACCGCTTGTAACATGCAAACATTTGCAAATATATATTTAGATCAGTAAAAGCAGAATAGGAATGAAAATAGAATCACTGCTTGCCTCTTTGTTTCTTTATTATTTTTTCTTACTTTTCTCTAGAAATGCCATTAAAATGGTTTGTGTTTATACACTTCCTTGATGGCAATCATTTTGAAAACATTTGAATCCATTTCTTAAGAGCAAAAAAAAAATAGATAAATAAGAAAATCATCACTGTCAGAGACACATGTTATGCAAAATGTTTTTATTAAAAGTAACATTTAAATTCAACATTTAACATTTCTCCATCACGAATGAAGTAGAAAATAATTGAACATATAAGCACACAAATACATTGGCTAATAGTCTGTAGCATAAATTCAACAATAGCAGCAAACAACTGACAAACGTCCTCTAAGAATGACACATGATCCAGGTAAATGTGAACACGAACAATAACAACATCAAGCAGAAGACGATGCAAGAAAAAATGCGATTAGAAACATGAAAAATAGATGACAAGACCACCTCGGAAGACAGAAGAAAGAGTGAATTTCATTAGAAATAAAGCGACAGCAACAAAAACAACAGAAACACACACACACACTTACACACACACACACACACACACACCACATGCATAAGCACTAAACAAGTTTATCTCTTAAGTCTTTTGTTTTTTTTTAGAGCAACGACCCACCAGAGGCCTTGCTGCAGCATATCAAATCAAAATTAAATAATTGTCAGTGTAAAAATATATTTAAGGCTTATATCGTCATACTTTTATTTGTTACGATATAAACTAAAAAGAAAATAAAAAAAAAGAAAAAGGAATTAGCAGAATAAGAGAAGGGCAATTAGCAATGGGAATCAAACACATACATATACATACAATGTTATACAATACCGTTAATATGACCGAATTTCTCATATGTATGTATATAAAATAAGTTCGAAAGCATGTGATAAGACAACAACAAATTATTTAAAATTTATTTTTTGTTGTTGCATCGAAAGGGTGACCTGGTTAACATCTACTTCTTTCACCTACTCTTACAACAACGCCATCGGACTTAAGCTGGAAAAATTCTTGACTTATGCTGACTGTGAGGCGGCAATCCCAAGTAAATAATTTCATTTCAAACAGAAAAAATTTAATGTAGTGTTGTTACCCACATTACCTACAAGTCGTCGCCACCAGCGACTGGCGGTTACGGTCCTGCAACGTACATACGTACATACATATTAAAACAATAAAGTAAAGCAAACTGCATACACACACACACACGTACTTATTGTTCAAGTACATATATACATATGTACATGCACATATTCGTGCATAAAATAAATTTAAAACTAACAATTTCTTTTGCTGTTATTGCCGTTGTTATTGTGTTGATTAACCGACAAAACAAACACAAAGTGTAGAGCTTATTGTTAAACCTTTAAACTTGAACTCATGCTTAAAATCGTGCTTATGTCATTTTGAGTGTTGCAGCAAGATTAAAAATTTATTTTGCTAACTATGTTTAGTTTTCTGTTAAACTAAAAATTGATTAAGCATGCAGTGAACCTTATGTGTACTATATATTTTTTGTAATTTGGTGGGATTCTCTATATCTAACTAACACTGTATCACAAATTTGTATTTATTCGTTTTGGCCACAATGCAACTATACACCCATTAGTTAAGGCACAAAATATAGTCAATTTTCCTTATATTTTGTCCTTTTTAAAGGACATTAGGATGATGGTCTTAAATGTTTTTCGCATTAAGATAAAACACTAGCTAAGCAAGATTGGTATCAAAGAAAAGTGAAAACTTTCTATAATTTTACAAAAAGAATTACCTTAATTCCCTTAAACAAAAATAATATAAAGTGTTCTTTAAAAAATATTTCATTATCCTTGAAAATTTCCACATAATAATAAAACTTAAAAAAAAATTAAACCGACTTTAAAAATAAGCACTAAAAAGCTACAAATAATACAGATCTAGTTAAATAAAAGATTTTTATATATGTTACCTACAGTGCCGTTTGAAGTGAATTTTATGGAGCGTGGCTACACCTACTTTTTTAAAACAAGATTGTGTATTTTTAAGAGTTCAAGGTGTGTGCCAAGTTTCGTACAGATCGATAAAGTAAAAGCACGTGAAATTAAGTATTAAATTTTATGGGGCGTGGCTACGCCCCTTTTTTTTAAACAAGATTGTGTATTTTTAGGAGTTCAAGGTGTGTGCCAAGTTTCGTAAATATTAGTTAAGTACAAGCACAGGAAATATTATACTATAACTTAATAGGCGTGCCCCGCCCACTTTTTTAACGCAATTTGGTGTCTCTTTTAAAGCTTAGGGTGTGTGCCAAGTTTCGTAAAAATCGATGAATTAGAACCCTGTGAAATATAATATAATATTTTAATGGGCGTGACCCCGCCCATTTTTTAAAAAGAAGATTGTGTTTATTTTAGAGCTCAAGGCGTGTGCTAAGTTTCGTAAAAATCGGTTAAGTAGAACCACGTGTAATGTTATAATACATTTTAATGGGCGTAGCCCCACCCATTTTTTCAACTTAAAAATTTTGTAATTACAAAAACCGAAGATGTTTGCTAGGTTTCGTAGCAATCAAATGAGTAGAAGATCACAAAATCAAATTTAAAAAATTGTGGGCGTGACTCCGCCCACTTACTTGCTCGTAATATTTTGAACTTTACTGGACACATCCGCTTAAAAAAGAGAGATACAAGTGCTCTTATACTTAACACTCCAGATGGGACTGCTTGAAAATACTTTTTATTTATTTTTTCTTCCTTTTGATTATCACTACTTATGTATTATTTATAACTATCTCTAAATTTATGTCCGACAGTGGTCGGGCCTAATAATTATATTTTAGATTTAAGATTTGAATACTTATTGTTAGTTCATATTTGAAGATACAATAAATAAAAAATACGTATTAAAAAAAAAATAAAAATTTTACTTCGCCGAGGACTCTGCTATATAATGCCGACGAATGAGGAAGCTCTGTGTTATATTAGGTTTATTATCTGCTGAAGTCGTTATAGTTCATTGACCAGTTACTAAGTCTTTATTACTTGCTCTTTCCTACAACAACTGATACATAGGTACACTAATGTACATCAGAAAAATGCGTGTTGTTACCGGGCTCGAACACAAGACCTTCTGTCTTGTAGTCAACGTGATAAATACTTCAGCCAACGCCATCGCTATTAAAGTAGTCAATGAGATATGCATTCGAAAACACGGTGGTCATAGCATTATTGGGTGACATACCGACTTTGGTCTGCCTTTGCGCCGATTCACTCATTAAACCCCATTATTTTGACTACTTTTTGGTCTACAGTTTACAGTGGTAGAACCAGATTTTATCAACGGTTCTAAAATATTGCAAATGCCACGTTTGTGGTCGATCGGGAGCAAACGTGGCGCCCATCTTGCGGAAAGCTTTATAATGCTACTTAGATTCCACAATCGATCTCTATTTAAGTTAACGATCGGCCATAACAAATTTTGAGGTTTTTTTTTTGTTGTTTCGGGTAAAAAGATCTCAACTGGTAGTCTAGAGCGATACGAATTTTAGCACAATCGCTGGGAAAATGCAAATAATAAACTAAAAAGCCCGAATAAGGAAACTTATTTCTTGAATAGAAAGTTAATAACAAAAATTAAAAATTTTAAAGACCCCCTATATATTTAGAAAAGATGTGATATCTTCTAAGCCTATGGACCAATCTTCTTCAAACATCATCTCGATCAAGTCACCTTTCAAACAGAGAAAACTAAATCAAAATCGGTCCAGCCGTTTGGGCTGTACGTGGACGCGGACAGACACACAGATACACAGACATACACTACAATTTTATAACACCCCTTTTTTTGGTAGGGGGTTAAAAATACATATGTAAATAGTTAAAATAAATACAATTTACGGCCAGTTTCACAATGTACTATTAAAAGCTAACTGGGAGTTTAACGGCAAAGTTTTGTATGAGTGACTTGCTGTTAAAGTTCACGTGAACTCAAGTTTAAGTCATAATAAAACAGGGAAATTATTTTTAATATAAAAAAATGGGCTTTATTCGAAAAAAAAAATTATGAAATTAATGCATGTGGAAATATAGAACACCAATTTTCAAAAGCTTTTCGCAGCATTTGCGGCCGTATTTCGCCGATAACTGTTCGCATGTTGATTTTCAGTGGTTTATCGACGTAGACAAGTGACTTAACATAACACCAAAGAAAACAATCCAATGGGGGTAAATCACACGATCTTGGTGGCCAATTAATTGGGTCATTATGTGAAATTATTTTTTCATCAAAAGTTTCTTTGAGCAAATCAATTGTAGCGCCCGATGTGTGGCAAGTGGCTCCGTACTGTTGGAACCATATATCAGCAGGATTAATGTCACGTGATTGATGAACGAACAAATTTCGAATCATGTTCCTATAGTGTTCACGATTGATAATAACATTCTGACCATCATCGTTTTTGAGACGTATGGACCAGCCAATAAAGCGCACCAAAGAGTAATTTTCTGTGGATGTAATGGTGTTTCGACAAAAGATTGTGAATTCTCCTCACTCTAAATGTGACAATTCTGCTTAGTTACGTACCCATTCAACCAGAAATAAGCTTCATCGCATAATAAAATTTTAAAATTATTTAACATTTTCAAAATTTGACCAATTTGCAAGCGTTGCTCTAGTGTAAAACAAGTAAGTGCTATATTCGGCTGTGCCGAATCTTATATACCCTTTACCAACGTACGTTCATATATACAGACACATACAAACATATTTCTTTTATGAAAAATTTATAATTTTTTTCTCTAAAACAATTAATAGTAAGTGATCTTTCAGTATTTTTCGATTAAAGAATTTGATTCAATTATTTTATTTTCGAAATTAGCAATAGTTGAATATTTTACTCTACACTCTGTGGTTAAGATATATTTTATATTCACTCTTATTTCAGTCAACATCGACGTCACGTCAATGCAATACCAAAAAATTGGGGCTTGTTTACTCGCTCTCGAGATGTTCAAAAACCGTGCTGCTATTTAATAACTCTAAAATATTCTTAATATTGCACCTCCATATCAAGTACACTAACTTCTTTTATATTTTCCCGTATTTAATAATCATTCATGTTGCAAAACTGCTGATTTAAAGTTCCCGTTGCAAATGGTATACATATGTACATCGTGAAATTATATAAACGTTTTATTCCTACAGGATTTTTTTGAAATTTGTTCAGCAGAAAGGAAAGTTATCAGGAAAATGAAACGAAACATGTCATTTATGTCTTTAGCGATAGATTTTAGTTTTATCTCCATTTACTAAAAATTAATAGTTATTATGCTGAGAGCACAATAAGCACAAATCTTCGTTTATACTTCAATTAGTTTAGATATCCATAAAAATATTAACCATGTATAAAAAATCTTGAGTAATGATTTTCCTAAAACATGAAATCTGTTTAACTGAAAAAAAAATATTTTTGGTAATTTTTTTACCGAAACTTTTTTTAAGCTCCAATCCTGGAACAATTTTTCTGAGTTTCTTTATAAAATATAGAATATATGTAATTACGAAAGTAATAATTAGTTTTATATACTAGAAAAATTTAAGTTTTCCAGCTCTGGAGCTATGTTTTTTATTTTTCTAATTTCTACGCCAAACTATTTCATTCTAAGTCATAAAGTATATAAAACTTGTAAACAAAAAGAAAAAACTAACTGGACCTAGTTACTTTTGTAAAAAAACAATAAATTTAGCAACCCTGGAATCAACCTTTTAGATTTTTCTGATTTAAAAAATTAATAAACTGTGTTAAGTGAACAAAGAAATAAAAAAAATTTATTTTATTCTTTAATATTAAAAAAAAAAATCAAAGTTACCATCCTTGTAGCTGTAATTTTCATTTTTCAAATTTTAAACGCCAAACTTTTCTTTCAGAAGCATAAAATATATTCAAATTATAAAGGAAAAGAAAAACATTTTTAGAACTATTTAATTTTACATAACACAAAAAGTGTAAGTTTTCCAACCTTGGAATCATAATTTAGGATTTTTCTAATTCCTTATACCAATCCAGTTCTTTAAAAAATACATAAAATATGTTAAGTGAACGAAGCAAAAACTATATAAGAAAAAACTTAGTTTCATTTAATTCCTTTAATATTAAAAAATTCAGTAAAGTGCGACTTTGACTCGCGCACGAAGGGTTCCGTACATTCGGTTCTGAGCACTTTTTAATGTGCTTTTTTTGCTTTTTTGAAGTTTTTTTCAGTTTCGGTTTTTTTCATTTTGGCGATTTTTTTCTGTTTTTGGGACTTATTTTCATTTTGGCGATTTTTTTCTGTTTTTTGGGGTTTTTTTCGTTTTGGCGACTTTTTTTCATTTTGGCGATTTTTTTTCATTTTGGCGATTTTTTTTTCATTTTGGCGATTTTTTTTCATTTTGGCGATTTTTTTCTGTTTTGGGCTTCTTTTCATTTTGGCGATTTTTTTCTGTTTTTTGGGGTTTTTTTCGTTTTGGCGATTTTTTTTCATTTTGGCGATTTTTTTTCATTTTGGCGATTTTTTTTCATTTTGGCGATTTTTTTTCATTTTGTCGATTTTTTTCTGTTTTGGGCTTCTTTTCATTTTGGCGATTTTTTTCTGTTTTTTGGGGTTTTTTTCGTTTTGGCGTTTTTTTTTCATTTTGGCGATTTTTTTTCATTTTGGCGATTTTTTTCTGTTTTGGGGTTTTTTTTTCATTTTGGAAATTTTTTTCTGTTTTTTTGTGTTTTTTTTTCGTTTTGGCGATTTTTTTTCATTTTGGCGATTTTTTTTTATTTTGGCGATTTTTTCCTGTTTTTGGGCTTTTTTTCATTTTGGCGATTTTTTTCTGTTATTTGGGGTTTTTTTCGTTTTGGCGATTTTTTTCATTTTGGCGATTTTTTTCTGTTTTTGGGGCTTTTTTTCATTTTGGAGATTTTTTTCATTTTGGCGACTTTTTTTCATTTTGGCGATTTTTGCCTGTTGTGGGGTTTTTTCATTTTGGTGATTTTTTTCTGTTTTTAAGGCTTTTTTAATTTTGGAGATTTTTTTCATTTTGGCGATTTTTTTTTCATTTTGGCGATTTTTTTCATTTTGGCGATTTTTTTTCATTTTGGGTTTTTTTTCATTTTGGTGATTTGCTTTCATTTTGGCGATTTTTTTTTCATGTTAGCAATTTTTCCGGTTAATCGCGATTTATTTTAGTCTTAGACATTTTTTTTTGTAATTTGGTGATTTTTTTCGTTTTGGCGATTTTTTTTGCTTTTAGCGATTTTTTTCGGTTTGGCGATTTTATAATTTTTTGATTTTTTAGTTTTACCGATTTTGAAATTTTCAAGAGTTTTGCTCTTACGGTTTCCAAGATACAGCAAGTTGTCAAAATTGCATTAACTGATGGTACACCTTTTAAGTTAAATTTTTTTAAATTTTAGTGTTAATTTTTGTAGTCTGTATAAAAATACACTAACCTTACAAATTTCAAGTGTATATACATACATACATGGAATTGTATGTATATTACATGGGATTTTAACATTTTTCGTTGCTAGTTTTGGAACACCCTTTAATTTCCAATTCTCATGTATTTGTTGTTGTAACGGCCAAAGGTCTACACACTGTGTCCAAATTTCAGGTCTCTAGCTCTTACGGTTCTCTTAGTTAATTTTACATAACACAAAAAGTTAAAGTTTTCCAACCCTGGAAACGTCTTTTTAATTTTTTTATATTTTTTTAATTTAAAATTCTTATTTTAGTCGTACTGAAGTGTAAAATAAGTTCATTTAGGAAAAAAAAAGAAAAATTTGATTTCGGTAGTTACTTTTATATGGCAAAATAAAGTTTAAGTTTTCCAGCTCTGCAATCGCTGAATTTCAATACCAATCAATTTTGAAAAATTTCTGACACACCAGTCCAAGAACGAAGCCTCTAGCTTTTCTGGGAGCTTCGGAAAACCGATTTCACGTACAGACAGACGGACAGACGGACATCGCTTATTCGTCTTCCCTATGCATAAGGATCCAGAATATATATATTTTATGGGTCGCTTATTGATATTATAGAAATTACAAACGGAATGACAAACCCTTTTACCATTTTTGTTGGTAAAGGGTATAAAAAGCAACTATCAGCAGTTAAATGGGTACTTAAATAAAGCAGTTATGCGAACTCAAAGTTGTGATACTCTAAAAAAAGCACCCTTTACTATTAAAAATAATTGTAGAAAAATATATGAGACATGTAAGCCACATGGAATCAAAAATTGATTTTATGTGCGATTGGTATTGAAAATCAGCGAAAAATTAAAAATAATAAAAAAGGCGTTTCCAGGGTTCGGAACATTAACTTTTTTGTTATATAAAAATAACCTACTAAAACCAGCTTTTCCTTTTTATCTATAAATTTAAGATATCTTACATGTTTAAAAAAAATATTCGTGTAAGAAATCAGAAAAATTTTAAATTATGATTCCAGGGTTGGAAAACTTACACGTTTTGTGATATATAAAATTAACTAGATCTAATAACTTTTTTTATATCCTAATTTATATGTATATGTACATATTTTATGTTTTGGAAGGAAAACTTGGGTATAGAAAATTAGAAAAAAACCACAGCTCCATAGCTGGAAAATTTAAACTCTTTTTGATACTAAAGTAACTAAATAAAACTATTAGTTTCCTTTATCTTTTTTTCTTTATTCAACTAACATATTTTATATATTTTTTAAATAACAATATTGGTATAAGGAACCAAAAAAATCTAAAAGGATGAGTTCAGGGTTGGGAAAAGTACACTTTTTTTATATATACATATAAAACTAATTAAATAAATCTAGTTATTATATCTTTGGTAATTAAATATATTCTATATTTTAGAAAGAAAAATATTAGTACTCGTATTAAAACCAGAATAAATTAAATTATGGTTCCAGGGTTGGAAATTAAAAAAAAAAATTGCGTAAAAAATAGCCAAAAATAATTTTTTTTCTTTTAAACATATTTCATGTTTTAAGAAGATCTTTACTCAAGCAAATTCTTTAGTCGAAAAAAAACCAAGAGGTCACTTACTAAAAATTTCACTATAACAAAAAATTATAAATTTTATCACAAAAGAAATATATACATATGTATGTATGTATGTACTTATGTATGTATCTGTATACTACATATAAATATGTTGGTAAAGGGTATATAAGATTCGGCACAGTCGAATATAGCACTCTTACTTGTTTAGATTTATTTTAAACTTAAAAGTAGATTTATTCAATATTTTATATTTGTGGCTTACAGAGTTATTGCACTCTAAGCGTCTAAATATATTTGATAAATTTTCTTTTTTCAAATTTCATTACAAATTGAATTTTTTGCACCTTGTAAGTCATGAAAAATAGAATAACTTGAATTTGTAAATGTTTTTTTTTTCTTATTAAGAAAATCATTGCCACCATGATAAGGGAAACACCCGTGAACAGAAAACCTTAAGTGAATAAAACGCTGCATTAAATAACATGAAGGTCGCGACAGCCAACAATTTCCTCATGCTGCGTATAAATATTGTGCGTAAAAATAAATGCTTTGCCATACATCAGCTATTAAGTGAAACAGTAATTAAAATATATTATTTCTTTGTTTACTATTTGAAATTGGTATAAATGTTGAATGATAGTGTAAATATCCATACCCATCAAACCAAATGCTCCGAATTCGTAATGAATTCATAACGAATAATCGACAAAATCTTCCGAACCGAAATATTACCGATATCGTAACAATTTTTTTATGAAATGGTTGACACGACTTCGCAACGATATGTCGGTACGAAATCGATTTATTTTTGCTTTTGTAGCAGGTACCACCGCTTCACCGTTATGTTGCTGCTATTGTCGAAATAATTTGCACATACTCACATTTTTTAATATTTGTTACAATCCTTTTCTTTTATCAACATATAAATAGTTATTTTAAAATAAATTTCACAAACTTTTACTTACATATGTACTCAAAAATCAAAGTTTAATGTTTTTAAAAAAATTGTTCACATAAACTACCGAAATTTCTTAAAGAATTCGCTACGAAAAGTCTGAGTTCAGACAAACTACCGAAATGTCTTAACGAATGCGGTACGACAAGTCTGACTTCAGAAAAATTTGAAACATTTGGTTTGGGGGGTACTATTTTATGTACATATATATGTATATGAGTTTTCTTAAAAATATTTCAGTAACTATAAAATAAAAACATTCTCTTTCCTTTGAGCCTAGACTTTACTGACGATATTAACATCTGACAGCGACCTTCTAGATTCCAAGTTACAATGATGTTTTAAGGAATACACTCCTTTATATTACAGTGAAATGTAATTTTTATATTCAATCTTATGGTTCACTGAACAAACGTTTTTCCTTTTTTTTTGAATTTTAACTTTAATCTTCGCTTTTTGTTTATGTTGGTGGGCTTAACATTTCCAGCTTGTGCCATTGTTGCTACCAACAGCCACTTGTTGTTGCCACAATTGATGTTTGTTATTTTTGCTGTTTTTGCTATTAGCAGAGATACGTTATCTATCGACATCTGCACAACTTTTAAACACTCGCATACACAAGCTCGCACTCACATTCGTACGAGTTGCTATTGATAATCTGTGTGTGCAACAGTTTTATGTTTAATTCAATTTTAAAGGTGATTTAAAACCCATGTACTCGTTCGTACCTCTTCTCATTTGTTCTTTGGTTCCAAACCGCATGTTGTTGTTAATGCTTATATGTTCTATAATGCGTTTTGCGTTTTTTGTTTGTTGTTTTTTGTCGACTTTAAAGAGGCGGCTCTATAAATGTGTTTGAAGTTGCGTTAAAATAAACTGTATTTTAATTCAATGTGCCACAACTTTAAGCCTTTTAACAAATACCAATATGATAGCCAGTGAGCTTGTATTAATTTAAATGCTTGACGAGAAGCACTACTTTAACATTTTGTACTCAGATCATTCCAGGGAGATTAGCTCTACGACAACTTGAGCATACTTAAGAAAAATCTTTGAATAAAACATTCTTGTTTAATGCAACATGTTGCTGTACTGTCTAAAGTGGAACTTGTTTAAAACAGTAATGGAACTTATTTATTTGTAGTTGCCTGCATCGAGTGGTTGTCCTTACTAATTTTACTTGCACTTATTTGTGTTTAGTTAAGTGGTGCTTGCCTTTGCTAAGCAGCTGCTTAACGAAAGAATTTGAATTGAAGTGGATGTGGAACGTGTTCAATGTAAAATTTGAAGGTTGTACAGCGTTGCCAGTTTAATTTTTAGTAAGTTACATTTAATTTGAATCATCTTTGTTCCTTGAATTTGTAGAAATCTAATGAATCCCAATACATATACCATATAATCTTAATATATATAATACAAAAACACGTTTATTTGTTATGGGTAAACTCTTCAATGCCCCAACAGATTTTCGCCTTCCACCCCGCAAAATATTCGTGAAAGACCTGTGTGTGTTTATATATATATTCTATCCCGGTAAATGCTACGCCCCTTTCAGAAATAGTGATTCGTCCGACAGATGGCCCCATATTTAGTTTTTTTGTGTTTTTGCACCGTAACTCAAGAACTACTGCACCGATTTAGACCAAACTTTATATACACGCTCTATGGGGTGTGAGGAGTGTTTCTGTGTAGTTTGAAGTTCGTCCGACAGATGGCGCAGTATTTATTATTTTTGTGTTTTTGCACCGTAACTCAAGAACTACTGCTCCGATTTAGACCAAACTTTATATACATGCTCTATGGGTCGTGAGGAGTGTTTCTGTGTTGTTTGAAGTTCGTCCGGAAGATGGCACAATATTTAGTTTATTCGTGGGCAAAATCCAATTTTTATATTGTACCACCAATGCCATATACAACACTAATGTTTGCTTAGGGCCAGCAACGTGGACCGGGGTCAGCTAGTTAATAATAAAACTTTAATACAACTCAATACAAATCAAGCCTATATAAATAGTGAATTTTAAGATTTTATTAATTTCGTTAATACTAGTGTTTATAAAATCTGAATTCACAAGCAGTTTTAAAACAATGTTTGATAAACTCTTATAAACGTTATACATACGAGTATATCGAACAACACAATAACTATGAAAATTGAAAAATACTTCTCAAATTTATTAAGTATTTCGCGTGTTCAATTAGTTTTAAATTTAAAAGTGAGTGTGCGTGCAACTTTATGTATTGTGTGAATCGAACTGCGAAAAAATCTAAACATAAATGAAAAAAAATTAAAATTGATAGAAATTGAAGAAAGTAATTAAAATTTTTGTTTTTCAAAAGTAAAAAAAAAAAAAAAATTAAGAAAAATAAGATTATTTTATAATTGCAAGGATAAGGTTATAGTAATAAGTAACACTTGTAATATTGGGTATGTTTGTAAACGCAACACTGATAGAAATTTAAATGATCTAAACTGGTTCACTGAAGTAGATAACGCATAAACAATTGTCAAATATGGTGTACAAACATGACTACTACCCAAGCAGATTTTCAGAGAACTTTCAAATAAAAGTTTGCACGTATGATGCAGAGCAGTGGTGCATTTACGAACACACCCATTATCACAACAGTTAAGTTTAGATTTTTCTACAATTGTTACGATAACATTCTTCAATATATTTTCAATAAATTTTCAAGCTTAACAGCCTGTTTGTGTAAGACTTTGACGTTATACATCTTGGCGTTTTTCTAATAGATTACAGAAAACTTTTTTATTACATGTGTTCTTTAATTTATTACGGAAACGCTAAGATTTCCATTGCCAACCTCTTAAACAAACACACTGCAAGTCTTATGTTTGTAAGCTAATTATAATATTTTTCTCAAGTTATTTGGTATATTGGGATATATTATTTGACAATAATTGTTTGTTTTGTTAATAAAACAAAATATTTTCGTTCGCTATGTGATGGCAAGGTTTGTTTTTTTTAAATCACTTGAATACTGTCTGTTAATTTTTATTTTTTTTTATAAATAAACAAAATACTTTACTGGAAAAATAGTAAGGTGAAAAAAAAAACAACTCAACATACATAAAAGGGAAATTCACTCTTGGCTTCAAACTGCCCTAGCATCCTTTGTAGGTGTTGTAAGTCCATTCAAATCAGTTTGCAACAACATAACTACAAAATGTATGAAATCAAAATATGCATCGAATTGACTTAAAAATAAAATAAATAAAAGAAAGTTTAACCGACTTCAAAAATAAGCACTAAAAAGTTTAAAATAATTTAGTTGCAATTAAATAACAAAATGCTTTCGATATCTTTTTCTTTTTACCCCACTGTGCAACGCAAAGAAGGGTATTGTGTTTATCAGACTATGTATGTATGTAAGTATGTATGTATGTATGTATGTATGTATGTATGTATATTATGTATGTATGTATGTATGTATGTATATTATGTATGTATGTATGCGGCACTATATAAACCGGATGCCTGGACCGATTTTCTCGATTACTATGTCAATCGATTTGTCTTAATCCCGGTAGTATCAGGATATTTCAGTTGTCATTCGACAGGTAGCTTAAAATGATATTTAGGTTTCTGTTATGATTTTTTATTTCTAGTCACCATTTAGGATATTTAGCGGTTCAAAGTTGTTCGGAGTCGAGTTTTTTGACTTTTTTTTGTATAAATACTTGTTTTAACTTTTATTTTTAACTTCTTAGGGCTAATTTTAAATTTTTAGGGAATTGTTCTCGCAAATATTGGTGGTCGCAGGTGTGTAAAAGAATCGATCAAGTAGAACACGTGAATTACAATACTAAATTTTAATTCAGTTGAGCAAAAAACCAGAAAGAAATCGACAAATCCAATATATATCTTAAGTGTTTTACAGCAATGAAAAAATATTTTGAATTTGAATATGAGTGATGAAGCTCATTTTTATTTGAATGGCCTTGTTAATAAGCAGAACTGCAGGTTCTGGTGTTCTGAAAATCCAAGAGCCATTCATCAACTCCAATTGCATCCCATTAGGTGTATAATATGGTATGGGATCACATCGGAAAATATAATTGGGCCTTACTTCGTGGAGAATGAAGATGGAGTGCTGTAAACGTAAATGGAGAGTGATATCAGTTTATGATAGACAATTTTTCACGTCCTGCTCTTGGTATGAGGTTTCAGCAGGACGGAGCCACTATCCACACTTCCCGAGACACAATGGCACTTTTAATTCAAATTTTTGGAGAGCGAATAATTTCCAGAAATTCTGAAATTATTTGGCCAGCGCGATCGCCAGAGTTGACAGCACCCGACTATTTTCTTTAAGGTTATTTGAAGGAGCAAGTGTATGTGAACAAGCCAGAGACAATCCTTGAACTCAAGGCAAACATTGTTGCAGAAATTCGAACGCTACAGCCACAAATTTTGAAAAATGTTATGGAAAATGCTCTAAAACGAGCCCATCAGTGCGAAGCTGAAAACGGTGGTCATTTAAGAGACATTATTTGTCATATTTAGTGTAAAAAATTTCCATTTTGTATATTATATAATCTGAGAAAAAAAAATTAATAAACGAAAAAGTTATTAAACCCATAACTTTTGGCCCACCCTGTAGTAAAAATATATAAGCAACTGTCAGCGAGAAAAGGATGCGACAAAAATAGAAGTTATTTTCGTACACTTACAGAAATATACATAATTCAGCGAAATCTTGTGAAGATTTGTTTTGTGAATGTCGATATGAAGGTGATCGCTTATGTTAGATTTATGAAATATGAAAATTTTGTTTAATTTTTTTTTTTAAATGGGTAAAATACAAATACGAACGCGTCAAGGCGGACGTGACATTTTTTTTCAAGAGAACTAAACGCAGTAACTTTGCTTGAAGTACACTCAGAGAAAAGTTCCAACTTAAAAATAAGAACGCGTCCCATTAATTCAATAATTTTCAATATAATAGAAAATGTATATTGTACATAGTTAGTTAAAAATAAATAAAATTAATAAATTAATACTGTAAATTAATATTTTTCTACATTCAAATAGGAAATTTCAACATGACTAGACTTTCGTTAATGTTTCTTATTAATTCAATATGGGTTTTATTAATTTTAAGCTGTTTTTTCTCTGGGTGTATAAGTGAGAAAAATATTTTTTTCACATATTTCTGTGAAAAAATTCAAAAAATTAAAAATGCTTATGCGTTAATAAAATGGTATGAGCTTATTATTAAAAAACACAACAATTTTAGAGCAAAAAAAAATTTTTTTTGGTTGACCTTTTTCTGGAATTACCCATATGTATGTCCTTTTAGACAAGAAACGAATTTTTAAAATCGCTCTTACACTTACGGTGATATGTATGTTGTAACAGACTTAACAAAAGACCAATTGATAACCTCCTCCTTTTTTGAAGTCAGCTAAGTCAGCGTTTTCAATATCTTCTATAAGTGAATTTTAATATACACATACATACATAAAATTTTCTTAATATTTTCTTAGATTTATTTCCAAAATTGCTCCATATTATTTGTTAAAAATCAATAAAGTCTGGTTGGTCAAAAATAAATTCAAAATAGATTCGTATAAAACTCATCAGGCATTTTCAAGGTCATACACCCAGAGAAAAACCAGCTTAAAATCTATAAAAATCATATTGAATTCATAGGAAACACTAACGAAAGTCTAGTCATGTTGAAATTTATTATTTCAATATGGAAAAATATTAATTTATAGTATTAATTTATTAATTTTATTTATTTTTATTAAGTATCTCAATATACATTTTCAACTATATTGAAAATTATTGAATTAATATAAATCGTTCTTATTTTTAAGTTGCTGCTTTTCCCTGAGTGTACGTTTTAAGATTATCACATTTTCATAATACTCGTATACCCGTATATGTTATGAATAAGTATACATTTATTTAATTAGATGTATTAAAAATAGCATTGAACAACTTTAACTATTAAGCATAGTTTGGCATTTCACAAACATGAATCTCAATATAGAAACCTTTTGGCTGAATGTTCTGATCTTGATCAATATTTACCTTAAGTCGAAATATATATTACCATAAACTTTAATAACTCTACATAAGAGAAGTTGGACACGTGTCTATTTAAGTCTTTAAGCATAACTGCATTGTATTATGCATTAGTCTAAGCATATATTGAAAATTAAAAACAGCCAATATTCAAGCACAAAATATACACACATATCACTTATACCCACATACTACTTTGAGTTGCTAAGCAAACATTAGTCTTGTGATTGTTAAACTAGAGCATAAATACTGCATTTGTATCCAATGATGTTTAGTAAACCTTTCCATGTTTATATTAACACGAGAAAATGCTCCAAACCCTCATGCAATGTGGCAGCAAAAATGTACTGACCACAAAAAACTGTTTCAGTCTTGGCTCTATTTTTTTTTTTTTGAATTTTAGTTGGCTGAATAAAATCCCGTGAAAGTGTATTGTGTCTTCCTTTGGCAAGTTTTTTGTAGCAATTTTGGTAAATATTTGAAAATTGCTTTTATTTCTGTAAGAATAAATTTCAAGTCTGATGCATGAAAAATACTGGCCATATTTTTAACGCAACGTCCAATAAACAGCTGCTTATTTCATCAGCAGCTTGGGGGGAAAAAAGTTTATTTAATATGATTTCTTACATGATTTTAAAAATACTATAGTTCTTATATTAATCTTAAAAAAAACAAATGCAAAGAAGGAAGTTCTAATTTTTTAAGTTTCAAGTTTTTTGTCCTTGAATTAAATTTACAAAATGTATATAATTGAAGCTTTTATTTTATTATAAATTATATATGTGACAGCGCATAGAGAAAGGGACTTAAGGGTGAAAAAATCAATTTTCACTTTTTTTTTATGTGGACAACATCTGAGCATCGAATGAGACCGATCCCATGCCCCAAAAGTGTTCCCTCCCAGAGATATGCGCGTTTTATGAAATTGAAGTCGACGATTCTAAGGTTATGTGAAAAAATTTGCCTGCTAACAGAGTGATATTCACGATTTAAGAGAATTATAAATGAGTATTTATTATAATTTCAGAAAATAAATCTGGATTCGAAAAAACGCGAGCAAAATTCATATCAAACTCATGGAAACAGCGCGCTAGGTAGAAAACAGTAAAAACCAACTATACAAAACAAGAGGTAGGGATGACCTACGCGCGTTTTCAAGGTTGACCAACACGTTTCTGATGTCATAAGATGTGTCGCTTTCAAATGAGACCAATACCAACACGCTCAGTGATGGTACACCGAAGATACACGTATTTAAATCTTTAAAATGGCTCTCCTGAACAAAACCGGTTTTTACCCTCAGGTCCCTTTCTATTTTGCGCGTCACATATATAAATAAATATAAATAAAGGATAAAATTTCACTAACCATTTTCCTATTTTTAGTAAATATTTTCTTTCAATGTAAGACATTTTTTGTTTATTTTTATTAACTATTTATAAGGGCACTGCTACACGTTCAATATATATATTGAGCGCGATCCAGTATCGTGATATTTATTGAACGTGTAGCATGCAGTATTGATGGATCGCGATCCATATCGCAGAAAGCCCTAAATTATAGAATCCAGATCGCGTGATAAATATTGAACGTGTAGCATTTTCATGATATAAGATCGCCATACGTTAATAAAAACTGAAATAAAATAAATAAAATAAAAAAAATTAACAAATAAAAAGTGAAAAAGTTTATTACATTTGTGTAAAGTTTGTTTTAATAAAGGGTAATGGCAGAAGATAGTGAAAGCGAGTGGGTTCTGCCCGTGGAATCGGAATTAACGACCGAAAAAATTATTTTGAAAGACTTTATTTTTGGCTTGGAGGCATTGCCGGAGTTGTGGGACTCGCCGGCTAAAGCTTATTAATAAATTTATTATTAATTAATAAACGATCCGCCCAGCACAAAATAACGTAAATACTGACGCGATAAATATTGAACATGTAGCATACGCTCGTGATCCATCAATCCATTAAAATGAATCGCGATTAAGGTTTGGGAAACGGGAATTCCCGGGCGGGAAATCCCGGGAAATGTCTGTCTAATATTACCGGGAAATTTTTGAGATTTTCCCGGGAAAACGGGAAATTTAAAGTGCATGTTATTTCATAAATATATAGAATTTATAATCCAATTTTACTTTAATATAAAAACTTATTATTTTTTTATATAGTACAAAAGTTCGTTTGACTGATTGTATGACTAAATTTACACGAACGTTGACACGTTTTTCATCGTCTGTTTAAACACTTACATATATATATACCTTGTTCGAAGGAAATTTCTTAATCTTAAAATTTAAATTGAGTTTTTGTTTTAAATGTAAGTGTAAGAAAGAAAGAATTCTTTCGACGCCAATAAACAAGCAGTAAAATGTCCATATATTTTTAATATAAAATAAAAATGTGAGCTATTCAAATCTAGTCTGAAATTTCATAAAAATTCCATTAAATTGAGGTCATACCATATCTCCTAAAAAAGTGGAATTGAAGTTGAAATTGTATAAGTATCAATGATTGCAATGATATAATCATTTCCTAAAGTAAATAATTCGATGCTAAGCGAACTTGAAGTGATTTTTCGCCGAATTAGTGAACAAATTTTGAAAAGTGCAGTGAAAATTTTAAGCTGTAAGAACTCTGAGTTGACAAAACTTAAATTTAATACAGGTAGACGCTTTTATGGATAGCCTGAAGAAAATATTTTAGGAGAAATAAAATGAAAAATTAAAGACACTTAGACATACTGTGCTCAGGGCATTCAAAATTCGGCGCAGCGAAGTATGGTACTGTAACCTGCTTGTACTTAACGCTAAGAAACCGCTTGGAACTTTTTCAAAAAGAATGAGAAACAAGCAAGGCAAATTCTTATTAAAATAAAGGTAGGTTTTATTAGAAAATTGTCTACTAATTGTGGTAACAGTCGTCAATTGGTTTTTATATGATCTTTTGCTGTGTAATAACTTTTTCCATTTACTTAAATTCAATTAAAAATTCTTAAAAATTTGTCTTAGAACTGCTTTTTTATTAACTTTTATTTCAAAAGAATGCTTACATTCATAAAACAATCGAAATTTCACCAACTTTCATTTAATAAATGTATTTAATTTAGAAAATTAACTTTTCCCGGGAATCCCGGGAATTCCCGGGAACTTGATTTTTTAATTCCCGTTTCCCGGGAAGTGCAAAAGTCCGGGAAATCCCAAACCCTAATCGCGATCCAAATATCACAATATATATTGAACGTGTAGCAGTGCCCTAGGGATACGAATTTTTTATTTATTTTTTACACACAAAAAAGTAATATGGATGATTTTGTAATATTAATTAAAAATTAAATTTTCACCAATAAACAATTTGATAATATCAATTAAGTTTTTCCACTCAAATTAATTAATACAATTAAAAATTTAATTGAACCAATTTAATTCTAAATTGAAAATATTAATTGGTGAATATTTTTTTATGTGTAGATTCTTGTAAAAATTTACTTGAACTTAGAAATATTTTTTATTTAAATTTTAATTAATAATACTACTAGTATATATGTCTTTTGTATTGAGTGTTAAGTTTTGGTGAGATAAAAAATATTTGCATAATGCCTAAACTTAGCAAAACTCACAAAAGTATACCAACTGCAAAAGTTGATAAGATATGCAAAATGTTTATATTCCAATATGCCGGGTATGTATTTAGTTTAAAGATTTTGACCAAAAACACTTTCTAACTTCTGTATACCATCGATAAATTACTAAAATTTTGGAAACTCAATAAAAACATTATCCATGTACTAAAAGTTATGTACCATGAAAAGTTTTTGTTTAGTTTTAATCTTTAAAAGCTCTTAATAGTTACCTAGTATCACACACACACACACACACACACATTGCTTACTGTCAAGGATATCCTAAGTATTCAACTTAATTTTAGTACTGCAGTAGTTTAAAAGAAGCAAAGTTCTTCCATCAAATTAACATTTTATTAGTTTTGTAAGCAATTCTGCCACATTCATGGAAAATAGGTAACTTTTTCTTTTTGTTAAATATTGTTGTTTTGCAGGAGCTTACAAAAATTTAAAAATACATATACAGACAGTTATGTTTTGAATTGATTTGTTAAACCTGTAAAGAAAGTTTCACAGAATGGGGCAGCACCTGGAAACTTTAAATTGTTAACAAAACTACTGTTTAAATGTATTGTGCAAAAACGTGTTCAGCAACTGCATACAAGGATTTCCCTTATTTTCCTTTATAATTGCATTCCTCTTCATTAAGTTGAAGTCTTTATAAAAGCTCTAAATAAATCATTGATTTTTTTTCATTGCCTTCTAGAAACTTATATTAATTTCAGCTTTTTTTTTAAATAAAATAATTTTTTTTCATTTATGTGGTTCACTGAACTAAGTAAATTTCTTCATTAATTTTACTTAGTAAAAAATCAAAAGAAGAAATGTAAAAAATGCAAAAAGTTTTTGTTTGTTTAATTTCGTTCAGATGATTTCAATGAAAAAAAAAGAATTAAGAAAACAAACAATATAAATAATTTCATCATTATTTTAAATAAAATAAATTGAAATATAACAAACTTATATCAAAAATATAGTATTGGAATAAAAACCACATCTTCGCTTGAAGTTGGTCGGTAAGCGGAATTTTTAGAAAACTTTATTTTATGGTGTATTATAGTGTTTTCACACTGACAAGATTTAAATAAAAGTTGGTTTTAACGTTAACTGTTACACAACCTAGTTTTACCATACAAAATAATTTTGTTAAAACCAACTTGAAACCATTTTTGAATTGGATTTAAGTAGGTTTTATGAAATGCAACCCTGTTTTCGCAGTTCTAAATTTAGTCCTGCCAAGTCAAAAGCTGATAATGTTTTTGCCAGTGAATAAAAATAATACGACGCATTCACAGTGCCTACTAAATACCTCATAAAATAGAACAAAATTAATAAGAAATCTCTATGGTTTTTTTTTCAATAAGGAAATCTTATTAATTTCATAGGGAAAACCTTTTTGAAAACATCAAGAAGAAATTTTGTAGTTTTTATGAGCTTATCTTGTTGATTTTTTCAATAAAAAAATAAAAAAAATTGCGTCTTTATTCTCTGTATTCTTAACTAACTTACTCACCAAGTATTGAACCAGCAAACTTCTGACTGATAGACAAGCACTCTAACCAATATGCTAACAAGCAGCCTGAATAACCATTGAAATTATTGTGCAAACATTCTTATACAAAAATGAAAAAGATCATAAAAAAAAATTTCTGTATGTCTATTTATAGAAACGAAATAACAAGACACCTCATAAGATCAAGAAGATTTTCTTATTAAAAAAATCAATAAAATGCTTTACACATAATCATATAGGAACCTACTAAAATCAAGAAGAAAACCTTATTGTAAAAATCAATAAGATAGCCAAATAAAATCAAGAAGAAACCCTTTTTAAAAAAATTAATAAGGCAACCTAATAAAATCAATAAGAAATCGCTATAGTTTACAATTTATAAGAAACCCTAATATAATCAAGAAGTTTTTCGTTATGGATTGTTTTTTGGTGCCAAAAATATTGGAAATTGAGTAAAAAAAAGTTGTGAATAATAAGATTTCTTCTTGATTTTATGTGGTTTTCTTCTTGATAAAATTAATAAGTTTTACCTCATCAAAACAATAAGGAATCTCTATGAAAAAATCTTCTTTCTGCTGGATACCCCTTAGCCCAAAAACAGTTCATAGAGAAAATCTTCTTGATTCTATAAGGCAGTTTTTTCTCTGTGTTGGAACAGAAAACAAAGAAAATATTTTCACTGACCTCTGGTAAGTGCACGTGCATTATTTTTCTCCAGCAACATTGACATAGTTTTTTTGGCCAGAACACAATTTCGATGTTTATAATATTTAGGTTTTTTTAATTTCTCGGTCATTTGATCGGTATGCATGCAAGATATATTCATCATTACGTAGAATAAAGTTTCTATCACATTATTGAGGGCAAATGAAAATTGTGAGCGTGTGATATTGCATCTTTCTCTAGCTAATGAATTCCGTTGACTATATGTAACATATATTCGAACTGCACACTTTAGTGTTTTTTACTAGTCAATGATAGCATAAATATTAGTCAAGTTTGAGTGATCATAATTGAGTAATAAACCACCACAAATAAATTGATATACTGACAATTAATATACTTTTTATATTCGATTTAGAAAAATTAAATCCACTATAGCGATTTTTTTCAGACTATTTTGTAGTTTTCTATTTTTTAGAGCTTGAAATATTATATCTGAAATTAATTTAAATAAAACACATCATCTAAGCCGATAGCCACTGTAGCTGGTGCTTATATATTTTTGTTTAGTCTTATAATTTATTCGTAAGATTAAAGGAACAAATAAATAAATAATAAGGAAAACACATCAATGCAGCCATTAATTTCTTCCCTATTAGCTCAATATATAGTATAATTTAGAACGAAATAGATTGCTTTTGAAAATCAGAAAAATCAAAAGGATATTTTCAGGGTTTGAAAATACATATAAACTTTTTGTTTTGTATATGCATTTGCCAATGGTAAATCAATAATTGGATATACAACAAAGTCATTTCACATATTCTATTTCATAAGAAATTCATGTTTTAACAGCTAATGTTAAGAATCAATTTCTGGCTAAGCAGACGGGAGCTGAAAATTATGACATTTCCTACCGCTTGTCTTCTTTAGAAAATAACATAATAAAAATACATCAGTCTATAATAAAAATTTAAAATATCGATTTTGAAGTTATTCTTGATCAAGAGTAAAATTCGGCAATTCATATTTAAATGTCGATTTCATTAATTTTTAATATGAATTGATATTTACTTGGTGAAATGATATAATAAATATACTGTATCAATGAAGTTTAATCAAAACAGAAAATATGCATCGCAAAAATAATTATATGCAGTTATTCGAAAACCTATAGTTATAATTATTAATTATATGATCGCCCACTTCCACTAAATAACATTAAACAATTTCGCTTCATTGACAATTATTCTTGGTAAAATTTATATGATTTTACATATCATAAATTTTTGTCTACGTAAAATAACTCATTTTTAGGGTTCCGTACACCAAAGGTGAAAAAGGAACCCTATTGTTTTCGCTACGCTGTCCTTCTGTCCGTCTGTCCGTCACAGGGTATTTTCTGGAGAACCGTAAGAGCTACGGACCTGAAATTTGGACAGAGCGTGTAGACCCTTGGCCGCTACAACAACAAATACATGAGAGTTGGAAATTAAAGGGTGTGCCAAAACGAGCAACGAAAAATGTTAAAATCCCATGTAATATACATACAATTGTATGTATATGCACTTGAAATTTGTAAAGTTAGTGTATTTTTATACAGACTACAACAATTAACACTAAAATTTAAAAAATTTTAATTAGAGGGTGTACCATCAGTTAATGTAATTTTGACTATGTAATTTTGATAACTTGCTGTATCTTGGAAACCGTAAGAGCAAACTTCTTGAAATTTTCAAAAACGGTAAAACAAAAAAATCTCAAAATTATAAAATCGTCAAACCGAAAAAAAATCGCCAAAATCAAAAAAAAAATCGCCAAAACGAAAAAAAAGCACCAAATTAAAAAAAAATTTCTAAATCGAAAATAAATCGCGGAAAACCGGAAAAATCGCCAAAATGAAAAAATCGTCAAAATGAAAAAAAAAATCGCCAAAATGAAAAAATCGCCAAAATTAAAAAAATCGCCAAAACGAGAAAAAAGCGAAAAACAATAAAAAAAATTATTTCAGCTGAAAAAACGTAACAAACACTGTATTAAAAAAAATGCTCAAAGCCCAACGTACGGAACCCTTCGTACGCGAGTCAAAGTCGCACTTTACTGAATTTATTCTGGATTAATTTTAACTATAGGCAAGCAGTATGGTGCTTAATTATTTTTGCACCCATAACAACCATTTGGTGAATGCAAACCTTCACCACATTTTGCATAAACTTTTACGTTCATAAATTTTTAAAATATATAATTTAATATTTATTAAAGCTATAAAATGTGTGCTTTATAACACAACGTTATAAGTTAGTTTAACTAATTTGGGAGACCGCACAAATATTATACACATAGAACAAAAGCTGAACTGTGAACTTTTAGTTTTCATTTGAAAAAGAAAATTTTTATGCGTGATGAAAATATACAAGAATATCTTAATTGTATAATTATAGCATCACCGTTCTGTTGGATATTTTGAAAGGAAAAATTGAGTGATAAGCTCCAGAATAATACAACTAAAATTAAAAAGCATATTCAGTTTGTAGGATTGGCAATCACATCTTGAGTCATGGAATGTAGCCTCAATGATATCAACTAAGTATGAAAGTTGACCCTTATAAAAACAAAATTGTCAAGGGTTTTGTTCAAGTTGTTGTGAGAAGTAAACTTACAGCTTTATGCATTTTTTTCATATCTTTTACCATTTCTTTATTACTCTGAATTAATAATAAAACCAAACATTTCCTCTTCCTTGTGGATATGAGTTCGTATTTCTTCACCATGTTTAAGGCTACTCTTTCTTATTATATAGAATTAGAGGTGGTTCCAACTCGTTTAGTCGTTAATTTTAGACACAAACCTTTGATCAAACCCACTTAAATTATATGGCTTCGATCATAGATAGCTTCGTGTCTAAAATGAACGATACAAGTCCGATACAAGTCTAAATTGTAGAGCTAACTCCAACTCGTTCAGTTGTTCATTTTAGACACAAACCTTTGATCAAACCCATTTAAATTATATGGCTTCGATCATAGATAGGTTCGTGTCTAAAATGAACGATTGAACGAGTTGGAAGCACCTCTACTTAATTACTTATTAAATCATATGCAAAATGTATTCATGTATTGTTCTCTATTGTAGAAGAGAAAATGTTTGTTTTTATTATATTCTACATTATAGAACAATACATGTCGTATACGATTTAATAAGTAATTAAGTAGAGCTGGTTCCAACTTCTTCAATTATTCATATTAGACACGAACCATATAAATGGGTTTCCTAATCAGTTTGTGTCTAAAATGAACGACTGAACGAGTTGGACTTAGCTCTATAATTTAGACTTGTATCTAGACTTGTATCGAACTCTTTCAGTAGCTCGATTTTGACACAAACCAATGATCAAACCCATTTAAATTAGATAGGTTTGTGTCAAAAACGAGCTACTGAAAGAGTTCGATTCAAGTCTACTATAATTAATAGGGCTGGGTAGAGCTGGGTCCAACTCGTTCGGTTTTTAATTTAATACACAAACCGATGATCAAACCAATTTAAATTACATGGGTTTGATCAAAGGCTTTTGTCTAAAATGAACGACTTAACGATTTGGAACCAGCTCTAATAACTAAGTGCAATTTAAAATTCTTATACAAATTTAATCTCATTGTTAAATTTAAACTTTTTAAGCAGGTGAGTTCTTTTGAATGCTTAAAAAATAAAAAAGTAACAAACAGCTACCCAACAGGAATTTAAGCGAACTACTTCGATAGTAATCACTAACGTCAGTATTACTTCTCAAGCGAGCAATCTAAGTACTTCGATTGAAATGTACGTGTAATGTGACATATCATGTGTTACTAATAACTACTTCGATTACGATGTAAGCAGAGATTATTTTATAGAACGTCTGTCCAACAGTTCTTTTTGAACTAGTTCGTTCAGTTGGACACAAGTCCGGTCAAAAACATCAATGTAAATTAAATGGGTTTGAAACAACTTTTGATTCAAACGAGTGTAAAAAGACCTGTTAGACAATGTAAATTACATGGGTTTGATTATAGGTTTGTGGCAAAAATGAACTAGTGAACGAGTTCGACCCAAGTCTATGTTGGACACAAGTCTAGTTTGTTATAAAACAAAATTAAAATACTGTTCTACCATGTCCCCTTACAACTCTGCTGTCGATGTAAGTGCAATGCTAGTGACATGTACTAACATTGTGGCTTACTTTGTAAGCAAGAGCACACCACTTACCCCTCCTATGATAATTTTATGCTGAATATAAATAGTAAAATAAGTGAACGATTCATCATCACTGACTGCTAATAAGTATTACTGATATCATCGATTACCTAATGTATATTTTTACCACTGGTTATCTCCCATATACGAAAAAATAACTCATCTCCAATAAATGCAGCAAGCAGATGCACTGCTTTGTTATCCAACCCACGAACTGTAGTAATTCCATGGTTGACTTTGCACTTTATATCGTAGGATCTAACACCAAGCTTTTTTATCCGAATATTCGGTCCAATCCAACTCAAGGATCGCTTTTATGCATGTTTCACCAAGTAGTTTATGTGGCTTGCTCATGTCGTCGATGTCAATTTTAGAGACTTGTGTCCAACAGCTCTTTTTGAACTAGTTTGAGAGCGTCCGAACTCATTTAATTTACATTGACGCTTTTGACCGAACTTGCGTCCAACAACTCATTTTAGTAAAGCTGGGTCCAACTCGTTCATTCGTTCCTATCAGGGAAGACATTGAGAATTTTAAAAACGTACCAACAACTTTCAAAAATTGTACATTTTTCACCTTAGTTGTGCTAAGAGATTTTTTTAGTTCAAATTACATATCCTTATTTGATTTTATTAAAACAATAGACTTTGTTTTGGCTACTGAATCGTTTTCACAAATTGGCTTGTAAGTTGGGATGTTAAAGAATATGGTTATAAGCTAAAATTTAAAATTTAAAAATTAATAGCATGTGCTCCAGCATCCGAATTTAGAAGAAAAATTATTTGATAATGGGTGAGTTCACATTTTTTTTTTGGTTTGCTCAAAAGTGATAATTGGCATATGCAATCATTTGAAAAGAAATGGGAGAGATTCCCTAAATGTACTAAATTAGTCATTGGTATACTATTCTACTTTCAGAGTTTAAATAGTACCAAAAAAGGTACAATTGTACCAACTTTGGCATCCCTGGTTCCTATGATCAAACCAATGTAAATTAAATGGGTTTGATTTAGACTTGTGTCCAACAGTTCTTTTTGAACTAGTTCGTTCAGTATAGACTTGGGTCGAACTCGTTCACTAGTTAATTTTTGCCACAAACCAATGATCAAACCCATTTAAATTACATGGGTTTGATCATTGGTTTGTGGCAAAAATGAACTAGTGAACGAGTTCGACCCAAGTCTAGTTCAGTAGGACACAAGTCCGGTCAACAACATCAATGTAAATTAAATGGGTTTGAAACAACATTTGATTCAAACGCTCTCAAACTAGTTCAAAAAGAACTGTTGGACACAAGTCTAGTTTGATTATAGTAGACTTGGGTCGAACTCATTCAGTCATTCGTTTTTGACATAAACCAATGATCAAACCTATGTAATTTAAATGGGTTTGACCATTGGTTTTAGACTTGGGTCGAACTCGTTCACTAGTTCATTTTTACCACAAACCAATGATCAAACCCATTTAAATTACATAGGTTTGATCATTGGTTTGTGTCAAAAACGAATGACTGAATGAGTTCGACCAAAGTCTAGATCATAGGTTTGTGGTAAAAATGAACGAATTAACAGCTCTACATTTTAGTTCAAAAAAGCTGTTGGACCCCACCTATTATGTTTTTAATATCATCGTTGCCCAAAGTTGTTTAAAAGCAACTTCAAAAAACCAAAAAATATTGCTAAGTAACAATCAGACTTGGGTCGAACTCGTTCACTTGTTCGTTTTTGCCACAAACCAATGATCAAACCTATGTAATTTAAACGGGTTGGATCATTGGTTTGTGGGTGGCAAAAATAAACTAATTAGACTTGGGTCGAACTCGTTCACTAGTTCATTGAAATTTCCTTAAAACTTGCGAAAGTATCACTATTTTAAGAGTTCGGGACTTTTCAGTTTTATATGGTGAATTTTAAACTACACCAAACTATAGCTTTAAAGTCAACCAAAAGCAAAGCATTCATTGATTAAATAAGGGAACAAACAAAAAATGTTTTTCAATCTATTTTTGAGAGCCACCTTAATACATGCACCAAATAGCTCATAAATATTTCTAACCATAAAATACAAAGATAGAATAGCAACATAACAGCATGGGACTGTGGCTTACAACAACTTCTGGATTTTATGTATCAACCATATGAATTGTTGCAAAAGTTGAACTATTTTTTATGTTGTGTAACAAAACAAAATTAGATTTTTTGTGTATTTAATATGTGTATGTTCAACTTTAAAAAAGTATAAAGTAGTAGTTAACAGGTTTTTCATTATTCAGCAGGAAACCTTTTTTTTTTGCCGTTTTATCGACTATTTAAATTGCCTTTGACAGTGTAGATAAATTAATTGTGGCAGTAAAAATACATATGTTAAGTGAAAAGAAATAATATTATTAATTTTTGATAGATATTACAATATACAATAAAACTAAGTACATGTTAATAGGATTTGATGTTAACACCGGTTTAGAAAATTATTAGCACGGGCGTCAGTATGGAGATATCCCGTCACCTCGGCAATTAACAGTTGTGTTAACTCGAATAGGAATTTTGTCGAACTATCTGGTGCCTTGAAGGGTTATTTATTTTAAACAGTAGCATAGCCAGGTAGTACCTCCCGATGCTGCCTGTACTGCTAAATGTGTTCTGTTAATCGTTTAATGCTACCTGTTTTTAACACTAAGTACACTTACATGAATGATAAAATATATCCATAATTACGATAAATATTTGTTCATTACGAAAAGTGTACATAGACTTACGGTTAGACTTGGGTCGAACTCGTTCACTAGTTCATTTTTGCCACAAACCAATGATCAAACCGATTTAAATTCATGGGTTTGATCATTGGTTTGCGGTAAAAATGAACTAGTGAACGAGTTCGACCCAAGTCTAAATTAGGGTATTGTATAATAATCCAAAGCTATTTTTGTTTTCTATTTAGGTTGAACTTCAGAATTCACAACAGTTGTAAACACCTGATGTGTGAATAAAGGAAAATAAGTTAAGTACATTCAATATATTTTTTGAATTTATTTAACTGCTCTGGAGACCAGTTAAATATATTTCTATAATTTTTTATATATAAAAATGCAAATTTAAGAAAATAAAATTGTTTTAATATATACTTTTTATGGTACAAAACAATATTTTTCACTGCTGAATGTAGGGTACATGTTCAAAATACAAAATAATTAATTTTAAGCATACTCTTAATGCATTGCCTTTAGTGCTATGTGATTAAAAATTAAATGTGTTAAACAAAAATTTTTTTTTAAAAATTGAAAATAATGCAGATATTTTAAAAAAATATATGCCTTTTTCAAAAAAATTATATAATTTTGATTTCTTAGATTTTTCTCGATTTCACGAATGCAGATATTAATAATTTTTCTACATTTTTAGTTAAAAGTTTGACAAAAATTTAATACTGTCTTTTAGTTTAATATTCAACTATAAACTAAAAGTTACAGATGAAATACTAAAAAAAGTCAAGGTAAAAAAATTTTTTTGTCTTAAGTCAAATATCTTCTAAGTTATGAGAAATACGGAAACACATCTACAGAAAATTTTGATCATAGCTCAAAATGCTTTATCCGGTAAAAATCGGATAGTTTTTAAGTGTTTTCCAGCCTCAGAAGTTTTTTTTGAGTCCCAGGGTGTTAACTTTCGCCCACTGCAACTCCTTTCCAGCTTAAGCTTTCAACACGTGTGTTATAAAGCCTAACTTCTGCTTTAAAAATGTTCGAAGTTTCATATAAATCCAATCAGTAGTTTAGAAGTCCCAGATTTATAACCATTTATTTTGTAAAAGTCCCCACTGTACAGGCTAGCAGCGTTGGCTGAAGTAGTTAACACGTTGACTACAAAACCGAAGGTCCTGTGTTCGGTCTGCGACAATCATTATATAACAATACCACTTATTTTTCTGATATACATTAATGTCCCTTTGTATCAGTTGTTGTAGGACAAGTTCTAGTGATGAAGATATAGACAACACTGGTCACTAAACTACACCGCTAAAGCGCCTTCATTCATCGGTATTGCAAGGCAGAATCATCGGCGAAGTAAAAAAACCAATAAAAAGCATACTCAACACATCTTCAAAAGTTGATTCATTAACACCAGAGGCGCTGCAACACTTCATTATTAATAAAAACGTGAAAAAGCAGAGTTGTAAAAGAATGAAGCTTTCCCCTATCTATCTTTTCCTTATCACCCTCGCTCACTATATCCTCTTTAACTCACAGGTAGCACAAAGGAATCATTGTATTGTTTATTTCTTACCAGCAGCCTGCTAAGATAACTTAACCTACAAAAAAAGTAAATGAACGCTTTACTAGCAAAACATTTTACTTTTTCTGATGTATTTTGAACATTCTTGTTTGAAAATATTTTAAATTATGAAATTCTTTTAAATCGACATTTATGCCTTAATTCTGTTCCACGATTCTATCGTCTTGTCTATGACGTAAAAAAGCCACAGTTGTGATTCTTTAAAACAATTATTTTATATTTGTCTATGCTAGAAGGTTTGTGTATTTGCTTTATGATTTTGTTCCAAACATTATATCCAACACATATTTTTTCATATATTTTCCAAAATATTGTCTAACACTTTAATTTAATTTTTATGTTTTAAAAACATGGCAATAATATTTTTATATTACATTATCAAAGACAACAACCATTTTTGAAGAAAATAATTTGGAGAATTCAAAAACAAGAACGAATGCCCTAATTCAGTAAGAAGATTTAGGACGTTTTTGTTTGAAAATGCTTCTGAGTTCTTGTCTTTGACGTCTCTAAATTATTTTCTTCAAAATTGGTTGTTGTCTTTGACAATGAAAAATATAAATATTATTGCCATGTTTTTAAAACATAAAAATTCAATTAAATTATTATACAATAATTTGAAAAATATATGAAAAAATATGTAATGGACATAATTTTTGGAAGAAAATCATAAAGCAAATACACGAACCTTCTAGCATAGGCAATAAATAATAATCGTTTTAAAGAATCAAAACTGCTTCTTTTTTTCGTCCATAGACAAGACGATACATTCGTCGAACAGAATTAGGGCATAACAAGTATTTTCAAACAAAATCGTCCTAAATCTTCTTATTGAATTAGGGCATTAATATGACATACTTTACACAGTTTCACGTATTATTTACTATTGCATTTTTCATAAATTTTATTCTATTCTATTTACAAAGACAAAAAACCCATTTTCCATCTCTGATCACATATGATAATGAAACAAAATTCCTTTTAAACCATTAAAGTGTATTTATGTGGCTTAATCAAAGAAAAACAAGCGACATAAAGAAGGGTATGTTTTTTATTTTTTAGCTATACGAGCTAAGGTTAAGAAATCTTCAAAAGATACCAGCAGCCCGATCGGAGCAATATGAACGATTCACAGCAAGACTTACTCGTTGGCTTGCCCATGCGCCTACGTGCTAAACCTTAGCCTCTTTCGCTCCTCCTTCAACCATTTGTTCTGCCGGGACTACTGCTAACTATTACTTTGGTGTGCAGTGATTCACCGAATGCTGCTTGCTAATAGATTATGTTTGTATTTTCCTGATTTTTATATAAAATATACGGATTCTTCTACAAATCTCTTATAACCTTCTAAGTTCTAATAAAACTTGCTTTACAAAATTATTCATACTGGTGTAGTTATACAAGGATTCTAGCATAATCGGGACTACTACTACCTTCTAATTACGACCACCAATTGTAAAATTTTAAACAGACAAAAAATACATGCTCGGCATCCTCAACAACGTTTCCACTTTAATTCAAGCAGAACGGAACATTGTCGTGTTTGAAGTGGTATAAATACGACCTAAAACAACCAGGGCCATGCAAGAACTGTCAGAGGTAGTAATTTAAGTCACCATGTTTTCTAGTCAACCATGTCCTGATGTCAGGTATCAATGTGTAAGTCCACCTTCTCTTTTCAGTTGTTGACCAACGTTCTTGCCATTGTCGTAAACATAAATCGGTATCACCTTATCTATCTAAGACTTCTAAACCGATGGGCATTATACCTTCATCCGACATAGTTCGAAATGAGCTACATACTCGCAAAGAAGCCAGTCTATATATTAGCGATATCAACCTCATATAAGTAGGATATCTCAGTGAATTTGACCATAAAGGGTGTGCGTATAAGATAATGTTCGTTACAACACCTCTTGTATTTGGCATAATCCGAGATAGCACCATGGAGGGTTTTTATGCATTGGAAGCTGTATATAGCAAGTGTTCGCCAATTGTTTCTTTCTGCCTGCGGATAAAGGTAAAAACAAGATGAATGGCTTCGTTCGTGTATACACACTTTGTGCAATTAGACACAAATAACCTTTATATATACATATTATTATTATCGGTTTTAACTTGTAAGTTCAAAGAATATCAAAATAAAACCCAGCTTCAACACCTAAAATAATAACCATAGACGTAAAATATATTCAACTACCCAGCAAAAAATTTCAAAAAAGGTAATCCGGTTTGGAATTAAGCATTTTTGGTGGAAGCTGTTCCTTACTGGATTTTTTTTCTTCGTTTATTAAATTGCTATAATTAACAAATTTAAACTATAATAAACACTTGTTAACAATATTAATAATATTAATATACACAAAGTCCCAGAATGAGCTCTCGAGTATACTAATTATGCAATGTGAGCCTTTGGTTTTCAAACAGTATATTTAGTTTCCGCACTTTAAATGAAGCAGATATTATTTTTTGATTTTAATGTAATGAAAATTTTCTAAAAACATTACATCTGTTCCTTACTGGATTACCAACTTAATGATTTTAACAAGGCGTGAGACTAAAATAATCGGTTCTTGAAAAGTACTTCCTTTTTTTTTTGTTTGGCAACTTGTTCACATAATCTATTTAATCTAAAAAAAATATTCTCCTCATTTAGCAACTTGTTCATAATTTTTTTAAATTTTAGGCAATGTGATTTGTAAGCGAGTAACGAAATTTGGTAATGAGAAAAGTAAGTCATTATATGGCAAGTAGTTCTGATGGTAATGTGCAATTTTTTGCTGGGTATTTCAATACGAGTATTTAGGATACCAATTACAAAATTAATTCAATGAAATTCGCCCACACATAATTAAACTTTATTAAATTTATATGAGGTCTCGCAATAAACTCCATTCTGTAATGTTGTTCTTCTTATGTTTACTAATTTAAAAAAGGAAGGATAAATTTTCCACTAGCATATGAAATGTCTTAAATATTTAATTATCATCACTCACTTTTATGAATATTTTTACTATGAATTAATGAAAGTCAGCGGTCAGTAGTTCAAAATTTCTGTTGTTAGATAGTTGTCATAAACAGAATTTAATTTAAGTTGACCATACTCTGAATAATAGATATATCTTTTGTGTATAGAAAAGTGGACAACTCCTTGAGATTCTAATGTAATTTGGGATATATTAATAATGTAATGCGAGCTAAATAAACTTGACCTGGAAAGTTCTCAAACAGTGCGTTAATCTCTCGATTTAGCAATGTTGGATGGTCAGCCCATTCTATTTTCTCTGCGATAATTTAATACGAGTACACCTACGTCCAAACACACATACTGTGATATTTGCATTTGAAGTAAACAGCTTTGAAAGCTCTTTCAATTTGTTCTTGTTTCTTTGCAAAATAAGAGCAAGCAAGAGTTGTCGCTGAGATCTGATTGGCTGATGTGCTATCGTCAATGTGAAAGCACAAAAGCTCTCTTCTAATAGTTTGCACATTGTGCATATGTCTTGAACGCAGCTGCCTTAGGAATACCAATTATGTTCAGATTTCGGTTGTATGAATTAATTATTTCGTTATTTACAATTAAAATTTTATGTTGCAATAACTGAAGCACAGCCGCGAATAACGTTGTAAAAGACAACTTTTAAAAAACCAGTTTTTTTACAGATTAACATTTACATATCTCTCTTGCGTTGTTCAAACATCAAACCATCCAAAATTATGCATCTTACCGCCGTTAAAATACAATTACAATCAGTCAGTCAGTGAGAAACTTTGTAAGTAACTAATATAATCATGTAAACGAAATTGTCGAAAATAATTGATAAATGTAGCAGAGATACAAAAAGAAAAGTTAATGCTAGTTAGCATTATTTTCGATAAGCTAAAAAAATTTAAACGAAAAAACCAATCTTGCTTTAAAATACGTTTTTGGGCTCTCCTGAAAAATTATTATTTTGTCACTTAAAACGTTATTCGCGGCTAACCTTCAACTGTTGAATTCTATTCGAGTTTTTAGTGAAAAAAATGGCGCTTGCAAAACTTATATTCAATAATTAATTGTGTTAGTTAGCTGCTGGAACCGACCGCTGTTATAAAGGGTGTTTTTTTTTAAAGAGTGACACAAGTTTAAATCAAAATGAAACAAGGAAATATTTTTTTTAATATCAATGAAACGGGAAAGAATTTCTTTTAAAATTAAGGTTTAAATATGATTTCAGTCATGTGGACGCTACGGCTGGTGCGTAGAAGTCGTAATGTGGAACACCAATTTTCAAAAAATTTTCGCTGCACTTGCGACCGTATTTTGCCGATAATTTGAATGTTGATTTTCAGGTGTTCAATTGTTTGTAGATTATCGACGTAGACAAGTGACTTAACAGAACCCCAAAGAAAATAACATCTTGGTAGCTCATTAATATGGCCATTACGTGAAATTATTGTTTCATCAAATTTCTACTCCTAATCCTATACCGTTCATCATTGACAGTAACATTCTGACCATTATCGTTTTTAAAGACATATGGTCTAATGAATCGGCGCACCCACCATTACATCGGTGTTTCGATAAAAGCTTGTGGCTTCTCCTCACTTCCAATGGGTAAATTCTGCTTATTTACGTACCCCTTCAACCAGAAATGGGCTTCATTGGAAAACGGAAGAAGTGCACGATGAGTTTGACGAATAGAACAATTATTTGGATTAAAAATTTCAACAATTTGCACGCGTTGCTTTTGTGTAAGTTGATTGATAATGAAATTTTAAAGCAAATTAGTAAAGCTGAAGTAGTTAGCATGTTGACTATAAAACCGAAGGTCCTGGATTAGAGCCCGGTATCCAACAGTCATTAAATACCAATACCACACATTTTTCTGATGTGCAGTGGTGTCCCTTTGTATCAGTTGTTGTAGGGAAGATCAAGTGATGAAAGCATAGTCACTGGTCACTATACTATACCGATTTCGGCAGATACTAATCCTAATGTAACATCACAGCGCACTACTTCCTTGTGTAGCAGAATCATCGGCGTAGTAAAATAACCAATAAAATGGCTACTAAGTACAGCTTGAAAAAATTTAATATGCCTCATTTGACACCAGAGGCGCTGCAAAACTCCATTATTAAAAAACGTGCAAGTAGAAGAGTTATAAAAGACTAAAGCTTTCCTCTATCTCTTCCTTCACCACCTGTCTTCTCTATCGCTATCCCTTTCCTAAAGAGAGGTAACACCTGCCTGAGTGTTACTTCTTTTAAGAAAAAAAAAAGCAACAATCAGCTGTTAAATGGGTGCTCAAATACAGGAGTGATGCCAGCTCAAAGTTGTGACACTCTAAAATAAAACACCCTTTATGTGCAAGACTTCGTGCATAGTTTAATTTACATTTTTCATATCCTAGTTCACTTAAGGTTTCAAATAGTTCTTGGTAAATAAAATATACTGAAGAGTGGTTGAACATTAAGAGAAATTAAGTTAATGGTTAACACTTCACTTAAGAAATGAAAAATTTAGACATTTTCGTAATTTAAGTAAATTCTGAGGCACTAGAATTAAAATTGGTCTCCGAGATACAACCGTGTGAAAATTGCAAGCTCTTCGGAAAAATCAAGCCTTAACTAAAATATAAATGAGGCCATAAAATTCGAACAGCAGGTAAACTAATAAAAGCCAAATGGGGTCTTGTTAGTTTCTATTCGAATTTGTACTCAATGACTCCAAAAATGTTGCACTGTGGAAGCTCTAATTATTGTTTTGATAAAAGCTTTTATTATTTTTTAATCTATCCACTAAATATAAACTTTGTTTTAAGACTTGCTGTGTAATCAGTACAAACATTTATCACAGAAGAAAATGTTATAAAATTATTCTATTATGCTACGATATTACATATAATTTTTTTGCCAAAAATTATTAATAAAATCAATATCTTTACTCTTTATATGTGTATATGCATGTCCTCAAAAGTAATCTGATAATCTTTTGATTTCTAACTTTAATAATCCTTAGAATACTTGCACTGATTCTTTTGTCTCAGTATTCGTTATTTTTCATCCCTCCAGGCTCTTTTGCAAAAAAAAAAAAAACTTAAATGGAAAATTATTTGTATTTTGCCATCGAACATTAATACGAGTATCTTTGGAGAGCAATGAACTTATGAAATCTGTAAGTGAATCAACAAAATAAGAAAAAAAAGTAACAATTTAATTTAATAAAATATAAGGAAGATAGCAGCAATGTGGGGAATGGGACTCTTCTCAGAGATGGAAAGTTACTGATTGTCACTCACTTGGAAGTGGCCGGAACAATTCCTTTGGTGAATTGTCCAATCAGCTAACTACTTCCGCTCTTTGATAAATTATCCCAAGGACAATGGCTTTCAGGCAACCGATTTAAAGCTAGCTAAAGTTAGAAGGCGCAACAACCATGTATCCTGAGTGTCTGCGATGTCTCAGGAAAGTAGGCGGTAAACCGCTGAAACATGGTGGCATCGTGTGATTGGACGCGAAGAGATAGCAGCCCTAGCACCAATCTAAGGGACGAGGGCTAGCATCACACGTCTCCCGAAACCCGAAATTTGCTAACGAATCGCTATATATGGCGCCCTATGCTCCAATGGGAGTTAAAGGAACTTTATATATACAGCAGCAATGCTGAGTTGATAAAAATACTTAAAATTTAAAATGTGGCTGCTGCCAATATGAATATAGGACACCATGAGTACTTGTTTTATAAATTTATTACCGTTGTAGTGCATTAAAGTTCTCGGCCTTAATTAAAACTGTTTGCTGTGGAATGAAAAGCTAATTTAAGTTAAGGGTTTAATTTCTGAATTAGGCCTCAGTTCAATATTTTAAAAATATTTTTGGGAAATCAAAACGCCTCATGTCTAGAGCCTTAAAAATCATACACACTGCATCTTTGTACGTGAAATTCAACTTCTAATCGTTTTGACTTGTTGAAGTCCGTTATTTTCTCAGGAAAAAAAGGACATGCGTCTTATGAATTGTTTAGCCACAGTAGACTACTAGAGTGGAATTAATATAGCAGAGGCTATAAATATTATCACTCTAACTTAAAATTTCAACAGTAAAATGTCCATCACTATAGAAGAAGAATGGGCGTCTTAGAGGTTTTAACTTTAGGGAGACTGATGCAAGAATGGGAGCTGCAATTTACTGCCGGAAACTTGGTATAGAGGCAACATATAATTTACCTGATAGCGGCAGTATATTCTAGATGAAAACTTATGCTGCCAAAATAGCTACATAATCAGCTCTCATACCTTTGACTTAGAACAAACGTATGCTCTTGTAAAAGTCTTCCCATAAAAGATTTAATTTTTAGCTGTTAAAAACTCGTATCGGATTTTATTCAATTGTAAGGAGAATCGTGCGTCCTTTATAATGCCCGTTATTTCTAGCCATAGATATCTTTAGTGTACATATAGCTATCGTTTAAGTTAAACTTTACAAGGCAAACTCGTAGGTAAAAACCTTGGGCAAAAAATCTGTTTGTAGAAATAACGGGTAAAATAATGAAAAACAATATCTACCACATCGCTAGCTTGTCTCAGCAGCTCAAATTTTTTCTCCCACAACTGTTTGCCGAGAAAGTGTATCACAAAGTGTTGGGATTGCTGACTACGAAACTGTTATCAGGGGTCTAATCGTCGCTTTCGATAACGAGCTGATTCAATCATGTTTTTTCAATTCGAGATTATGGCATTCGATATCGAACCATATTATTACATTGTTCGATAGCGAATGCCATAATCTCATACTGAAAAATGTGATCGAATTAGCTCATTATCGAAAGCGACGTTTAGACCCCAGAATAAGCAAATTCGAAATGGGCTACTTAATATGGCGTCATGCCATAAGAAAAAACTTATACAAAATTAAATGAGTTTCCTAATTGATTAAGAGTTTTTGGTTTGATATTATTTAGACCCTAAAAAAAAATCAAAATTTATTAAAAACAAGTAAGAGTGCTATATTCGTCTGTGCCGAATCTTATATACCCTTTACCAACGTACGTACATATATATAGTATACAGACACGTACATACATATTTGTTTTGTGAAAAAATATATAATTTTTTTAAAGTTTCCATCTTTGGAGCTATAATTTTCATTTTTCAAATTTCATACACCAAACTTTTCTTTCAGAAGCATAAAATATATTCAATTTATAAAGAAAAAGAAAAAATTTTTTAGACCTATTTAATTTTACATAACACAAAAAGTGTAAGTTTTCCAACCCTGGAGTCATAATTTTGGATTTTTCTGATTATTGATACCAATCTAGTTCTTTAAAAAATACATAAAATATGTTAAGTGAAATAAAACTTTTTAAAAAAAAATTAAACCGACTTCAAAAATAAGCACTAAAAAGCAACAAATAATATAGATCTAGTTAAATAAAAGATTTTTATATATGTTACCTACAGTGCCGTTTGAAGTTGGTGCCAGCAACATTGGTAACTAAGCACATACATATGTACATAAAAATTACTTGCAGTTTTTTTACCGGGCATGTTCCTATGTGCTTAGTACCAGTATTACTGGCACCAACTTCAAACGGCACTGTAGGTAACATATATAAAAATCTTTTATTTAACTAGATCTATATTATTTGTTGCTTTTTAGTGCTTATTTTTGAAGTCGGTTTAATTTTTTTTTAAAAAGTTTTATTTTTACCTTTTTAGTGAATTTTTTTAAACTCTGGTCAATTCAAAAAAAATTTATTTGTAAGTATCTTTCTTTATTTGGAAATATGGTCCAGTTTCGTAAAAATCGATGAAGTAAAAGCACGTGAAATTAAGTGTTAAATTTTATGGGGCGTGGCTACGCCCCTTTTTTTTAAACAAGATTGTGTATTTTTAAGAGTTCAAGGTGTGTGCTAAGTTTCGTAAAAATCGGTTAAGTAGAACCACGTGTAATGTTATAATACATTTTAATGGGCGTAGCTCCACCCACTTTTTCAACTTAAAAATTTTGTAATTACAAAAACCAAAGATGTTTGCTAGGTTTCCCAGCAATCAAATGAGTAGAAGATTACAAAATCAAATTTAAAAAAATTGTAGGCGTGACCCCGCCCACTTTTTTTAACGCAATTTTTTGGCTTTATTAAAGCTAAGGGTGTGTGCCAAGTTTCGTCAATATTGGTTAAATACAAGCACATGAAATATTATACTAAAGTTTAATAGGCGTGCCCCGCCCACTTTTTTAACGCCATTTTGTGCCTTAATTAAAGCTTAGGGTGTGTGCTAAGTTTCGTAAAAATCGGTGTAATAGAACCCTGTGAAATATAATATAAAATTTTAATGGGCGTAACCCCGCCCATTTTTTTAAAGAAAATTTTGTCTATTTTAGAGTTCAAGGTGTGTGCTAAGTTTTGTAAAAATCGGTTAAGTAAAACCACGTGTAATGTTATAATACATTTGAATGGGCGTAGCCCCGCCCATTTTTTCAACTCAAGAATTTTCTAATTACAAGAACCAAAGATGTTTGCTAGGTTTCGCAGCAATCAAATAAGTAGAAGATCAATAAATCAAATTTAAAAAATTGTGGGCGTGACCCCGCCCACTTTTTTCAAATGGGACCAATGGGAAGCTATACCCTCTCAGACAACAAAAAAATTTTTACAATCGGTCTAAAATGCACCGAGTTATGGACCTACACACCTAAAAAAAAAAAAAAAAAACAAGTAAGAGTGCTATATTCGTCTGTGCCGAATCTTATATACCCTTTACCAACATACGTACATATATATAGTATACAGACACATACATACATATTTGTTTTGTGAAAAAATTTATCATTTTTTAAAGTTTCCATCCTTGGAGCTGTAATTTTCATTTTTCAAATTTCATACGCCAAACTTTTCTTTCAGAAGCATAAAATATATTCAATTTATAAAGAAAAAGAAAAAAAATTTTAGACCTATTTAATTTTACATAACACAAAAAGTGTAAGTTTTCCAAACCTGGAGTCATAATTTTGGATTTTTCTGATTATTGATACCAATCTAGTTTTTTTTTAAAAATACATAAAATTTGTTAAGTGAACGAAACAAAAATAAATAAAATTGTAAATCTATTACAAAAAGACCTATAGCTAAAATAAAATTTAAATATAACTAAAAAAGGTCGAATAAATTATTATAATACTTTAATATTATAAAATTCAGTAAAGTGCGACTTTGACTCGCGCAGTTGTTTTTCAGTTTAAACGATTTTTTCAGTTTTGTCACTTTTTTCTCATTTTGGCCATTTTTTTCTGTTTTTTTTTCATTTTGGCGGTTTTTTCTGTTTTTGGGGGTTTATTTTCATTTTGGAGATTTTTTTCCTTTTGGCGATTTTTTTTAATTCTTGCGATTTTTTTTTATTTTGGGGTTTTTTTCATTTTGGCAATGTTTTTCATTTTTGCGATTTTTTTGGAGATTTTTTTCCTTGTGGCGATTTTTTTTAATTCTTGCGATTTTTTTTTTTATTTTGGGGTTTTTTTCATTTTGGCGTTGTTTTTTCATTTTTGCGATTTTTTTTCCATTTTGGCGATTTTTTCCTATTTTGGGAGTTTTTTTCATTTTGGCGATTTTTTTCATTTTGGAGATTTTTTTTTCTGTTTATGGGGCTTTTTTTTTATTTTGGAGATTTTTTTCATATTAGCGATTTTTTTTTTTATTTTGGCGATTTTTTCCTGTTTTTGGGGTTTTTTTTCATTTTGGCGATTTTTTCTGTTTTTTGGGGTTTTTTTTTTCGTTTTGGTGATTTTTTTTTTCATTTTGGCAATTTTTTTTAATTTTGGCGATTTTTTTCTCTTTTTGGGGGTTTATTTTTATTTTGGAGATTTTTTTCCTTTTGGCGATTTTTTTTTAATTTTTGCGTTTTTTTTTTTTTATTTTGGGGGTTTTTTAATTTTGGCGATGTTTTTTCATTTTGGCGTTTTTTTTATTTTTGGCGATTTTTTTTCTGTTTTTGGGTTTTTTTTCATTTTGGAGATTTTTTTCATTTTGGCGATTTTTTTCATTTTGGCGATTTTTTTACTGTTTTGGGTTTTTTTTTAATTTTGGCGATTTTTTTCTGTTTTTGGGGCTTTTTTTCATTTTGGAGATTTTTTTAATTTTGGCGATTTCTTCCTATTTTGGAAGTTTTTTTTTCATTTTGGCGATTTTTTTTTTCATTTTGGAGATTTTTTTTCTGTTTATGGGTTTTTTTTATTTTGGAGATTTTTTTCATATTAGCGATTTTTTCCTGTTTTGGGGTTTTTTTTCATTTTGGCGATTTTTTTTTCTGTTTTTTGGGGTTTTTTTTTCGTTTTGGCAACTTTTTTTCATTTTGGCGATTTTTTTTCATTTTGGCGATTTTTTTCTCTTTTTGGGAGTTTATTTTCATTTTGGAGATTTTTTACCTTTTGGCGATTTTTTTTTAATTTTTGCGATTTTTTTTTTATTTTGGGGTTTTTTTCATTTGGAGATTTTTTTCATTTTGGCGATTTTTTTCATTTTGGCGATTTTTTTACTGTTTTGGGGTTTTTTTTAATTTTTTTCTGTTTTTGGGGCTTTTTTCATTTTGGCGATTTTTTTAATTTTGGCGATTTTTTTTATTTTGGCGATTTTTTCCTGTTTTTGGGTTTTTTTTATTTTGGCGATTTTTTTCTGTTTTTTGGGGTTTTTTTTCGTTTTGGCCATTTTTTTCATTTTGGCGATTTTTTTTCATTTTGGGGTTTTTTTTTAATTTTGGTGATTTTCTTTCATTTTAGCGATTTTTTTTATTTTAGCAATTTTTCCGGTTATTCGCGATTTATTTTAGTCTTACAAATTTTTTTTGTAATTTGGTGCTTTTTTTCGTTTTGGCGATTTTTTTTTTGTTTTTGGCGATTTTTTATGGTTTGGCGATTTTATAATTTTTTGTTTTTTTTTAGTTTTACCGTTTTTGAAAATTTCAAGAGTTTTGCTCTCACGGTTTCCAAGATACAGCAAGTTGTCAAAATTGCATAGTCAAAATTGCATTAACTGATGCAACACCCTTTATTTTAAATTTTTTGAAATTTTAGTGTTAATTTTTGTAGTCTGTATAAAACTACACTAACCTCAAAAATTTCAAGTGTATATACATACATACATACAATTGTATGTATATTACATGGGATTTTAACATTTTTCGTTGCTCGTTTTGGAACACCCTTTAATTCCCAATTCGCATGTATTTGTTGTTGTAGCGGCCAAAGGTCTACACACTGTGTCCAAATTTCAGGTCTGTAGCTCTTACGGTTCTCGAGAAAATACCCTGTGACAGACACAGTTTTAGACACATGTAGTTAATTTTACATAACACAAAAAGTTAAAGTTTTCCAACCCTGGAAACGTCTTTTTAATTTTTTTATATTTTTTTAATTAAAAATTCCAATTGTAGTCGTACTGAAGTGTAAAATAAGTTCATTTATTAAAAAAAAATAAAAATTTGTTTTCGGTAGTTACTTTTATATGGCAAAATGAAGTTTACGTTTTCCAGCTCTGCAATCGTCTGGTCGATTTTGCTGAATTTCAATACCAATCTATTTTGGAAAATTTCTGACACACCAGTCCAAGAACGAAGTCTCTAGCTTTTCTGGGAGCTTCGGAAAACCGATTTCACGTACAGACAGATGGACAGACGGACAGACGGACAGACGGACAGACGGACATCGCTTATTCGTCTTCCCTATGCATAAGGATCCAGAATATATATATTATATGGGTCGCTTATTGATATTATAGAAATTACAAACGGAATGACAAACCTATATATACCCTTTTACCATTTTTGTTGGTAAAGGGTATAAAAATAGTGACGAATTGTTAACCTCCTTCTTTTTTTGAAGTCGGTTAAAAAGCAAGAACGAAATAAGCAAAAACTTAGTTTCATTTAATTCCTTTAATATTAAAAAAATCAGTTAAGTGCGACTTTGAATCGCGCACGAAAGGAAGGTTTTTTGCTTTTTTGAAGTTTTTTTCAGTTAAAACGATTTTTTCAGTTTTGTCGCTTTTTTCTCGTTTTGGCGATTTTGTCTGTTTTTGGAGGTTTTTTTCATTTTGGCGATTTTTTTCTGTTGTTGGGCTTTTCTTCATTTTGGAGATTTTTCTCATTTTGACGATTTTTTCTGTTTTTTGGGGTTTTTCGCGATTTTTTTGTTTTTTTTTCGTTTTGGTGATTTTTTTCATTTTGGCGATTTTTTTTTCATTTTGGCAATTTTTTTCTTTTTTTTATGTTTTTTTTTTCGTTTTGGTGATTTATTTCATTTTGGCGATTTTTTTTTCATTTTGGCGATTTTTTTTCATTTTGGCGATTTTTTCTGTTTTTTAGTTTTTTTTTCGTTTTGGCGATTTTTTTTCTTTTTTTGGCGATTTTTTTTCATTTTGGCGATTTTTTTCTGTTTTTTAGGTTTTTTTTCGTTTTAGCGATATTTTTCATTTTGGCGATTTTTTTTTCATTTTAGCAATTTTTTCGTTTTTTTGCGATCTATTTTAGTCTTAGAAATTTTCTTTTAATTTAGTGATTTTTTTCATTTTGGCGATTTTTTTCTGTTTTTTGGGGTTTTTTTCGTTTTGGTGATTTTTTTCATTTTGGCGTTTTTTTTTATCATTTTGGCGATTTTTTTCCGTTTTTAGGTTTTTTTTTCGTTTTGGTGATTTTTTTCATTTTGGCGATTTTTTTTTTTCATTTTGGCGATTTTCTTTCATTTTGGCGATTTTTGTTTTCATTTTAGCAATTTTTCCGTTTTTTTTTTGCGATTTATTTTAGTCTTAGAAATTTTTTTTAATTTGGTGCTTTTTTTCGTTTTGGCGATTTTTTTTTTATTTAGGTTTTTTCTTTTTTTGGCGATTTTTTTCATTTTGGCGATTTTTTCTGTTTTTTAGGGTTTTTTCGTTTTGGTGATTTTTTTTCATTTTGGCGATTTTTTTTTCATTTTGGCGATTTTTTTCTGTTTTTTAGGTTTTTTCTTTTTTTGGCGATTTTTTTTCATTTTGGCGATTTTTTCTGTTTTTTAGGTTTTTTTTCGTTTTGGCGATTTTTTTTCATTTTAGCAATTTTTCCGTTTTTTTGCGATTTATTTTAGTTTTAGAAACTTTTTTTTAATTTGGTGCTTTTTTCGTTTTGGCGATTTTTTTTTCTGTTTTTGGCTTTTTTTCATTTTGGCGATTTTTTTCTGTTTTTTGGGGTTTTTTTCATTTTGGCGATTTTTTTTTCATTTTGGCGATTTTTTTCCGTTTTTTAGGGTTTTTTTTCGTTTTGGTGATTTTTTTCATTATGGCGAATTTCATTTTTTCGATTTTCTTTCATTTTGGCGATTTTTTTCTGTTTTTTAGGTTTTTTCTTTTTTTGGCGATTTTTTTTCATTTTGGCGATTTTTTCTGTTTTTTAGGTTTTTTTTTCGTTTTGGCGATTTTTTTTCATTTTAGCAATTTTTTCGTTTTTTTGCGATCTATTTTAGTCTTAGAAATTTTCTTTTAATTTAGTGATTTTTTTCATTTTGGCGATTTTTTTCTGTTTTTTGGGGTTTTTTTCGTTTTGGTGATTTTTTTCATTTTGGCGATTTTTTTTATCATTTTGGCGATTTTTTTCTGTTTTTAGGTTTTTTTTTCGTTTTGGTGCTTTTTTTCGTTTTGGCGATTTTTTCTTGTTTTTGGCGATTTTTTTCGGTTTGGCGATTTTATAATTTTTTATTTTTTCAGTTTTACCGTTTTTGAAAATTTCAAGAGTTTTGCTCTTACGGTTTCAAAGATACAGCAAATTGTCAAAATTACATAGTCAAAACTGCATTAACTGATGGAACACCCTTTAATTTAAATTTTTTTAAATTTTTGTGTTAATTTTTGTAGTCTGTATAAAAATACACTAACCTTACAAATTTCAAGTGTACAATTGTATATATACTACATGGGATTTTAAAATTTTTCGTTGCTCGTTTTGGAACACCCTTTAATTTCCAATTATCATGTATTTGTTGTTGTAGGGGCCAAAGGTCTACATACTGTGTCCAAATTTCAGGTCTCTAGCTCTTACGGTTCTCGAGAAAATACTAATATAGTTTTAGACATAGTTAATTTTACATAACACAAAAAGTTAAAGTTTTCCAACCCTGGAAACGTCTTTTTAATTTTTTTGTATTTTTTTTATTTAAAATTCCAATTTTAGTCGTACTGAAGTGTAAAATATGTACATTTATTAAAAAAAATAAAAATTTGTTTTCGGGAGTTACTTTTATATGGCAAAATGAAGTTTAAGTTGTCCAGCTCTGCAATCGTCTGCCCGATTTTGCTGAATTTCAATACCAATCTATTTTGGAAAATTTCTGACACACCAGTCCAAGAACGAAGTCTCTAGCTCTTCTGGGAGCTTCGGAAAACCGATTTCACGTACAGACAGACGGACAGACGGACAGACGGACAGACGGACAGACGGACATCGCTTATTCGTCTTCCCTATGCATAAGGATCCAGAATATATATATTTTATGGATCGCTTATTGATATTATAGAAATTACAAACGGAATGACAAACCTATATATACCCTTTTACCATTTTTGTTGGTAAAGGGTATAATAAATAACCTAAAAATGGTGGAATGCAATATGGCGTTGTAACAACATACCAAAAATAAAAAATAAAAAAAATTATTATATATGTATTTATGAAATTGAATATGAGCACATATAAAATAATAAAAAGTAAATTAAAGAGTAAATCGTCTACATCTGCATATATCCCAGCAGCTGAAGGACTGTCTAAATATTTTCGTTCATCTTCTCTATAATTATTTACAGATGCTGATGTTAGTAAATTAACACAGTCCTTCGACAACGATTTTAGTGATCTTACAGATAGTTTTCGGCAATTAGATAGTTGAGGATCAGATGCTATTTAAAAGCTTTTGTAAATATCCTCCATTCTTTTTTGACGCTGATGTTTTTTTTTTGCAAAGTTTTTACTCCTTTATAAGTGCGAATTTTCAAAAAGTACCAAAAACAATTCGAGATTTTGACCAAGAGAAAAGAACACTCCAAAAGCTTTCTGCTATGTTCAATTCTTTAGAAGATGTGTCGATTGTAAAAATTGCAAAATTCAATTTTGACATATCTAAAAAGTACCAAGCACGCGTCGGTTTATTTTTGAACAGCATTTGTATGCTCTTGGAATTTGGAGTATATTTATCGGAGTTTTTCTAGACATAAAAATACCGATTTCACCCTTTTTTAGCCCTTTTTACCCTCTTAGTTGGAATTTTCAAAAATCCCTTCTTATTGAATCTATACATCGAAAGAGAATCCGCCTAAAATTTCAGCACTGTAGCTATAGTCATTTGGGCTTTGCGATGATATATCAGTCAGTAACGCACCTACGGGCAGCTGAATTTTATTTTATTTATTGCATACTAATATTAAATACTATCTCCAATAGCTTAGAGAGCAAAATCTAGCCAGACAAAAAAAAATTCACATAATCACGTCAATTTTGTTTGAAAAAATAAAAACAAAAAATAGTCCTTACATATCCCTTTCTAACAATTTACTATTTATAAATTTGCTTTCAGATTTAAGGTTTACTTATTGTACTTACCTTCAGCTATAGAATCCGTTTTGTTGCGTTTGATTTGGTTAATTACAAAATTTTTCACACGCGTTTAACGGAAGTGTATGTTATATGATATTTCCTCAGGTACACTGAGAAAACAGTGCCTCATATAATAGAAAAAAATTCATAAGAAATCTGTATGGTTTTTTTTTCAATGAGGAAATCTTATTAATTTCATAGAGAAAACCTTTTTGAAAAAATCAAGAAGAAATATTGTAGTTTTTATGAGGTTATCTTATTGATTTTTTCAATAAGGGTTTCTTCTTGTTTTTATAAGGCGACCTCGTAAAAAAAAATTATGGCTTTATTCCTTGTGCTTTGCTTATATGTATTTGCATTTAAATTCTATACCATATACTTGTGTATGTATGTAGTATATGAACATTTCTCCGAAAAATTAAAATTTTTTGTCACGTTCGACGGCAAGCAAATAACCTTGTATTTCTGAACAATGGGACTAAATTTTTCATAAAATTTTACCTAACGTAGAGCTGCTGACGCCCTACACAAATGTATAAAGAAGTAAAAAAAAGTTTAGTTTTCCTTGAAAAAAAAAACAAGCATATTTGTTTGGTGTCGAACGCGACAGAAAGTAGTCTTTCCTGAAAAATACCCATAAGTAGATGTTATTTATTTATACATACAGATTATATTGTATTCTTAATTAACTAACCCATCATACATACATATTTTTACTTGAGAGGAGACAAGTATTGAACCAGGCAACTTCTGACTGATAGACAAGCACTCTAACCAATATGCTAACAAGCACTCTGAATAACCATTGAAATAATTTTGCAAACATGCTTATACAAAAACGAAAAATGTCTGTATGTCTATAATCATATAGGAACCTACTTAAATCAAGAAGAAAACCTTATTGAAAAAATCAATAAGGCAACCTAATAAAATCAAGAAGAAAATATTTTTAAAAAAATCAAGAAGGCAACCTAATAAAATCATTAAAAATCCCTATAGCTTACAACTTATAAGAAAACCTAATAGAATCAAGAAGTTTTTCTCTATGGATTGTTTTTTTTTTGGTGCCAAAAATAACGGAAATTTAGTAAAAAAAAGTTGTGTATAATAAGATTTCTTCTTGATTTTATGTGGGTTTCTTCTTGATAAAATTAATAAGATTTACCACATAAAAACAATAAGGAATCTCTATGAAAAAATCTTTGCTTCTTTCTGCTAGAATACCCCTCAGCCTAAAAACGTTTCATAGAGAAAATCTTCTTAGTACGCTATTCGTGTGAAGGTGTCATTTAAACTGAAATTATGAAAGGCATTTGAGGCTAGGGACCTTACTATGAAAATTTTTCATCTCCTAGAACATTTTTTTAGCCAACCCAATGACAAAAGGCCCCCAAATAAAACTAGTTTTTTCGACTTTTGGCCGCATAAAAGGGGTTTTGGCCGCACTGTGCTACGATTTAAAAACTCTTTAGTTTCGCGAACTGTGACAGCGTTCATTCAAAATTAAACAGCTTAGTTCCACTAAATAAATGTTTTTGTCATTAGCTTTAATAATTTTGATTCCACATTAGCATAGTGAAATCAATTTTTTTTTATCTAGAAGTGAGGGTAAAATTTACCAAAGCCTTCGCAGTTAAGAGAGAACTAATTTTTCATTTAGAAACATATAAGCAGGGAAACCACAAATATGCTCTAAAAAAAGTGTTTTATGCGCATTCAATATGCACTAAAAACTTGTAAATATGCGCTTAAAAGTAAAAAATATGCTCTTAAAAATATAATAAATTGGTTTATTTGTAAATGAAAATATATTTTTTAATAAAAAATTAAACATTTGCATATAAAATAAGAAAAAAATAAATAACCAAAAATCGGAAACATAATTAACAAAGAATAACTGGGTTTGAAGTGCATATTAAAACAAAATTACTATAAAATTTTTACTAAAACAAATAATACAAATTAATTTTTATTGGATGCATAAGAACTTAACTTTAATTTCAAAAGATCGCGATATCAGAATTAAGGCTTTGGAACTGTATTTTGGATAAATAAGACAAGATTTTAATTTATAGTTTTTATTGCAATAAATAACAAAATATTGACCTAGAATTTCAAATAAAAATCTTTTCTGTCCCATCTTAATGAATTTTCATACATTTACAATGTTCCTTCAATGTCTTTTCAGGGCAGAGTAAATCACACATAGCTAAACTAAATTTGTGTTGCAACTAACGTCCGTAAAACTGCGTTATATATAAAAAAAATTATACACTACATGGAACATTGGAACATAGATTTAGATGGCGAAAATTAAAAATAAAAATTTCATAAAATTTTTTTTCGGAATGGAGTGTTTTTTTTAAGGATGGTGGTGCAAGGCGAGTTGAAATAAAATAAATTCTATAAAGTATCAATATATGCCCTAAAAGCGTAAATTATGCTCTAAAAATTCGAAAATATGCTAAAATTATGCGTTTAAAACTGAAATATGCATAAACATGCTTTAAAGGATAAAATATGCAAAAATATGCACTAACAAATCGATGCCAAAATTCATTAAAAGTTCTGAAACGGATAAATATCTTGTCCCCGCATTAATACGTGATACAAGAAAAAACATGCAATTGCATATTTGCGGTTTCCCTGCATATAAGCAAGTTAGATAAAAAAAACTTTAAGACTTAATATTATTTTTTTTCTTTTCAATGTAACTATCTCCACCGCTTCTGTAAGCGAATAGCAAAAGTTTCATGTAACATATTGAAATTTCTTGTAAAATATAATACTGTGAATTCTTTCTAATATAAATTTATTGCTGGCACTAAATAAAATTTTATATATGTATATTTAACTTTTTCATTCCTTTTATTTTTGCTTAACACTTTTTATAGTTTTAATTTATATTATTCCCAAGAGTCTCATTGTTTAAATTATATGTATTTATTGCTCTGAAATACTCTGAATACCTTTGAGCCAATTAATGCAAAATATATTTTTACTTGTTTCCAGTAAAGTAAAGTAACAATAATTGTGCGTTTCCTTTGGGCATTTTTATTAACAATATAAATAAATAGTTTACAATGGGATAGTTTTTGTTTATTTTATTGTTTTACAAATAAATATTGTAAATAAATGTTTTATGTACATATCAGATATAAGAATGGAATACTAGAACTACTTTGACTTTTATTTTATTCTAGCATAAAATACTTAGTTTGAACTTGTATCTACAAGTATCATTTAGCAAAAATCAATCAGAGGAGTTGTTAAGATGTATAATTTGTGTTTCGAAACTTTTAGCAAATCTAACCTGCAGGAAATTTTACACTAACAAATATACAAGGTGAATACGCAGAGTTGCAAATTAAGAGCACCTTGTGTCAATTAGCCTTGAGCACTACGGAACACCTGCTTTATGATTTCGGTATATGAAACCATAATATGTAGATATTCATATTAATCATGTCACCACAATATCAGTGTTTCGCTGTAAGTCCGCCAGGATGATGTCATCACGTCATCATCACCACGCTGACAGGAAAGACCTCCGCAGGTAGTTGATTCCACATACGTACAGTTCGGCTAAAAAGGAATTCTCTCTGTAATACGTAGTGCGATTCATTGTCCAATCGACCACAGAGGGATGTGCTCTGAATGAGGCACGTGTTGTACGTATAAATGTGCGGGTTTCAAGAACAAGTTCCCTAATTTCATTAGAACACATTCCGTTGTAGTAACGATAGAACAATGAAATGCACCCCACATTGCGTTGATGCTCCAATGAATCAACAGAATTGGATACCCTTCTGTCACCGATGAGCTTTTTCACCCTCTCCTGTACGCGGTCGAGCAGCCCCAAAATAGACTTTGAAGCGCCGGCCCGTACATGAGAGTTTTATTCCATTTTCGGTCGGATATAAGTGGCATAAATAGTAAGGAGATCAGATAGGGTGAAATATCGTTTGCACCGTTTCAAAAAGCCGAAGCATTTGAATGCTTCTTTTGCAATTTGAAAAATGTGTTCAGTCCATCGAACATCACACTGTATTTTCATGACAAGAACATCAAGAGCATCTGATTACTTAATACTTATACCTCCCATCGTTACAGAGGCAGCAGCATTTTCGGTCATGCGTCTATATGTAACCATGCAACATTGGGTCTTACGGGCGTTAAAGTTGACCCTGTTCTAGAGTTCGACCGATTAATCGGCTTCGGCCTTCGGCCAAAAATTGGTAATCGGCCAACATTCGGCCGATTAGCCGAAGCCGAATATTTTTCATTCCAAGCTTGAAAAATAACATTATTTTTGGTCGTTGCTCGCCGACAGTTTCTATTGTGTTTAACGTTTTGAAAGGGTTGCTTTGAAATACAACCCTGTTGCTTTCTATTTTCTTTTACTTGGACGTTCTTGTGAGTGATCATATGAAAAAGCAATCTAGAAATTGCAAAATAGTTTTATTTTTCTTGTTATGTATCCAATAGATATTAGAGCTATTTCAGTGATCTCAAAAAAGCAAACTTTTTTCTTAATTCATATAAAACAAGTATCATTTTTAAAATTTAAAACATTCGGCTTCGGCTTCGGTTTTGGCCGAAGTTTAGGATTTTAGCCGAAGTTCGGCTTCGGCTTCGGACAAAAAAAACGCCTTCGGTCGATCTCTACCCTGTTCGCATGACCCCATTCAGAAGTTTTTGCTAAATCATAGTTTAAAGTTTCATTTAAGAGTCTCAACCTGCGGCATGCTAGGTCTATTGCTGAATGAGAAAGAATGGCAAATGCTGCTGTCTTCCGCGAAAGAAAAGATAGGGTTGAAGGTCATTTAGAAAGATAATCGCGGTACCCCTGAATTTAACTTGAACGCATTTGATGAGAACCCATCTATAACTACTCTTATAGTGCGGTCCCTGAGGAAACTCGATAAGAATCGAGAGAAGTTATCAGCGACACCAAGGGCAATACATTTTGACAAAAGTGCACCACGCCACGCTTTATCAGACGCCTTGGAGATATCTAAAGCCACCACCTTACTTTCGCCAAAATAGTGGATTGAATTACACCACTTCTCCGAGAGGAGAGCAATTAGGTCTCCCGTAGATAGAGCGGGTTCTACGAAATCCATACTGCCGGTCGTTGAGTAAGCTGTTGGACCCCAGATACCTTACAAGATGGAGATTCTCCATACTTTACATTACTTTGGAAAGTGCAGAGCATATTGCAATTGGGAGATAATTTTCAGGGTTTGTAGCTTCTCCTTTTTTAGGGATTGGCGTAACATTAGCAATTTTCCAACACAGTGGGAACTCACCAACATGGTACAACGTGCTGAAAAGGTTGTCTAATGGACGTGGTAGCGTCGAGAAGCACTGCTTCAGGACCAGTGCTGGAATGCCATCCGGCCGGGAGACTTATTTATGTTGAGTTCCGACAAAACCCTTTTTACTGCCCGAGCTCGAAAGAATATCTTAGGCATAGTAGTGGATTCTCTCTCTAGCATAGGAAGAGGCTGATTGCTTTCCGGCAAGTAGGAATTACTTGCAAATATTTCAGCTAGTAGGTTAGATTTATCAGCCGGGTCAGTGAATATTTGCTCATCCTTTAAAAGAGTCGGAATTGAGGAACTAGCATTATTCTTTACTCTTTTAACGAATGACCACAAGCTTTTAGTATCCAGAGGGGCTGCAAGAACTTTAGCACGGAGACGATTCTCGTAAAGAGCTTTTTCACGCCTCATTATACCATTGAAGAAATTTCATTAGCACGTAAACCGCAATAAACAGTGTATATTTTTTTCTAGATATACTGGAATCTATTGTACATTCACTCAATATGCGGAAATCTTGTTTATTAACATCCCGGTAAGCCAAAAGTCTAGTTCATCGCTGAACGCAATTTAGCAATAAGGCATGAGATTAGTTTCGATCTTGTCTAGAGCCCAATTGGCAAGAGCAAGACGCACATAATGTTTTCATTGCTTAATGTCTTCCACCAGCTGGTTCTAAAACGCTAGCAGGCCAAAATTTTTGCTCAAACTTTTCCACGTAGTCGAAGGACAGACGCCCAATTCCAGCGACCAACAATGAATCTATTAATTTGGATTTCTTTTTAAAAAAATTGTTCGAAAGTTGATCATAAAGAAACCAGAGCTTGGGTAGCTTTGGGAAATGTATGTCACAGGTTTCTTTGAAAGATAAGGGATGCAAATAACGAAGATGTGGTACAAGTCTTCTTTCGTATCATCAACTCGTATTACACTTCCTGCATACGTACTTAGTCTTTTTTTTTCTTTGTGCCATATCTGATGAGTATGGTGAAGGATTCTACCAAGATATTGCGCACATGGAAAAAATAAAGCAGCAAGTGATACCCAGAAATTTTAACAGATTTTTGCAGAAAAAAACTCTGAAAAAAGCCGATCTACTAAACATTAGTTAATTTTTTATGTTATATTAGTATTTAATTTCATTTAAGATTTTAATTTACATCATAGAAGCTATTTATGTATGTGTTATGCCGAGTACACACTATGACATTTTGTGACATCGCAATAGTGTGTATTAGTAGCAACGTTTGTCATTTCCGATATTTTTCGTTGTGTGTTATAAGTTTTCATATAAGAAACATAATGTGAACGTAGCTGCATACATTTTGAAAATGACAATACAAGAAATGCCAGATGTGTACTCAGTATTAAGGCTCAGGAATGTAACTGCAACGTAGGAAACAGCTGATCGATATTTTTATATGAAAAGTAGGTTACGTTACATTACATCTCTATAACCATTTGAATTACTTTTCACATAACAATATCGATCAGCTGTTTCCTACTGTTGCAGTTACTTTACATTACAGTCGGGTAATTCAGCCTTTTTACTTTTATGATAATGAGTACGTATTTCATAACTATGCCAATATCAGTATTTTATTTAAATAAGAAAATCTCAAAAACTAGACGTTGTGGGATCAGTTTGTGAACAGATTTGGATTCAACACACTAACGTTTATTAAAATTACATGATAAAGTCCTTGCTCCCGACTTTTTATTTGCAGAACAGTGTTACTTTTTAAATTAGAGTGCAAAGTTTCATTTCAGATATTCGACACTAGTCACATTCAAGGTACTGCTATATGTCTGGTGTACACTGTTCAAATTTGCTGCCTAAAAACTTTTTATATAATAATACGAGTATACAAAAACTAATTTTATTTGATTTGTATTTCTTTTTTTGCTATGCTTACTTTTTAGTTACGTAAGTATGTACAAATAATGTGAATTCTTTTGCTCAACTTTTATGCATACACATACAGATGCAATTTTTTTATAATCGTATAAGGAATGCAATAATACTTGCAGTGAAATGTGTTGCTTAATGCACTGTAAACTGAAATATGCCTTACATATTTGGATTTTTTATTATTATTTTTTTTTTAATGTGCATAAAGAACTAAAATTTTATTGAAATTTTTTCTTTTTGGAAAAATGTGCTTAAAACCTGTTCAAGTGTGAAGTACTTGTATTTTTCAGTTGAATCAGTAAATTTTTGCCGAGTTTATTTTGTTTTAACAACATTCAGCAGTCTTAAGTGCACTCTTGAGGACTGTGAGCAACAACAATTTTTGTACAATTTAAACTTTGCTTTGAGTACTCGTAAGTATTAAAAAAGTGAAGTAAATTGAAAAATAAAATTAAAGATTGGTCGTCAGCTAGAGCAAAAATTTAGTTTTTTTTTGTAAAAACAATATTAACAAACATAATTTTTAATATTATATATGGTTCAATACTTAAACACGAAAATTGGTTCTTTATTATTACACTCAGGGAAAAGCTGTAACTTAAAAATAGGAACGCGTAACTTTAATTCAATAATTAATTCAATATATTGGGATACTCAAAAATAAATAAAATTCACACTACAAATTAATATTTTTCCATGTTGAAATAAGAAATTTCAGTATGACTAGACTTTCGTTAATGTTTCTTATTAATTTAATATGGTTTTTATTGATTTTAAGCTATTTTTTCTCTGGGTGTATATTATTCACAGAAACATTTTGCTCCAACTTTAATTTAAAAAAAAATAAAAATATATATGTATATATATATACATATATATATATATATATATATATATATATGTATATATATATATATATACATATATATATATATATATATATATATATATATATATGTATATATATAAAAAGTTGACTTAAACTTAAATTAAACATTTAGTGGAGTCAACTTTTTAAAATAAAATTACTAAAATAGAAATAATTTCTTAATCAGGCTTAAGTTCAGTAATTTCAATTCTTACCGAATGAAATATTTTTATTAATTAATGTAAGTTTCTGAAGAAGAGAAGAAAAATTAAACTAGACTTTATTAGCTGGGGGAAACATCGATATTTTTTTTCAATTGGTGAAGATTAAGGCGTGAAGATCAAGCCCACTGAAATTCGGGGCAAACCATAATTACACTGAAAATCTGTTTTAAATTGCATTGGGTTCAACATAATATTATTTCCATTTTATTCGAAGTAAAATTAAAAGTAATATATACATATTCAAACCCCTCATTTGTAGAAGAAAGCAAGTCATGCCTATTTTAAATATAAAGAAATAAATTATATAAAATAGAAACCAATGAAAACTGAAGTGATTTATGTAAAATAGCAAGAGATATCACATGATCTATTTAACACCTTTCAGATTTACCCAGTAAAGCGTTATTTAGAAGCGTTTCAGAATTCGCTGAAAAATTTTTCGCGGGTCGATTTGTATGGAGGCAAAACAATCGCCCAAATTATAAGGAAAATCGTGTTCTAGGGATCAAAATAAGAAATTTTGCCGAAGGAACCATACCTCTAAATTGTATTTTGACTTTTTGATCCGAAGGGTCAAATTTTGAAAAATCTCACTTTGACCCATTTAGAGTTCCTCAATCGAGTCAAAATGTATGACCAACCCTCAATAATTTTAGAGGGCCGACCCACCTATGCCAGTGGTACACCCCTGGAACTACCCCTGGGGGTTACCCATACAAACATTTCAAAAAATCACCATTATTGGCATATCACAAGAAAAAATCATTGTACATTAGACCGTTTCACAAAAAAAAAGTTCTCCGTACACCAGCGAATATAAAGTATTGTTCCAAGGACATTTAAAAAAAATTTTTTTTTGCCGAACGTAGGGGTCGCCTTTTTTAGTTTTTTCGTTATATCTTCTATATTTACAGTCCGATCTTAAGGTTTGATATAGCGAATTTTTTTGTCTCAGGTAGGCCAATATTTTTGCTCTTAGGTCCATTGACCTCAAGTGTACCGTTCTAGTACTTACCCCCCAAATCTCATTTTCTACCACCCTAATATGACACCCTTATGTTATAAATTTATAGTTCGCGAAAAATCATAAAACTTTTGCTAAGAAAGTATTTCGATAATTATAGCACAACTATTTAAAAAATGCTTTTATAAATTCATTGTTGCAGACCGTAGGGGTCACCTTTTTAAATTGGTCATAGCTATAAATTTCTATCATTAGGGTGTCATATTAGGGTGGTAGAAAATAAGATTTGGCGGGTAAGTACTAGAACGGTACGGTCAATGGACCTACCCAGTAAAAAAAGACACTCCAAAAAAGTCATGAAAATGTAGAGTTTGCGATCTGAAAGTAGTGCAAATTTCGATCCGATCTAATGATTTTTACATAAGGGTTGTCATTGCAAGAAGTTCTCTTTTTCGATGCCTGGTCACCAAATTGGAAGCGATTTTAAGAAAAATTTACTTTTTTGTGTTCTTTGATAAAATTTTCATCTAGAAAAAATGGTTAATAGTTACCTATTTCAACAATTAGTTTCTTTTTATAGGAAATTAAACGCGAAACAATATTTTCATGTAAATTTAAGCAAATAACTTCAAAACTTTAGACCAAAATTAGTTCATAAGAGTCTTCAAAAAAAATTGATTTTTTAAAATTCTGGTGAGTAATTTCTAAAACTATAAAGGAATTACAAGGTTTGGTATGACTAAAATGAACTTTTACTCGGTTTTCTGTTAACTATCGTCAAATTAAAAATATCGATTTTTCGGAAGCAATGAAAATGTAGTTCCTTTAGAATGACTTCCAATTTTTTTTACTGGGTATAAAGCCTGGTACTCTGTTCAAATTTGCGAAAAATGTTTATCAACATTGATTATTTCATACGAAAAATTGACAAGTAAACAATATTAACTAGGCCTGAAACTATGATACAATTTCTTATGTTTGTAGAAACACCCCGTGTGTTTGTTGTAAATTCCACACGAAACAAGTGGCACTCTACTTATTTCACATGAAAAATTAAAATGTTGAAGATACATTTCAAATGTTTCACACAAGATAAACAGAGTACTATTTCTGCAACATATTTTCATGCACAATTCGTGCCACTTTTTTTTATATGTACTTTAGCAATATTTCGCGTGAAATGTTGAACAGAATACCAGGCTTAAGAGCAAAAATATTGGCCTCCCTAAGACAAAAAAATTAGCTATATGAAACTTTAAGATCGGACTGTACAATAGGGTGCCTCTGTGGCTGACTGGTAGCGATGCTAGCCTTTCAGTGCAGAGGTCGTGGGTTCAATTCCCGCCATATACCCTGGATGTTTTCCGCAGACAAGCTAATCGCTTCGCGGGTTTTGTTGTGTTTGTTAAAAAATAACGAAAAAACTAAAAAGGCGACCCTTACGTTTGGCAAAAAAAATTTTTTTTTTGAAATGTCCTTGGAACAATACTTTATATTCGCTGGTGTACGAGGCACTTTTTTTGTTGCCTGTTGGGCGAAACGCTCTAATGTACTTATATACATATATATGTAAATCAGTGAAAGCAAAAATATATTGTCACTTGGTTTTTTTTCAATTCTTACTTCCACATGTTTGTACATTCCTGGCGGCACACCATACAATTTTTTTAACATCTCAAGGCAGCAAAAGCAATTACAAAAAAAAATTAAATTTACCTAAATGAATGCAAATTTTTCCATAAATTTAATTTACTATGAAAAGGCTTCAAAGTGTTTTCACTACCTTAGGGAAGAAAAGAAAAACGACACATTTTGTCTGCACCAAACACGCATGACAGAATGTGTAGGATTATTCTATTCTACTTTTTTAAACTTAGTAGCAAGAATGAATTCAATGCTACAAAAATGCCTGACAAGAATAGAAAAATGCTCTAGCAGTATTTAGGAACAACAGTGAAGAGAAAGTGAAATTATATTGTGGCTACAAAAATGTGTGTTAAAGTGTGTTGGAATTCAAATATCAAGGACACAGGTTCAAACATGCTGGCTAACAAACACACAATATGTCAGGGGTCACTGCTGCCTGTTTTTATTCTATTATACTTTTTTTTTTGTATCTGCACTTAAAAAAACTTTAAATTAAGTGAATATATGTTATTTAGAAGTTTTCTGAAAAGTCAAAAATTAGTGAAAATTTATGTAAGACATGTAAAGGATGCACAAATTTGAGGTTAGGAAGTAAATGAGCTGTCAAATGATGAAATGTCTAGAATTGGGCTATTATCCTTTGACATTTATTTAGTAAAAAGTTGGCGAATTTTAACCATGGAACGCTACAGTCTTCGACAAAGAATTTTAATGATAAAATTTGTGAATTCTAATTTTAAAGATCGGGTGTACGTGAGCAAACCGCAAAGATGAAATCCCGCACTGCTTTGGCGAGATAAGCGAAGCTTTGTTGCAAAATGTGGTTGAAAATTTTGTAAATAGAGTGGACGTCTGCGATGTGCTAGAGGTGGACATTAGCCCGATATTGGTTTCCATATTTCTACTTTACATTGGTATCAATAAAACTGAATTTGTCAAATAAAAGTGTATTATTAAGCCAATTTACTTTTTAACCTTAAATATGCCCAACTTTTATTTTTTTAATTTAGTATATATTTTTTGTATTAGCGTCTTATTACACCTAGAGGTTGAGCGTTGTTAGACAAAATTTGAAGAAGTGAGAGTGCTATATTCGGTTATGCCGAATCTTATATACCCTTCCCCGAAATACGTGTGAAGCTATTCATTATTTGTTGTATGAAAAAAATTTTTGTTGCTCTAGAGTAATTGACCCATGGGTAATTTTCGACAAAATAATTTGATTCAAAGATTTTGTTTTCGATATTAGTAAATATTTGAATATTTTCCCAGCAAAAAATTTCAAAAAAGGTAATCGGGTTGTCCCTTACTGGATTACCAACTTAATGATTTTAACAAGGCGGGAGACTAAAATAATCGATTCTTGAAAAGTACTTCCTTTTTTTATTTGGCAACTTGTTCACGTAATATATTTAATCTAAAAAAATTATTCTTCTCATTTAGCAACTTGTACACACATTTTTTAAATTTTAGGTAATGTGATTTGTAAGCGAGTAATGAAATTTGGTAATCAGAAAAGTAAGTCGTTATATGGCAAGTAGTTCTGATGGTAATGTGTAATATATTGCTGGGCAATTTTGCACTCTTTGTTTATCGATTTTTTTTTCATTATTAATTTTTTGCCTGTTTACAATGAATGATTTGAAATGAATTAGAAAGGACTTTAACAAAGATCAGCACATTCTAAATTAAAAATTTTGGTATCCTTTATCGAAAACTGTACTAAATAACTATCCATATTAGTAATAAAACAAATTTATATTTTAAAACATCTGAAAGCAACTTAAGGACCTGTAGTTTTGCATAATATGCAACATATCACTAACGAGACTAATGAGTGCCAATGTTTATGGTTAAATTAGATTTTCATAGAAAAAATTTAAAAAGTAAAAAAACTCTTGAGCAAAGGCCTTCTTAATATATAAATTATATTTAGTTAAAAAGAAAAAGAGGTATTAGTTTTATTTAGTTGACAAAAAAAATATAATTTTCCAATTCTGGATTGTGACTTTTCTGATTTTAATACTAATTTCTTTCTTTCTCAAATGCAGAACATATTTAATTAACGAAGAAAAAAAAACTAGTTTTATTTAGTTATTTTCATGTACCAAACAATTTCAAGTTTTCCAGCCCTGGAGCTTTGCTTTTTATTTTTCTAGTTTTAGGCCCTTATTATAAGTAAATTTCGAACAAATTTTCATTTGGTATTATGATGAGCTTTCGACAAAGAACGTCAGTATTGTAAATAAAATAGACAAAAAAAGCTTACAATTTGTGTTTGTGTCAGTGTTGCCATATACATATATATATTTCAAAAATCTTCAAGTCGAGCAAAAATAATCTTTATTTTTTTTTTATTTAAAAATCTTTTTTGTTATTTTATTGAAAGAAAATAAGTAAAAATTTATTTTGTTTCCAGGGAACTATTAAACGTAAAGCTAAATAACACCAAGTATTTAGTGAATAGAATATGTGTAAGATTATTATGGAGCAAATGAGAAAATATGGAAGTATTTTAGTCAAAAGACTCCTTAATAATACATTAAAAGTACCAAAAGCCACATTTTTAAAAATCTTATTTTTATATAAGAAATCTTTTTGGTCGTTTTTTCGTGTCTAAAAACTTCAAGGATAAGGTAAATCTTCACATATGGTAACAGTGGTTTGTGTACTTAAAAATAAACATTGTTTATCACTTAGATTTTTTTAACAATTTTTCTAATCAAAATACTTCATCGAAAGTTAAATTCCCTTCGATAGAAAATTCGTTGCCCAGCGAAATTTTCGATCGATGCTCATAATATGCATTTAACATTTGATTTTCGATGTTTGACACCCAATGAAGATCGAAAATCCGAATGCGACTCATAATAGATCCTTTATATATCAAACTTTTCATTCTAAAGCATCAGTTATTTTAAATCTCTACAGAAAAACAAAAAAAAATTATTTGATTTTCTAAAAAAAAACCAAAAATTAGTTCTACCTAGTTACTTTTATATTGCAAAGAAAATTTAATCTTTCCAGCTCTGGAACCGTCTCTTTGATTTTGCTGATTTTCAATACCAATCTATTTCGGACAATTTTTGACACACCTAATCAAGACAGACGGACATCGCTTATTCGTCTTCCCCATGCACAAGGATCCAGAATATATCGACGGCTCCATTCTAAAACATGCTAAGTCAAAAAAGCTAGTTTTGAGATAAACGCCTTCAAAGCTTATTGATGATATCTCGCGAATGTTATGAGATAGAAACTTGAAACTTTTTGTAATTATATCATGCCATAACCGCCAAAATAGCTTAAGCGACAAAAGTTTTGAACTTCATTTTTTGACCAAAATTGATTATTTGCGATCACAAATAGTCGATTTTCGTCGAAAAAACAAAGTCCGAAAAATTTGTCGCTTAAGCTATTTTGGCGGTTATGGCTCGATATAATAGTTGCAATACAATTTTTGAGTTTATTTGATTTTTATAAGTTTGTTGTAGATCATAGTTAAAAGTGCCTTAGAGTACTTAGATTTGTACACAAATCTATAACCTATTCCTCCAACTAGACTTGGCATCTTTCTGGTGGTTCTTTCTCACTTACAATGGTCATTTAAGTACATAAAGCATGTCTAAGCTTGGAGAAAAATTTATATTATTATTTTTTTGACTAATTAATTCCAAACTAAATCATGCTAAGTGTACTTAAAACATTTAAAAAGGGATGTTTTTTAAACTTGACAAATTACGCTAAGTACATTTTTGCTCATAACTTTAGAATAGAATAGTCCGATTACTATCAAAATTTTACAGAATCTAAGTTAATAACGGATAAATTCAAAAATATTATTCCCAGCATAATATGCTATGTCGACTTAGCATTTTTTGGACTGTGTAGGCCAATAAACATCAAAATTTCTTTAAATAACTTGTTGTGGAAAGAGGTCTCGCAGTAATTCCATTGTAATCCTGGCTGTATGCGATGTGGCACCATCTTGTTGATACCACATGTTAATCAAGCCCAAAGCATGCAGTTGTGGCGTTAAAAAGTTTTCAATCATATCACGATATCGCCGTTTTCATTTTCAAAAAAGTAAGGTCTAATGATTCCAGCAGCAATATTTTCAGCCGATCTTGCAGTACGTTGTGGTCCATGCTTGGGCCTATCACTTACACACCCTTTTTCTTCGAAATCATTCACTACACGATAAATAGTGCGTTTTGTTGGCACGTTGTTTCTCCCTAAAATTTCACGGATCTTTCTCATCGTCACAGTAATCTTTGATTGATTTTGATAAAATGTTTTAACGATTAAACCACGTTGGTTTATCGAATTTATTGCCACCTGTCTACTTTACGACTACCAAATATGAACTGTCAAGACTAATATTTACCAAAATGGTGGCAAAACAAAGTAGTCTACCTTGTACACCCTGTATTTTTGTGCTTAATATGACATTTGTGCCCTTAATTATGGAAGTGGTCTAAGTCATATATTTCTCTGGTCGAGATATTGATATAAATTTATTCAATATTTTTCACATATTTATTGAAGTTTTGTTAAGATTTTTGTAATATTTCGAAGCAAAAATTCATATGACTTATACCACTTTCATATTTAAGGGCACAAATGTCATATTAAGCACAAAAATACAGGGTGTACAAGGTATACTACTCTTTGTTTTGCCGCCAAAAACTTGAAAATATTCAAAAGAAAAATTTGCTTTTTAAAATAAAAGAAATTGGTTTTTTGTAAATGAAAATATATGTATTTTTAATTCAAAAGTTGAACAACATTTGCATATAAAACAAGTAAGAGTGCTATATTCGGCTGTGCCGAATCTTATATACCCTTTACCAACGTACGTACATATATATAGTATACAGACACGTACATACATATTTGTTTTGTGAAAAAATTTTTAATTTTTTTAAAGTTTCCATCTTTGGAGCTATAATTTTCATTTTTCAAATTTCATACACCAAACTTTTCTTTCAGAAGCATAAAATATATTCAATTTATAAAGAAAAAGAAAAAAATTTTTAGACCTATTTAATTTTACATAACACAAAAAGTGTAAGTTTTCCAACCCTGGAGTCATAATTTTGGATTTTTCTGATTATTGATACCAATCTAGTTCTTTAAAAAATACATAAAATATGTTAAGTGAAAAAAGCACGAAATAAGCAAAAACTTAGTTTCATTTAATTCCTTTAATATTAAAAAAATCAGTTAAGTGCGACTATGAATCACGCACGAAAGGAAGGTTTTTTGTTTTTTTGAAGTTTTTTTCAGTTAAAACGATTTTTTCAGTTTTGTCGCTTTTTTCTCGTTTTGGCGATTTTGTCTGTTTTTGGAGGTTTTTTTCATTTTGGCGATTTTTTTCTGTTGTTGGGCTTTTCTTCATTTTGGAGATTTTTCTCATTTTGACGATTTTTTCTGTTTTTTTGGGTTTTTTTCACGATTTTTTTTGTTTATTTTTGTTTTGGTGATTTTTTTCATTTATGGCGATTTTTTTCATTTTGGCAATTTTTTTCTTTTTTTTATGTTTTTCTTCGTTTTGGTGATTTTTTTCATTTTGGCGATTTTTTTTTATTTTGGCGATTTTTTTTCATTTTGGCGATTTTTTTATGTTGTTTAGTTTTTTTTTCGTTTTGGCGATTTTTTTTTCTTATTTTGGCGATTTTTTTCATTTTGGCGATTTTTTTCTGTTTTTTAGGTTTTTTTTTCGTTTTAGCGATATTTTTGATTTTGGCGATTTTTTTTCATTTTAGCATTTTTTTCGTTTTTTTTGCGATTTATTTTAGTCTTAGAAATTTTCTTTTAATTTAGTGCTTTTTTTCATTTTGGCGATTTTTTTCTGTTTTTTGGGGTTTTTTTCGTTTTGGTGATTTTTTTAATTTTGGCGATTTTTTTTATCATTTTAGCAATTTTTCCGTTTGTTTGCGATTTATTTTAGTCTTAGAAATTTTTTTTTAATTTGGTGCTTTTTTCTTTTTGGCGATTTTTTTCTGTTATTTAGGTTTTTTCTTTTTTTGACGATTTTTTCATTTTGGCGATTTTTTTCTGTGTTTTCGGGGTTTTTTCGTTTTGGCGATTTTTTTTTTCATTTTGACGATTTTTTTCTGTTTTTTAGGGTTTTTTTCGTTTTGGTGATTTTTTTCATTTTGGCGATTTTTTTTCATTTTGGCGATTTTTTTCTGTTTTTTATGGTTTTTTTTTCGTTTTGGTGATTTTTTTCATTATGGCGATTTTCATTTTGGCGATTTTCTTTCATTTTGGCGATTTTTGTTTTCATTTTAGCAATTTTTCCCTTTTTTTTGGGATTTATTTTAGTCCTAGAATTTTTTTTAATTTGGTGCTTTTTTTCGTTTTGGCGATTTTTTTCTTGTTTTTGGCAATTTTTTTCGGTTTGGCGATTTTATAATTTTTTATTTTTTCAATTTTACCGTTTTTGAAAATTTCAAGAGTTTTGCTCTTACGGTTTCCAAGATACAGCAAATTGTCAAAATTACATAGTCAAAATTGCATTAACTGATGGAACACCCTTTAATTTAAATTTTTTTAAATTTTTGTGTTAATTTTTGTAGTCTGTATAAAAATACACTAACTTTACAAATTTCAAGTGTATATACATACAATTGTATATATACTACATGGGATTTTAAAATTTTTCGTTGCTCGTTTTGGAACACCCTTTAATTTCCAATTATCATGTATTTGTTGTTGTAGCGGCCAAAGGTCTACATACTGTGTCCAAATTTCAGGTCTCTAGCTCTTACGGTTCTCGAGAAAATACTAATATAGTTTTAGACATAGTTAATTTTAAATTTTTAAAAGTTAAAGTTTTCCAACCCTGGAAACGTCTTTTTAATTTTTTTGTATTTTTTTAATTTACAATACCAATTTTAGTCGTACTGAAGTGTAAAATATGTACATTTATTAAAAAAAAATATAAATTTGTTTTCGGGAGTTACTTTTATATGGCAAAATGAAGTTTAAGTTTTCCAGCTCTGCAATCGTCTGCCCGATTTTGCTGAATTTCAATACCAATCTATTTTGGAAAATTTCTGACACACCAGTCCAAGAACGAAGTCTCTAGCTCTTCTGGGAGCTTCGGAAAACCGATTTCACGTACAGACAGACGGACAGACGGACAGACGGACAGACGGACAGACGGACAGACGGACAGACGGACAGACGGACAGACGGACAGACGGACAGACGGACAGACGGACATCGCTTATTCGTCTTCCCTATGCATAAGGATCCAGAATATATATATTTTATGGATCGCTTATTGATATTATAGAAATTACAAACGGAATGACAAACCTATATATACCCTTTTACCATTTTTGTTGGTAAAGGGTATAATAAGGCAAAAATAAAATAAACAAAATAAGGAAACAATAAAAATTTACAAAGAATAAATGTCATATTAAAAAAAATAATTTAGATTTGAAGTGCACGTTAAAATAAAATTGCCGTACAAATTTTGACTAAACCATACAAATTAATTTTGTTTGGATATTCTCATCAAAACTTAGCTTCAATTTGAAAAGAGCTCACGATATCAGAATTAAGGCTCTGCAATAAATAAGACAAGAATTTTATTTATAATTTAGATTTTGAAATAAAAATCGTAGCCTGTCACATCTAAATACATACATTGACAATGTTCCTTTAATGTCTACTCGGGGAAGGAGTCTGTCAGAAATAGCAAAACCGATTTTTATTGAAACTAACGTCCGTAATATATAAGAAAAATGTATTCACTACAAGTTTGGATATGAGATTTAGATGGCGAAAAATAAAAATTGTCACCAACAGTTAAGCTTGAAAGCATATTAAAATAAAAACAAATTCTATAAAGTTTCAAAATATGCCATAAGAGCGTAAATTATGCTCTGAAATTTTGAAATATGATAAAATATGCATGTATGCATGCAAAAGCATGCCTTAAATTGTAAAATATGCAAGAAAATGCTTTAAAGGGTAAAATATGCAAAAATATGCACTAACAAATCGATGCCAAAATTCATAAAAAGTTCTGAAACGGATAAATATCTTAATTTCGCACAATAATAAACACGCAATTGCGTATTTGAGGTTTCCCTGCTAATTACTATCACGAAGTTTATGTACGCCACTGGCTGGGACTAATAATTTTATCAGAATGTGGAAGCGCTGCTTTTCTATCTTTCTTAAAAAACAAACTTCAGAAATCAATCTATTTGAAAATAAAGAGAGCATTAAAGTACCTTCTATTTTAATACTACGACAAAATTCGTAAAAATACAATTTAACTTTAAGTGCAACACAATTTAATATTATTAAGATTTCTATCTTAAAAATGAGGAATTGAGGGCATAAGGAAAAATAGAAATTAAATTTGAGATTAAAATAGAATTTGTTAAAATGTTTTGACACAATAAAATTTCTAAAATCTACTAATGTATTCGTAACACGTAATGTTGATAAAAAAAGGGCTATATATATGTATATAGGTACTAGAGTTCGACCGATTAATCGGCTTCGGCTTCGGCCTTCGGCAAAAAATTGGTAATCGGCCAACATTCGGCCTACGGCAAAAATCGGCCGATTAGCCGAAGCCGAATATTTTTCATTCCAAGCTTGAAAAATAACATTATTTTTGGTCGTTGCTCGCCGACAGTTTCTACTGTGTTTAACGTTTTGAAAGGGTTACTTTGAAATACAACCCTGTTGCTTTCTATTTTCTTTTACTTGGACGTTCTTGTGAGTGATCATATGAAAAAGCAATCTAGAAATTGCAAAATAGTTTTATTTTTCTTGTTATGTATCCAATAGATATTACAGCTATTTCAGTGATCTCAAAAAAGCAAACTTTTTTCTTAATTCATATAAAACAAGTATCATTTTTAAAATTTAAAACATTCGGCTTCGGCTTCGGCCAAAAAAAAAACGCCTTCGGTCGATCTCTAATAGGTACATATGAAAGGAGCAAATTCACTTAAGCTAATTTAATACTAAATTATTATAACACGCACGGAAGGCGTCTATACATGTATGTAAGTAAGTACATCTTACATCAAGAGAGTTAAATTCATACAAAAGCATCCATCAGCTTATGATGTTAATATCTTTAGGCACTTGTGCTTTGTGAACTTTAAGCAGTCCTTAAAGTAAGAGATACCGTAATTCCATATCAAATAATTAGACTACGTGCGGGGGAGTACGTGTGCGTAAAATTAGTCCTAATGGAAAGATTTTTATTTTCTGCAGGTCAGTAATGAATATAATGCTGCCTTACAGTATGCTTAGCATTCGTTTATCAAAGATACTGTCTTTAATTTTATTTTATTGTGTGCTTGTGTACACCAGCTATTTGTTTTCTTAGTGTTGCCAGTTTTTGTTTAAGAAAGGAATTTCCGTCGCATTTAGATAGTGCTTATATGGAATTTATTGGGGTATACCACAATTAAACAGAGAGAGCTAAACGGTATTACCTCAATCCTGTCGGATAATGCCAAATATATAAATATTGTCCTCGACAACAAGCTTTACTGCAGAGCAAATCTTCAGGCAAGGGTAGCGAAAGCCACAACATCAACCCACGTCTGTAGGAACGCAATCGGGGCTACTTGGGGGATAGCTCCTAAGGGAGTCGGTTAGATACCAGAGACGATTATAAAACCTATATGATATTATGAAATTTCCGTCTGATGGAAAGCACTCGACCCAACGACTAATCAGTCCCATATAGAGGGAATTTACCGCAAAATACCACTTATGCTCACAGGTATTGTAAAATCCACGCCGACAAAAGCGTTCATCGCTATCTTGGGTTGATTTCCAGTGGACTGAAGGGCTGGACCAAACATAATAGGCGCATGGAACTACCGACATTAGGGAAATGTGAGAATTTCAATTACAGTAGATAATATACCGGATATTATTGACTACTGCACTCCAAATCCCTACTTCAATAGGAATTTTCAAATTTCATTGACAAAAAGGTTTTCCCCTCTGAACGGAGCTGTAGAGGTTTTCACGGACGGTTCCAAAAAGGAGGGCGTTTATATTCTGGAATACGGAATTGTATAGTCCTTCAGACTCCCGGACGTATGCAGTATATTACAAGCAGAGTTATCTGCCATTTAAAGAGCGATACACTGACTAAGCTTCTATAGGATTTCAAACAGAAATATCCATATTATTACTGACGGCCAATCTGCAATTAACTCCCGCATAGGTGTATACACTATATGTCCTCTTGTCTAAGAATGTCGCAAAGGTCTGAATGAACTTACGCACCACTCAAATATCTTATTAAACTGGGTGCATGTACTCGGAGCTATTTCAGGAAACATAGTTGCTGATAAACTGGCAAAGAGGGGAACCCTACTATGAGAAGTCGATATCGACAATCTCTGTGGTCTCTCATCCTGCTGGAGACGTTTCAATGTTATTTTTCTTGAACTTTCTTGAATCAGATGGCGCAATGAGCCCACCTGAGCAATAGCGAAAACTGTCTGGTCTCGTCTAAACTCCCATAGAACCTAAGATCTCATGAAGTTCAATAGGAAGCACTTGAGCAACCTCGTGGCCACGTTGACCGGCCACTGTGTCCTTGGAACCTATGTTAAACGTATGGGTCTCCCGTATAATGACTACTGCTACAGTTGCAATGAAGAGGAGTAAAATATCCTGCATCTCCTCAAGCACTCAGGAGATAACCCCTACTCATGCAATGCATTGTGCTAGAACTAGGAAAATAGGTCACAGGGGAGGAGAATAGAGGAAGTATTGCCTCACGCTGATAGTGACAGGAAAGACTTCCGCAGGTAGTTGGTTCCACATACGAACAGTGCGGCTAAAAAAGGAATTATGTCTGTAATGCGTAGTGCAATTCATTGGCCAATCGACCACAAAGGAATGTGCTCTCAATGAGGCACGTATTTTGGGTATAAATGTGCGGATTTCAGGAATAAGTTCCCCACATTGCAGCGATGCTCCAATGAATCAATAGAGTTGGATACCCAACTGTCACCCATGATCTTCTTCTGTACGTGGTCGAGTAGACCCAAAACCGGCCCATACATGACAGTTGTATTCCATTTTTGGTCGGATATAAGTGGTATAAATACATAGTAAGGAGATCAGGTGGGGTGAAATATCGTTTGCACCGTTACAAAAATCCAAGGCACTTGAATATTTCTTTTGCAACTTGAAAAATGTGTTCGGTCCATCGAACATCACGCTGATTTTTTATGTTAAGAACATCAAGAGCTTCTGATTCCTTAATATTTATACCCTCCATAGTTACGGAGGGAGCAGCATTTTTGGTTCTGCGTCTACGAGTAACCATACAACATTGGGTCTTACCGCCGTTAAAATCGATCCTAGTCGCATGACCCTATTCCGAAATTTTTGCCAGATCATAGTTTAACGCCTCATTCATTGTTTGTTGCATAGCCTCCACCTGCGGTAGACTAGGTCTATTGCTGAATGAGAAATAATGGCAGATGCTGCTGTCGTCCGCGAAAGAATAGATAGGTTTGAAAGTTTTACATAGAAGGTAATTTAGAAAGATAAGGAATATAGTTGGTTGCCATCAGCCTGCTAATTTAACCTTACCTACTTAACCTACGTTATTCATATGTTTATTAGCAATTTAACTTATTCCTTTTGCTGGTTCCTTATAAATTGTCAACCTGGCAACTTTGTTGTTCATTATTATTATAAAAATGTCAATTGTACGTGGACTGGTATGTGGAATGTGTACACAACGGAAGTGCCTTTTACCTTCTTAAAACACTTCCTTATTATACATGTATACATATCTCTTTTATTTAATCTCCTGATGCAGTGACCTTGAAAAACAAATATTTGTTTATTGTTATTGTTTCATTTATGTGGAAAATGCTTGTTAGCTTGTCAAGTATTTGAAAACTCCTTTGCAGAATCAGTAACGTGGGTACGAGGGATGAATTTAAGATGTAACTTGTGTGCCTAAAGATTATTATTTAATTTTTGAAATTGCGTAGAGAAATGAAATACAAGTTTTGTATTTAATACATGATATTTAAAACTAAATTTATATAGCACTGGAGAGGAGCTCGTTTGCGAGATTAAAAATATTAATCTTGGGTAAACGAAGGTGGTAAAATGTTGTTGAAAATGTTCACATTTTCCTGAATTAAAGAGTTTGCTGTTCAACCAACCAATTTTAAGGGCCGGATCACACCCCTGAAATTTTTGCTATGCTTAGTATATCTTTTATTCCAAATAGGCAGATAAAAGTAATTTTTCATTTAAATTTACAGCATCATTACCCGGTTTTATTATGTCTATCTACATTAAACAAAAAAAAAAGTATACTAAAAAATATTTTTTCTTATGTCAAATTCTTATTTAAATATTTATATTCAATTCCAGAACAGAATTGAAATTTAAATAAATAATTAATTTTATGTTGTAAACATAAAATAAATCTAATGTGCATGTGTATGCCATAAACATTTTGTATCATAAGGTATCTTTAATATTTCGTAGTAATGTAGACAAAAATAGATCATAAAATTTTTCATGAGTAGATACCTAAAGGTGTTGAGCTTGAGCCCATAAATAATATTCCCTCACATAGAATTTTAATCTGCACATACAAGAAGAATTTCCTTTCTTTTTTTAAGTTTTTAAAACAAATGGAAAGGTAACGACGTGTCCGTCCATAAAGGTATACTTTGTACGAAAATGGAAAACATCTTTACATGTGTATGCATACATATCGCCCATTTACTGCAATAGTGTCACAACTCAAAGAACCAGTTTTGCAGAAAACACGTTTTAAGTTTTCAATTTGCATACAATTTGCATCAGGAGGTGATGGTACAAGCTATTAATATGACATTTTTACACAAATATAAAATACAAAGTGCCGCTTGAGTTATGACACTATTGAAGTAAATGAGCGATAAATATGTGTAAGCGAAAATAAAGAAATTTTTTAAATAACTATGTACATATGTGCAGAAACATGTCTACAAATATTATTAACCCTTAATATCCTATTATTATATGTATATATTAACCCTTAATATCCAAGAAGAACCCAAAAATATATCAGGGCAATTATTAATAAACTTCCGAGGGAAATTTCTCCCTTTTCTAATTAGATTTTTTTGTTTTCCCTATCAATTGCCATTAGTTGGAATTTTCTCCTGGGAAAAATTTCTCACGGAATTTTATTCAAAATTGCCATCTATATAATAATGTTTATACTGAAATACGCATCAACCTGGTGAAAGTTACAAACAAAACTGCGTAATTGTTAAAAACTTATTTTCTTTATTATACAAAATTAACCTTTTTAAAAGAGAGCGAAACGCATTGAAATTCTCAGGTTTATTTCAAAAAACATTTTTTGAATCTTAGTTTTTGTTTGAATGGAAAAAGACTTGAGTCGAATTCATTCACTAGTTAATTTTTGCCACAAACCAATTGTCAAACCCATTTAAATTACATGGGTTTGATCATTGGTGTGTGGCAAAAATTAAGTAGTGAACGAGTTCGGCCCAAATCTAAATGGAAATAGAATAGCGACCAATAATATAAATAATTATGTTTATTGTTCGATTAGGGTAAAGTTCGTATCGCGAAATTACATGAGATATTTTTTAAGAAACAAATTGCACTAAAGACAAATCGTAAATTATTATTACAAAAACTATCACAACGGAACAGCACTATGCTGTCTTCAAAGGCTGTCACACAGTCGTCATTAGCTTTGTTGTGCTTCGTTCTATTGTTGTAAGCGTCAGATCTACATATGTGACAGCGCATAGAGAAAGGGACCTAAGGGTCCCTTTTGATGTGGACAACATCTGAGCATCGAATGAGACCGATCCCATGCCCCAAAAGTGTTCCCTCCCAGAGATATGCGCGTTTTATGAAATTGAAGTCGACGATTCTAAGGTTATGTGAAAAAATTTTCGTAATAACAGAGTGATATTCACGATTTAAAAGAATTATAAATGAGTATTTATTATAATTCACAATTAATAATTTCAGAAAATAAACCTGGATTCGAAAAAACGCGAGCAAAAAAAAAACTCATGGAAACAGCGCGCTAGGTAGAAAACAGTAAAAACCAACTACACAAAACAAGAGGTAGGGACGACCAACGCACGTTTTCAAGGTTGACCTATACGTTCCTGACGCCATGAGATGTGTCGCTTTCAAATGAGACCAATACCAACACGTTCAGTGATGGTACATCAAAGATACACGTATTCAAATCTTTAAAATGGCTCTCCTGAACAAAACCGGTTTTTACCCTTAGGTCCCTTTCTATTTTTTGCGTCACATATATAAATATGTTTCGATGCAAATGATATATGTGTGTGAATTCTTTTGATTCATTGTACTACAATCTGTTAAAAACTTTTTATGTAATGAAAGCTCAAATTTATCAATCATAAGCAGACAACTATATAAGTTCCAACAAGATATTTAAAAACTAACTAGATTGTAGAAAAATTAAACAAACATGCTTGGGATAACAAACCAATAAAGTTTCTTTTAAGTAGAATAAGGGCTGTGAGTATTATTGATATAAGTTTATGTAAACTAGGTACACACATAAAAAAATACCAATGTAAAATCACCATTCAAAAATTTTTATTGAAAATCGTATTAAATTTATTTAGAAATTATCGGTCTGTTTGTTGTTTGCAATACAAGTTGTCGATCGAACGATTTCTCGTGACATCGTGGGCCAGGCCGTATATGTATGTCGTTTAAGAGTGTTCGTATTTATTTAATTTGTTCATACCCTGCAGAAAATAAGGTGATAAATGATCCAAAGGTACTCGTCGTCTGACGTGAGAAAATTCAAGTTACCAAAAGTAGGAAGTAGCGTATTGCTGAAAAGAAACATAACGTGTAAATGGTTACAGCAAATTTAATTCCTACTCGGCGTAAAACTGTAGTAAATGACACTCAACAAGTTTAATGTGGCTTAATCTAAGACCTATCAAATATTAAATAGTGTAAATATCATGTTAATTGTTCCCTCCATGGATACCGCCAAGTCACTCAGAAAAACAACAATAAAATAAGAAATTTTGTTTTTATAGCTATGCTATTTATGTATGTCACGACACAGGAGCTAAGACGCGATTTTCGTAAAAAAAAATAATCGACACTATTGCAGTTATAAATTTTTGTTTGTTTTCATTTCTTTATACTTAAAACCAGAGTACGAAAATAAACGAAACAAATTATTTGATTTAGTTTTTTTTCGTTCTTTGAAGGGAGTGAAACAAAAGCAAAACAGAAACAATAAGAAGGATAGCTCAATGGGTTTTTGTATTGTTTTTGCACATAAGCACAAACCATCGGCTGTAAGCCGGCTAACATCCGCCACCGGCCACAAATACTAGTAATACGCCGCTAGGAAAGATAATAATGGGAAATAAATGGAACCGTTTTGAAATATTTGCGCCGAATTTGACATCATTATATAATACAATTTTATTTCATTGTTATTTAACACATTAAATTTGTTTTAAATAGCTAAGCAGCACAGCTATAGCTAGGTGTCCCAAGACACCTCTATTATTATTTTTCCAACATAAGTAATCGTTAGAAAATTTCTTGTGAAAATCGTGGGCCAGGCCGTTAATGTTATCACGCTTCGGGGAAAGACAACTGCTTTAACACATAAATATTTTCTTGATATCTGCGCCCATACACGCCATTACGCAGGTTAAATAATTAATAAAATAAAATGACTACATTAAATTAAATTCATATTGTTTCAACTTGAAGTAAATAAATTTGATTCAACATTGTTCTTCGTGATATTTCAGTATCAAATATCAAGTTGTTTCAACTTAAAATAACTTTTATTTAATATGATTCTTCATTTTCATTTAGCGTTGATTTAACGGAATATAAAATCAACATGAAACAAAGTTATGTCAAACTTTTCTTTAAAGATTACTAAAATCATGTTGAATTAACAGGAAACACATATGAAACAAAATCATTGCAAAAAAAATATTATTATAACCTTGATTTCATTACTTTTAATACGAAATTTATCTGTGTGTGGTTACTAAAACAACGTCATAACTCAAAAAACTAGCGGCCGTATCAAAAAAAAAAATAATAATTTGAGCTTGAAGTGTAAGTTAAAACAAAATTTCCATACAAATTTTGACAAAAAAAAAAAAAAAAACACTTGATGTTAATTTTTTTCGGTTACGACCGTACTTCTCCAGAAAACGAGTTTAAAGTTTTCAATTTACACACAATATTTAAAACTAATTCTTTTCTCAAGAGGTGGGTATAAAAATAACAATATGAAGATTAATTTCGCATCATTAACTCAAAAACTTAATTTTAGTTTACTGATGAGCGATATATATATCGAGCCATAACCGCTAAAATAGCTTAAGCGGCACATTTTTTGGACTTCGTTTTTTTTTGACGAAAATCGACTATTTACGATCGCAAATAATCTATTTTGGTCAAAAAAACGAGGTTCAAAAATTATGTCGCTTAAGATATTTTGGCGGTTATGGCACTGTATATATACATAGATTTATATTTATGTATTTTATCGATAATTGATAATTTTTAGTAAAATTTTCTAACAAAACTGGATATTTTTTATATTAAAATTTGAGTTTTTTTTTTAAATTCTTTAAAGTTAATAAATTATACTTATATAAGTTTTACTTAAAAGTAGGTTAGGTTAGGTTAGGTTAGGTAGAGGTGGCAGTCAGAAAGCCGGACTCACTTAGACCGTTTTGGTCCATTGTGATACCACGGAGACGGTGCTTATGCGGAGTCCCCACCGTCGAACCATCCAGAGCTCAGTATAAAGCTACTAATACGTTGAAGTTCAACACTAGCAACGTCAGAAAGTTCCCTGAATTCAATTTTTATTTATAAAAAAAAAATATTAACGCTTTATTAAGGGTTTTTAAAACATATAAAACCTTAACAATTTTTATAAATAAGGCTGTAAATTATTTGTGTATTAGAATTCTAACAAAAATGTTAAAAATTTTCATATTTTTCGGTTAATGCATGTCAAGGAATAATTAGAGCATGGACAATTCATTCAACCGTTAAGTAAAAACTTCAAACACAGAAACAATTAAACTTGTTTTCAAATTATTTTCCTTAAGATTTCGTATTTGGCGCTCCTTTTTATACCCTTTACCAACAAAAATGGTAAAAGGGTATATATAGGTTTGTCATTCCGTTTGTAATTTCTATAATATCAATAAGCGACACATAAAATATATATATTCTGGATCCTTATGCATAGGGAAGACGAATAAGCGATGTCCGTCTGTCCGTCTGTCCGTCTGTCCGTCTGTCCGTCTGTCCGTCTGTCTGTACGTGAAATCGGTTTTCCGAAGCTCCCAGAAAAGCTAGAGACTTCGTTCTTGGACTGGTGTGTCAGAAATTTTCCAAAATAGATTGGTATTGAAATTCAGCAAAATCGGACAGACGATTGCAGAGCTGGAAAACGTAAACTTCATTTTGCCATATAAAAGTAACTACCGAAAACAAATTTTTATTTTTTTTAATAAATAAACTTATTTTACACATCAGTACGATTACAACTGGTATTTTAAATTAAAAAAATATAAAAAAATTAAAAAAACGTTTCCAGGGTTGGAAAACTGTAACTTTTTGTGTTATGTAAAATTAACTATGTCTAAAACTATATTAGTATTTTCTCGAGAACCGTACGAGCTACAGACCTGAAATTTGGACACAGTGTGTAGACTTTTGGCCGCTACAACAACAAATACATGAGAATTGGAAATTAAAGGGTGTTCCAAAACGAGCAACGAAAAATGTTAAAATCCCATGTAATATACATACAATTATATGTATATACACTTTTTATACAGACTACAAAAATTAACACTAAAATTTCCAAAAATTTAAATTAAAGGGTGTTCCATCAGTTAATGCACTTTTGACTATGCAATTTTGACAACTCCTGTATCTTGGAAACCATAAGAGCAAAACTCTTGAAATTTTCAAAAACGGTAAAACTAAAAAATCAAAAAATTACAAAATCGCCAAACTGAAAAAAATCGCCAAAAACAAAAAAAAATCGCCAAAACGAAAAAAAGCACCAAATTAAAAAAAATTTCTAAGACTAAAATAAATCGCATAAAACGGAAAAATTGCTAAAATGAAAAAAAAATCGCCAAAATGAAAAAAAAAATCGCCAAAATGAAAAAAAATCGCCAAAATGAAAAAAAATCGCCAAAATGAAAAAAAATCGCCAAAATAAAAAAATAATGCCAAAACGAAAAAAGAAACCTAAAAAACAGAAAAAATCGCCAAAATGAAAAAAAAATCGCCAAAATGAAAAAAATCGCCAAAATGAAAAAAATCGCCAAAACGAAAAAAAACCCCGAAAAACAGAAAAAAATCGCCAAAATTAAAAAAAAACCAAAAAAAAATCGCCAAACTGAAAAAAAATCTCCAAACTGAAAAAAAATCTCCAAAATGAAGAAAAGCCCAAAAACAGAAAAAAATCGCCAAAAAGAAAAAAACCTCCAAAAACAGAAAAAAATCGCCGAAACGAGAAAAAAGCGACAACACTGAAAAAATCGTTTAAACTGAAAAAATCTTCGAAAAAGCAAAATAGCCTGCCTTTCGTGTGCGATTCAAAGTCGCACTTTACTGAATTTTTTAATATTAAAGGAATTAAATGAAACTAAGTTTTTCCTTATTTCGTTTTTGCTTTGTTCACTTAACATATTTTATGTATTTTTTAAAGAACTAGATTGGTATCAATAATCAGAAAAATCCAAAATTATGACTCCAGGGTTGGAAAACTCACACTTTTTGTGTTATGTAAAATTAAATAGGTCTAAAAATTTTTTTCGTTTTCTTTATAAATTGAATATATTTTATGCTTCTGAAAGAAAAGTTTAGCGTATGAAATTTGAAAAATTAAAATTAAAGCTCCCAAGATGAAAACAAATATGTATGTATGTGTCTGTATACTATATATATGTATGTACGTACGTTGGTAAAGGGTATATAAGATTCGGCACAGCCGAATATAGCACTCTTACTTGTTAAATTTCACTTACATATGCGTACGTTATTCGAAGCAAACACAATTGACAAATACACATCTCATTCACAGCTTTGAGAAAGCTGTCAATTTGAAAAGGGTTGGCAAGTTAACAATATTTTGAAGTGTATACTGCATACCAAAAATATGTAGGCACTTCCCAAAAAGTCAATAATGTGTTATACTCTAAGTATTAATGAAATAGAAAAAACCAATCCCAAACAAAGTTTGGCCCATAATATTCTGCTCTAAGCCGACTATATTACCAATATAAACGAGTAACAGGATTATTCATGTACTCTGGGCTCGTCTTGTGAGTAGAAACATTCGTCCTTTGCGTAGAATTTAAATGCTTTTATAAAATGCTGTCTAGCTTTTAAGGTTATTCCAGACCTTCCACTCTAACTGTCAAAGTTCTCATGTCTAATTCAGTAAAAATAAGAATGTTAGATATGGGTAATTCCATTCTGGCGTTACATGCCATTTGCACGACAAAAGGTTGAAAAAAAAGTTTTAAAATTGTGTTTGAAAAAATTTTTTCTTACATTTGAGAAGTGATTAAATAGGTCTATATTCAGTGAACAAATTATAACAATCACACCTAAGGATTTCAAGATATTCGCAAAATATGACCTGGCGTTACGTTACAAAAAACAGAAGTGGGGTTTGACTTGACTAACAAAATTGCTTAACTCTGCGAATTGGCCAAGTATTTTTATACAAAACTTTTTTGTTAGGACTTGGTTCCAAGCTTCTAGATTAAAAAATCTTTTTCCCCAAGAAAACAAATCTGTTGGTGAACTTTAAATTTGTCCGTCATGGTGGACTTTTTTTTGGAAGTGCCCATATACTATGTATTAAATTTGGGAAAAACTAGTACAGTACTTTTCTTTACTTAACTATACAGCACGGCTCTCTAAACTGGCACCAGAGTACCGAACATCAATCGGCTTCTTATAAAAATGAATGGCTATGTGGCCAAAACTTGACTCAACCTGCTACTGGACATGAATAGGAAGGCGATGCTAGTCGTGATAGGCACATTGAATGGTCACTGATTGGTCAGAGAACAATTCGCATTTGGGAAATTGGCACTTCTGTGCTATGTGCGGGGATGAAGAGGAACAACACAAAGAAAAAACTGCCTCATAGAATCAAGAAGATTTTCTCTATGAAACATTTTTAGGCTAAGGGGTATCCCAGCAGAAAGAAGAGAAGATTTTTTCATAGAGATTCCTTATTAATTTTATGTGGCAAATCTTATTAATTTTATCAAGAAGAAAACCACATAAAATCAAAAAGAAATTTTATTATTCACAACTTTTTTTACTAAATTTCCGTTATTTTTGGCACCAAAAAAACAATTTATAGAGAAAAACTTCTTGATTCTATTAGGTTTTCTTATAAATTGTAAACTATAGGGATTTCTTATTGATTTTATTAGGTTTCCTCATTGAATTTTTTAAAAAGGGTTTTTTCTTGATTATATTAGTTTCCTATATGATTATGTGTAAGGCATCTTATTGATATTTTTTAATAAGGAAATCTTCTTTATTTTATTAGGTGTCTTGTTATTTCGTTTCTATAAATAGACATAGAGACAATTTTTTTAATGAAATTTTTCATTTTTGTATAATAATTTTCGCACAATAATTTCAATGGTTATTCAGGATGCATATTGGTTAGAGTGATTGTCTGTCAGTCAGAAGTTTGCTGGTTCAATACTTGGTGAGTAAGTTAGTCAAGAATATAACATAATGTGTATGTAGACATGTATAAATAAATAACAGCTACAATATACATACATATGTATATGGTATAGAATTTAAATGAAAATACATAAGTACAGCGAATAAAGACGCATTTTTTTATCTTTTCTGAGGTCTCGTAATAAAAACATGAAGAAAACCTTATTGAAAAAATCAATAAGATAACCTAATAAAAACTAGAAGATTTCTTCTTGATTTTTTCAAAAAGGATTTCCCTGTGAAATTAATAAGATTCCCTTATTGAAAAAAAAACATAGAGATTTCTTATTAATTTTGTTCTATTTTATGAGGTATTATTTAGTAGGCACTGTTTTCTCTGTGAAGATACCATTAAAGATATTATCTGTCACTGCCCGAAGCTACATCGTCATATTTTTAGATGACTGAGCAGACGTTTCCATGAAAGCATTACTTATATCGGGAATTGTAAACTAGAGGACATCAGGCGCTGCATCATGGGAATTCGGTGGCTTAATGACGGATAATATGGTTCCTTCAGGCTAGAAATTGTTTAGGGGTGGGGAGGGGGTGGGAAATATTATTTTTAATGGGCAATAGAAAGGAATCACAATGGACCCAATTGGGTCTCCGAGCGAAAGTGCAGTATAACACCACCCTAACCTTATATTTAATATACTGTAAGATTTTGCTGCAAAGGTCTTTACGTTTGGGACATTACGATCTAGAATTTCAAAGCTCACGCTTCAACTGCATGTATTTATTTCTCAACTGGGCTCTTTCTCAAACATCTATTAATGTGTCACATTATTTAAAATTATCTACTTACGGTGTTTAAAATACTTCAATCTCGGATTTTTTAAACAAGGTTCCTAACGGTTGGCTTAAGTGCGGCACCTTAAAGAGCAAAATTATTAATATGTCTACTACTAAGACTGGATTTAATTTTTGTCACTCCAAATTTCGATCAACATTGAATGCGGTAATTTTCACCTGGTTCTACATGATTCGAAGCCAAAATATCTGAATTTTTTTTCAAAACTCGTTGTAGATGCTACCCAAAAAGAGGAGCAAAATATTAAAATAAGCCGTAGCTTTTACCTTAGGCCTTAATTCTGATGAACTGCAGATATCTGCATTAGAAAAAAAGGTAAACTTTTTAAACAATTATTATATCATTATTATAAAAAACCTAGCTTGTGACTCTAGCAGTAGGAAATACTACAATGTTCCTCACTGTATCTAATTTCTTAACCCAACCAATTGAGAGATTTCCATTTTGCTGTGTTTCTGTTGTTGACAGCTTTATGATGTTGAGGCAAATATCATCACAATGAAACTGACAATTGATAGAGAAGAGGATTCCAAGAAAGTTTTTTTGTTTGAATAACAAAAAAAAAAAAAACAAGGATTTATGAGAAAACCGAATGTTTAATTAGGAAAAATAAACACATAATAAAATTAATAAACATACCTACAGGGGACATGCAAACATTGTTAAATTTCTCTCAGTTTCATACTTAGTTTTGCTTCAACGAGTTTGTGTTAGTTTGGTAATACTGACAGCACATTATGGCATTTTGTGACATCGCAACAGTGTGTACTAGTGGCAAGTTAAATTATTTATGTGTTTTAAAACTGACACCATAAAATGATAGCAAAAGAAATGCCAAATGTGTATCAACAGTACCACAAGGCCGTTATGTTGTTTTCTTTTATTCACATGGAGTAAAAATTCATCTATTTTCTGGTAATAATTATAAAGTGGTGCCTTGTCTTCATGAAATAATTTCCTTTTTTTGGACAAATGCCCTTTTTTCCTTAATTTTATCACTGAAGCTTAAATTAGACGTGACATAGGCATAATGTCATAGCCATAACCAAACCAAAATTCATTTGGTTTCTGTGGTGAGCGTTATTGCGTTATGGTGAGTCTCTCTCACTCTCACCACAGAAACCAATTTTATTTTGGCTTGGTTATAGCTATGTCAAGTCTAATTTAGGCTTTAAGCTTAAAATTCTGCAATAAGTTAACATAATACTCACCATTGATTAATTTTCCTTTTTGAAAATAGCGAATACAAATTATTAAATAAAAATTACGAATTGGCGCAAAAACAAGTAAGAGTGCTATATTCGGCTGCGCCAAATCTTATTTACCCTTCACCGACGTACATATGTGTATGGAATATACACATACATACATATGTACATATATACATATGTACATTAGGTATGGCGTAGTTAACGATTTTTCGATTTCGACTTGCAAGAACCCCTCATTTTGTGAGGTTCGGAAAAAAAATATTCGAGCCAAAAAATGGTGGCGGTCAGATGGGGGCAAAGGTCTCCGCTTCGTGCTCAAAGTTGAGGGTAAAAGCAAAAAATGTATGACGAGCATTCATTAATTTTCTCCGCCCAACATCTTTTTTAAACACACCGACCGCCTAACTCCTCTCCTTAAGGGAGCTCCCATACAAAGGGGAAATTTTTATAAATTTTACTCGCAGGGCCCTAACTGCCCCTAGGGCGTACCTATCGAAGCCAAATGTATGACTGACCTCCAATATTTTTTCATTACGAAGATTTTCTCTGAACATACTTATCGTCTATCTTCAACCATTAAGGTTGTCCCCATACAAAAAAATAGTTTTTTGAATAATTTTTTTTAAGAAACCCGCTTTTTCCGCTTTCATGTTGTCTCCTAGGAGGTAAAATGTAAGACCGACCAACAGTAATTTTTCATTTTCAACATTTCCTCCTAACATACCTATGTCCTATCTCGACTCATTAAGGGGGCTCCCATACAAAGGCGGAATTTGTACAAAATTTACTCGCAGGGCTCTAATTGCCCCTGGCGCGTTCCTATCGAAGTCAGATATATGACCGACCTCCAATATTTTTTCAATACAAAAATATTTTTTCTTCTTCGTCGCGGCATAACGCACTGCTATAATCTTCTATTAATTTTACGCCTCATTCGGCAGCGTCGTTGACAACATGGAGTTTTTGCAATATCTTATATGCAATATCTGTTCTTGCAAGTCGAAGTCTCATTACTAAGAGTTCCCATATAACACTATGCCATAGCTAATGTACATACATATCAGTTTTGTGAAAAAAGCATCATGTATTTTTTGCTCTACTGCAATTTTAATGAGTGACCTGGGACATTTTTGGACAAAATAATTTGTTTCATAGATTTTATTTTCGACATTGGCAATAGTTGAATATTTTATTCTGCATTCTGTATATAGGAGGTCTTTTACATTATCAATATTTTCTCTTTTTAGAGGGAGAAAATAATTAGAGAGTACTTTAACAGATATCAGCACTTCATAATGTCAATTTATTCACCCACAGCTAAAGCGACTTGAATCTGCATATGTACATTAGGGGTATAACCAATTGTTTGGTATAGTACCATTTGGGTTAACCATGTCCTAGTAACTACGAAAATCATAATCTTTTGTAATATTTTTCAAAAAAGTTCACGCACCAACTGGTTTTTCTAAACTAAAGAAAAATAGTTTGGCGGCTATACCAGCTGTTCTTAATATGTATAAAGCCTGCACATTTGAGCTCGATTTCCGATAACTCGGATAAGCTGCCTAAGGATATTCTTCCAAGGAGGTGCAGAAGGAGATCCTCCATAACGGGACACAGGAGATGCATGATACTTTCCTCCCCTTCCTCGTCATTGCAACTGTAGCTGTAGCCTACGGGAGACCCATATGCTTAGCATGGGTCCGAAGGCACCGGTCAATGTGGCCACGAGGTTCCTCAAGTGCTTCCTATTGAAGTTCATGAGATTTTTCGTTCTATGGGAGTTTAGGCGAGGCCAGAGGGTTCTCGGTATTGCACAGTTTGGCTCATTGCGCCATTTGTTTTGAGCTAATTCAAGAAAGGTAACATCGAAACATCTCCAGCAGGATGAGAGTGGGAGACCACAGTGATTGTCGATATCAACTTCTCTTAGTAAGGTTCCCCTCTTTGCCAGGTTATCCGCAACTAGCTTTGTTGCCTGAAATAGTCCCGTGTCAACGCAGCCAGTTTAATTAAATATTTGAGTGCTTCGCAAGTCCATCCACGGCTCTACGGCATTCTTGGACAAGAAAGAATGTGGTGTACACACCTAGGAGGGACTTAATAGCAGATTTGCTGTCAGTTATAATATGGATATCTCTATTTGAAATCCGATAGAATCTTAGCCAGTGTTTCGCTCTTTTAATGGCATATAACTCTGCCTGTAACATACCTTATTCGTCCAAGTTTCTGTAGGGCATTTTAATGCCGTATTCCAGAATATAAACGCCCCCAACAAATCATCCCCTTTACTTTGAACAGTTCGTGAATACCTGTAAGGCTCCTTTCAGTGAGGAAACCCCTTTTGTCTATGAAATTTGAAAATTCCTATTGAAGTAGGGTTTCGGTGTGCAGTAGTCAATAAGATCCGGTATGTTATCCACTATATCTAAAATGCTTGCATGGCCCCAAAGTTGGTGGTTCCAAGCGCCTATTGCGTTTAGTCTGACGGAGGTACGTAGAGCTAGTTTTCTAGCCTTTAAGTCCACTGGAAGCCAACGCAAGACAACTTAAAGGGCTTTTGTTGGTGTTGATCTTAGAGCATTTTACGGAGAATTACTTCTATACGGCACTGATTACTTGCTGAGTTGAATGGTTTCCACCAGACCGTAAATCCATAAAATAATATGGGTTTTATAACTATTTCTAGTATCCAACCGACTCCCTTAGGACTTATTCCCCAGGAACACAAATAAGTGTATTTAAAATGAAAAAAACTCTTTATCTATGTAGTTATATTTTTTACAAACAAAATTTAGAACCATAAGTTTGATTTTCCTGATTTTTAATACTTAATTATTTCTTCCGTAAATATAAAATATGTTTAATTTACAAAAAAAAAATAAGGAAATTAAGAAAAAAATAGTTCTATTAAGTTACTTTGTATTTTAAATTTTTTTATAAAAAAAAATAATACTTAATTTATAAAGAACAAGATTACAATTAATTAGACTTAGTTACTTCTATATACCAAAAAAAAGTGTAAATTTCCCTACCATGGAATCATTCTTTTAGATTTTTCTAATTTATTTTTAATCCTTTTCTTTTAGAAATATGAAATATGTTTCATTTATAGAGAAAAATTAAAAATTAATTTTAGTAGGTTATTATTATATACCAAAAAATTAATAAAATTGTCCAACCCTGGAATCATCTTTTTTATTAATTTTTTTCTTTGATTTTTAATACTAATTTTATTTTTAATGAAATATAAAATAGGTTTATTTAACAAAAACTAAAAATTAGTTTTAGCTAGTTACTTTTATATGGCCAAAAAGTTAAAATTTTCCAGCTCTGAAATCGTATTTTTGATTTTGCTAATTCTTACAACCAAACTATTTTGGACCATTTCTGATATACCAGTAAAAAAAACCTAAAAGTCTCTGGCATTTCTGGGAGCTTCGGAAACCCGATTTCACGGCTGTACACGAAACGGACGGTCAGACGGACATTGCTTATTCGTATTCCCTATTCATAAGGACCCAAAATATACATACATGTACTTTATATGTCGCACATTAATATTGTGGAAATTACACACGTAATGACAAGCTTCCATATATTGCCTTTACCATTATTGGTGAAGGGTATAACTAGGCTTTGTTGCTTTGAAACATCGCCAAATACTCTACTGAAACATATTTAGGACGCTGTTATTCTATTCAAAGCAAACGCTGCACCCATCTGGTGAACAGCTTTCTCATTTTAACAATTTTGGTCAATATGCGATGTATAGCACATTTTGAACTCCCTTTTATTTCAGAACCTAACATGCTAGTTTTAAATCATACATATCGCTGACTAAATTTTCCATATTTATAAATTCAAAATAATAAATATCGTGGAAGCTTAAAACTTATAGGGCGGGTCGATTTAAAAATCGCTCAAATTACAAGGAAAATCGTATTTTAGTGATCAAAATAAAAAACTTTGCCGAAGGAACCATACCTCTAAAATGTATTTTGATGTCCCGACTTTTGATCCGAAAGGTACAATTTTCTCGAAGGGTCAAATTTTGAAAAATTTCACTTTAACCCATTTAGAATTCTTCAATCGAGTCAAAATGTATGACCGACCGATATGGAAAGAAAGCTTCTCATGAAAGAAAAATTCTGCATTAGTAGCTTCAAAGCTTCTGAAAAACACTGCTTTGCTTAAGTCTACTTAAGCTACTATTCCATATTGCCACAGATATATACTCGTATGATGATAGCTTATACTCGTATCAAAGTACATTTTCTTCTTAAGTTTTTCCTAAATTCATTTGTTTTTGTTTTTCTTAATGAAAATGAAAATGTAACTTTATATTAAACTCATAATATCTTCTCTACTATACATATATCTAACTGGGTAATCTGAGTAAATTCCATTAGTGGATTTATTTCATTGGGCATAAAACAAGCTGAGTCAGATATACTGATGTTTAATTATTTACTTGCTTAATGACACTTTTGGTTTTGTTAATGTGTTCATTTGGCAATTCATTACTTTGTTATTCCATCACTTCCATTTGTTCATTACATGCAAGTATTAGAAAACCATTTACGGAATAATTGGATATAAAAGTTTCATTATTATTGTGTTTCTTCCTTATAAACAATTATTTTCTCACTAGCTCCCTGCATATTTTATGTTAATCTTTATCTATTGACCTAAGTAGTCTGTTTGTTGCAATTAAAGTTTTTTGTTGCTATTCTTTCAATGTTTTTTCTCTGTACTAAAATTAACTAAAACCAATTTTCTCTACAACACGTTTCAATAATGAAAATGTTCGATACACTTTTGTCGACCGATTAAACAATCCAGTAGCCTTTTAAATCAGCAATAAAAGTAAATTTAAGGATACTGGCAAGCTGCTATAGAAGGGAGATGAATTTAAATATTTCTTAATCTTATGGCCAATTTTTTTTAAGTTCTATTTAAGCACGTAATTGTGTTTTTGAGTGCATATTTAAATAAAGCTTAAATAATACTTAAATTATCAACCTTGCGTATTTAAATTCTATTTAAATTTTCTGAACATACCATATGTTTTTGTGCTTGCGTGTGTTTACTGAAAACATACACATTTAAACCATGTGGTCATGTTAAGAAAAAAATATATATATATATATATGTATAACATATACCTTAGATATAGTAAATTCACAAAATGTTCTATTCTGTATTCTATATATTCTATTCTATAGTTGTTCTAAGTTATAAACTAAGTCAAAAATCGTTACTTTTGATCGACATTAATGGTTTATAAATTACGTGAAATTTTGAAAAAAAAAGTCAAAACATTCCGTAAAAGAAAGTAAAGAAGGCAAAAAAAACTAATACAGTCGAAAAATTTTTTTAAATACCTATATCAATGAAAAATGGATATATGCCGATTTCTCAGGGGACTCCCCTGAAGGAAGTTATTCCTTTTGCTACATCGTTTTATATAAGGACTAAAAATATATAATTTCTGAATTTTTAGAATTGTTTAAAACTTTAAATCACAGAAAACAAAATTAAAAAGCAAATTAATTGTTTTTCAGCAATGTATTTTTCGGACTGTTGCCATATGGCAACAATTTTTCTCAATGTGCAAGAAACTCATTTTCTATAATGTTTGAGAAAAATTTATGTGAACATATCGTGTCATAACCGCCAAAATAGCTTAAGCGACATAATTTTCGAATCTCAATTTTTGACCACAATCGATTATTTGCGATCATTAATAGTCGATTTTCGTAAAAAAAACGAAGTAAAAAAAATATATCGCTTAAGCTACATATTTTAGCGGTTGTGGCTGGATATTTCAACTTATGTTTTAATGCTTTACCCTACATCTACACATGATATATTTTTATCATGACAAATGTCAAATTCCATATAGAAAAAAAGAGTTAACACAAAAAAAAATAAATTTTCATTATAAAATTTGACTTTTGTTATGATAAAAATATATCAGGTATAGACGTAGGGTTAGTCATCCTTTATTACACTAAAAATATTAAATAGGTAAAATAAGCGAAAAATTTAGTGAATTTCACGAAAATATTCGTTATTTTCCCGCTACGAAATGCGTCGTAGATAGTAGAAATTGCATTTTACAAAATACTTTTTTTTTATGTAAATAACAAAATTTTGCATTTTTAAAATTTTTTTCATAAATTTAGCAATTTTGTGTTATATAAACTTATACAGTAATTTTAAATAAAATATATAATATCAAATATTAATATAAAAAACAGGAAAAGAAAAGAGGAAAAAAATAAAACAAAACAAAAGTTTTGATTCTCATACTTTAATAATAATAAAAAATTTCTTATTCACTCTTATTCTAATTGTCGACATCGACGTCACTTTAACACAATACCAAAAAAGTTTGGGGCTTGTTTACTCGCTCTCGAGAACAATTTTGTGCAACTGAGAATATATTCCTGTTCCCTAAGGTCTAGAAAAAATTATAAACCTGCCAACAGGAGTCAGTTGTTTTCGACAACGGCTACACAAGCCTTAATTTTTTTGGTGTTGTGTTAAAGTGACGTCGATGCCGACAATTAGAATAAGGGTGATTATTGTGTATAATAAATAATAGAATAATCTCATACTTTAAACAAAATGATAATTAAACAAAATTTGTTTATTTTACGAAATTTCCAATTTTATAAAAATATTTTATAGCCCATTCGGGCTGACGCCAAATTAAGCAATTTCGTGATTTCGGTAGATATCAAGTTCAAATTAATTAATTTCCCACATATTTTGACATTTTTTTTAAGAGAAGTAACACTCAGACAATTAATGCCTACTACTATTATTAGGTGTTACCTTCTTTACGAAAGTGATAATGATAGAGAAGACAGGTGGAGAAGGGAGAGATCGAAGAAAGCTTCATTATTTTTACAACTCTGCTATTTTGCATGATTATAATAATGCAGTGTTGCAGCGCCTCTCTGGTGTCAAATGAGGCATACAAAATTTTTTCAAGCTGTACTTAGTAGCCATTTTATTGATTATTTTACTTCGCCGATGATTCTGCTATACAACGAAGGAGGGCGCTCTGATGTTACATTAGGATTAGTATCTGCTGAAGTCACTTGAACTTTCCTACAACAACTGATACAAAGGAACACTAATGCTCATCAGAAAAATTCGTGGTGTTGTTATTTAATGACTGTTGGATACAGGGATTGCACACAGGACCTTCGGTTTTGTAGTCAACGTGCTAACTACTTCAGCCAACGCCACACACTGTCGCGAAGGCGGCCAAAAATTAAAAAAAAAATTGTTTTGAATTAAAACGAACAAATTACTCTGTTGCATGTGCAATATTCTAATTAAGTAAAATAAAAAAGAATTTTTTAAAAAAGTTATACTTTTTAAATAGTTTTGATGATTCAAAGTCAACAGTTTTTGGCCAGTATGCAACTACCCAGCAAAAAACTTTGCCTACTAGAATGCAAAAAAGTGTATGTACTCCTCAGTCGTAAGTACTTACAATTTAACTGAATAACCCATTATTTTTGTTTGAGAAGTTCAAAAAGTATGCGGTACCCTATACTTTTTGCCTACAAACATACAAAAGTTAATAGATTACTGATTGCCTAAAAGTACTCAAAATTTAATGGGTTATTTTTTGCGTACAAATATGCAAAATAATATAGATTAATTTTTGCTTAAACTTATTCAAAATTAATTTGCTATATTTTCTAATTTTTTTATTTTAAATGAATAAAATTTTGTAACAAATTTCTCTAGATATACATATTTCCTTATTAACTGGAAAGTACTACAATAAGTACTTTCACGTAGTGATATAAATAAGTTCTTATTTTATTAATTACATGACAGTCATTATTATGCAAATAAAATAATTAGATAAATAAGTACCACTCGTTACTTTGTAAGCCATTAAAAGAGTACTACCCATTACAAAATTTCGAAAATTTTTTTGCTGGGTATATGAAAATATGGTACAGACACATGCAAATTAAAAATTATTTTAGATATTGCACTGCAACTTCCAATAAAACATAAAGGGGAATTGTTATAATATGGCTACAATACATTTTTTCTATATTCTGTAACTCATATGCGATGTGCCGTTGCTTTTAATGTAAATTTAAAGAAAGCCATCTGTGAGTGAAAAAGTACGAGTTAAGTGGTCTATAGAAAAAAATATATATTTTTCATACTTTCGCATTATACTTCTACAAGTAAGTACATTTAAAATTGTTTGTACTCTTGTCCACCTTTCTCCCCCTTACAATTTTTAATTTTACAATATTTTTTAAGTTAGAATTTGCATTTTTTCAGTATATTATTTAGTTCCAGGACATTTGGGAAGGATGCTAGTCCTTGAAATTTAAATGACCGAATTTTAGATGTGATTTATATTATATATTGTGTCTAGTTAAACATTTAACTCACTATAAGTAGAAGCAATTTGCTTTGATGCTTTTTACTTTTTTGAAAAAGGAAATTTTTTGAGGTATGCGTATCCTTTCTCTGAATTGAACGAAATTTTTACGAAGCATTAAATGTATTGAAATTAGTGTCTTTATACAATTTCATTAAGTTTTCATTATTTTTCTCACAGTTATGATAATTTTTTATTTCAGGATATATGGGAAGGACACGAATCCTTGGAAATTAAATGGCCAAATTTTATGTGTGATTATATTTTACCAATTAAAACATATGTATGTGCCAAATTTCATTTCTTTTCGATAAGTCCTTCTATTTTTGGCCGCTCGTTCTATGAACTCACGTCATTGTGCGCCACCCTCATTTCCAAATTAATTTATTTTATTTAATTTCGATGAAATTAGCAAAAAATTGCAATATACAACTCTTTTTTTGTACTAAAACTACTTTTTTTTCAAACATGAGTAAATTTACAACTATGAGAAATAACAATAAAAAAACAAGTAAGAGTGCTATATTCGGCTGTGCCGAATCTTATATACCCTTTACCAACGTACGTACATATATATAGTATACAGACACGTACATACATATTTGTTTTGTGAAAAAATTTATCATTTTTTTTAAAGTTTCCATCTTTGGAGCTATAATTTTCATTTTTCAAATTTCATACACCAAACTTTTCTTTCAGAAGCATAAAATATATTCAATTTATAAAGAAAAAGAAAAAAATTTTTAGACCTATTTAATTTTACATAACACAAAAAGTGTAAGTTTTCCAACCCTGGAGTCATAATTTTGGATTTTTCTGATTATTGATACCAATCTAGTTCTTTAAAAAATACATAAAATATGTTAAGTGAAAAAAGCAAGAACGAAATAAGCAAAAACTTAGTTTCATTTAATTCCTTTAATATTAAAAAAATCAGTTAAGTGCGACTTTGAATCGCGCACGAAAGGAAGGTTTTTTGTTTTTTTGAAGTTTTTTTCAGTTAAAACGATTTTTTCAGTTTTGTCGCTTTTTTCTCGTTTTGGCGATTTTGTCTGTTTTTGGAGGTTTTTTTCATTTTGGCGATTTTTTTCTGTTGTTGGGCTTTTCTTCATTTTGGAGATTTTTCTTATTTTGACGATTTTTTCTGTTTTTTGGGTTTTTTTTCGCGATTTTTTTGTTTTTTTTTCGTTTTGGCGATTTTTTTCATTTTGGCGATTTTTTTCATTTTGGCAATTTTTTTCTTTTTTTTTATGTTTTTTTTTGTTTTGGTGATTTTTTTCATTTTGGCGATTTTTTTTTTCATTTTGGCGATTTTTTTTCATTTTGGCGATTTTTTTTCTGTTTTTTAGTTTTTTTTCGTTTTGGCGATTTTTTTTCTTTTTTTGGCGATTTTTTTTCATTTTGGCGATTTTTTTCTGTTTTTTAGGTTTTTTTTTTTTTCGTTTTAGCGATATTTTTCGTTTTGGTGATTTTTTTCATTTTGGCGATTTTTTTATCATTTTGGCGATTTTTTTCTGTTTTTAGGTTTTTTTTTCGTTTTGGTGATTTTTTTCATTTTGGCGATTTTTTTTCATTTTGGAGTTTTTCTTTCATTTTGGCGATTTTTGTTTTCATTTTAGCAATATTTCCGTATTTTGTGCGATTTATTTTATTCTTAAATTTTTTTTTAATTTGGTGCTTTTTTTCGTTTTGGCGATTTTTTTCTGTTATTTAGGTTTTTACTTTTTTTGGCGATTTTTTTCATTTTGGCGATTTTTTCTGTTTTTTAGGGTTTTTTTCGTTTTGGTGATTTTTTTCATTCTGGCGATTATTTTTTCATTTTGACGATTTTTTTCTATTTTTTAGGTTTTTTCTTTTTTTGGCGATTTTTTTTTCATTTTGGCAATTTTCCGTTTTTTTGCGATTTATTTTAGTTTTAGAAATTTTTTTTTAATTTGGTGCTTTTTTTCGTTTTGGCGATTTTTTTTCTGTTTTTGGCTTTTTTTCATTTTGGCGATTTTTTTTATGTTTTTTGGGGTTTTTTTCATTTGGCGATTTTTTTTTTTCATTTTGGCGATTTTTTTCTGTTTTTTAGGGTTTTTTTTCGTTTTGGTGATTTTTTTCATTATGGCGATTTTCATTTTGGCGATTTTCTTTCATTTTGGCGATTTTTGTTTTCATTTTGGCAATTTTTCCGTTATTTTTTGCGATTTATTTTAGTCTTAGAATTTTTTTTAATTTGGTGCTTTTTTTCGTTTTGGCGATTTTTTCTTGTTTTTGGCGATTATTTTCGGTTTGGCGATTTTATAATTTTTTATTTTTTCAGTTTTACCGTTTTTGAAAATTTCAAGAGTTTTGCTGTTACGGTTTCCAAGATACAGCAATTTGTCAAAATTGCATTAACTGATGGAACACCCTTTAATTTAAATTTTTGGAAACTTTAGTGTTAATTTTTGTAGTATGTATAAAAATACACTAACCTTACAAATTTCAAGTGTACAATTGTATATATACTACATGGGATTTTAAAAATTTTCGTTGCTCGTTTTGGCACACCCTTTAATTTCCAATTATCATGTATTTGTTGTTGTAGCGGCCAAAGGTCTACATACTGTGTCCAAATTTCACGTCTCTAGCTCTTACGGTTCTCGAGAAAATACTAATATAGTTTTAAACATAGTTAATTTTACATAACACAAAAAGTTGAAGTTTTCCAACTCTGGAAACGTCTTTTTAATTTTTTTGTATTTTTTTTATTTAAAATTCCAATTTTAGTCGTACTGAAGTGTAAAATAAGTTTATTTATTAAAAAAAATAAAAATTTTTTTTCGGTAGTTACTTTTGTACGGCAAAATAAAGTTTAAGTTTTCCAGCTCTGCAATCGTCTGCTCGATTTTGCTGAATTTCAATACCAATCTATTTTGGAAAATTTCTGACACACCAGTCCAAGAACGAAGTCTCTAGCTCTTCTGGGAGCTTCGGAAAACCGATTTCACGTACAGACAGACGGACAGACGGACAGACGGACAGACGGACAGACGGACAGACGGACAGACGGACATCGCTTATTCGTCTTCCCTATGCATAAGGATCCATAATATATATATTTTATGGATCGCTTATTGATATTATAGAAATTACAAACGGAATGACAAACCTATATATACCCTTTTACCATTTTTGTTGGTAAAGGGTATAACAAGTAAGAATGCTATATTCGGCTGTGCCGAATCTTATATACCCTTTACCAACGTACGTACATATATATATATATAGTATACAGATACATACATACATATTTGTTTTCTGATATTTTTTTTTCTCTAAAGCAATTAATAGTAAGTGACCTTTCAGTATTTTTCGATTAAAGAATTTGATTCAATTATTTTATTTTCGATATTAGCAATAGTTGAATATTTTACTCTACACTCTGTGGTTAAGATATAGTTTACATTCACTCTTGTCAACATCGATATTATATTTTTTAATGTGGCTTTTTTGAAGTTTTTTTTTCAGTTTAAACGATTTTTTCAGTTTTGTCGCTTTTTTCTCATTTTGGCGATTCTTTTTCCATTTTGGCGATTTATTTCCTATTTTGGGAGTTTTTTTTCATTTTGGCGATTTTTTCCTGTTTTTGGGGTTTTTTTTAATTTTGGCGGTTTTTTCTGTTTTTTGGGGCTTTTTTCGTTTTGGCGATTTTTTTTTCATTTTGGCGTTTTTTTTTGTTTTTGGGGGTTTATTTTCATTTTGGAGATTTTTTCATTTTGGCGATTTTTTATTAATTTTTGCGATTTTTTCCTATTTTGGGGTTTTTTTCATTTTGGCGATTTTTTTCATTTTGGCTTTTTTTCATTTTGGCGATTTTTTTCTGTTTTTCGGGCTTTTTTTCATTTTAGAGATTTTTTTTCATTTTGGCGATTTTTTCATTTTGGCGATTTTTTTTCCTGTTTTGAGTTTTTTTCATTTTGCCGATTTTTCCCTGTTTTTGGGTTTTTTTTAGTTTTTGGCGTTTTTTTTTTCATTTCGGCGATTTTTTTTTTCATTTTGGCGATTTTTTTCTGTTTTTGGCGATTTTTTTCATTTTGGCGATTTTTTTTTCTGTTTTTCGGGCCTTTTTTCATTTTGGAGATTTTTTTTTTATTTTGGCGATTTTTTTTTCATTTTGGCGATTTTTTCCTGTTTTGGGTTTTTTTCATTTTGCCGATTTGTCCCTGTTTTTGGGGTTTTTTTCATTTTGGCGATTTTTTTCTGTTTTTTTGGGTTGTTTTCTTTTTGGCGATTTTTTTTTCATTTTGGCGATTTTTTTCATTTTGGCGATTTTTTTTTATTCTGGTGATTTTCTTTCATTTTAGCGATTTTTTTCATTTAAGCAATTTTTCCGGTTATTCGCGATTTATTTTAGTCTTAGACATTTTTTTTGTAATTTGGTGCTTTTTTTCATTTTGGCGATTTTTTTTGTTTTTGGCGATTTTTTCCGGTTTGGCGATTTTATAATTTTTTGATTTTTTAGTTTTACCGTTTTTGAAAATTTCAAGAGTTTTGCTCTTACGGTTTCCAAGATACAGCAAGTTGTCAATGATGGAACACCCTTTAATTTAAATTTTTTGAAATTTTAGTGTTAATTTTTGTAGTCTGTATAAAAATACACTAGCCTTACAAATTTCAAGTGTATATACACATATACATACAATTGTATGTATATTACATGGGATTTTAACATTTTTCGTTGCTCGTTTTGGAACACCCTTTAATTTCCAATTCTCATGTATTTGTTGTTGTAGCGGTCAAAGGTCTACACACTGTGTCTAAATTTCAGGTCTGTAGCTCTTACGGTTCTCGAGAAAATACTAATATAGTTTTAGACATAGTTAATTTTACATAACACAAAAAGTTAAAGTTTTCCAACCCTGGAAACGTCTTTTTAATTTTTTTATATTTTTTTAATTTAAAATTGAATTGTAAAATAAGTTGATTTATTAAAAAAAATAAAAGTTTGTTTTCGGTAGTTACTTTTATACGGCAAAATAAAGTTTAAGTTTTCCAGCTCTGTAATCGTCTGCTCGATTTTGCTGAATTTCAATACCAATCTATTTTGGAAAATTTCTGACACACCAGTCCAAGAACGAAGTCTCTAGCTCTTCTGGGAGCTTCGGAAAACCGATTTCACGTACAGACAGATGGACAGACGGACAGACGGACAGACGGACAGACGGACAGACGGACATCGCTTATTCGTCTTCCCTATGCATAAGGATCCAGAATATATATATTTTATGGGTCGCTTATTGATATTATAGAAATTACAAACGGAATGACAAACCTATATATACCCTTTTACCATTTTTGTTGGTAAAGGGTATAATAAAAAAAATATATTTATTATAGCGATACGTTTGTCGTAATAAAACTTACGGATTTCAGGTACTATTTTCCTGCACACGCTACAAATATTTTCGTAAAATGTACAAATTTTTCGTTTATTGCACAAAAATTAAATTAAGAAAAAAAATTTCATATTTTTAAGCATGAAATATTTTTGGTGTAGTGAACTCAAAAGAAATTAACATACCAGTGGTAAGGTCAGGCTTACATTTGTGTGTCAGGTGCCCATAAAAGCGTAACCACTAATTACTAATCAAAAACTGTTTGACACGTATTTATTGATTTAAACAGTTTGCAAACTTGTTGGACTCTATAAAATTATATATTAGTTATATCTCTTTGTTATTTTGGCCAGTATCCAGGTTTAAGTTGATTTCCTTTTAAGCTAATTGGGCCTAATATTTCAATGCAAATAAAAATCCATTCATTTACAGTTTTTCCCGACGTTTCGTAGATTTTTTGTCTACTTTTTCAATACTCAACATTAAAACATATATAAACAAATATAACATTTTTTAAACACAACTTAACTTAATATCACAGATCTGTTTCGTTTAAAGCTACTTTGTAGTTTGTGTTTATGTTTGCTGTATCTTCTTTTAGATCATATATATTAGTTAGTTATGTATGAAACTGTTTATCGTAAGAAATACCTGTCTAAATCAAAAAGTTTTTCATTAGTAATTAGTGGTTGCGCTTTTTTGGGCACCTGACACAAATGAAATGCCAGATATAAACTCAGCCTAACAAAAAAAAAATATAATTACCTAATAATTAATGACCGTACCTAGAATTTTTTTTATTATTGAAAAACTGCAAAAATTGTGAAATATTGAAAATAATAAAACAAAAATGAACAAATAAAATATTAATTTTGGAAAAAGTGCAATCAAATTATTAAACCTTAATGAAAGAAAATATTCCACAAAGCATAAATTCTGACTTGTTTATTTTCAAATGAAATTACTGATGATCTTATAAAAATATTCTTATACATTAGATTTATTTCAGTATCGTGTTGACATGCACTTGCATTACGATAAAAACTCTAAAAGCATTTAAAATAAGTATGTAAGGTTTGGCGAGAAAAAAAAAATAACTGACACAGTTACCTTAATTTTTTATAGCCAGGTAAAATGTGCTATGCTGCAGACAAAAAAAAAAATAAAAATAAATACTGGTGCAAAGCAAAGAAAGTCTGCATGCAATATGTAAAATAAATTAGAAGGAAACGAAAGGAAAATCATGAAACAACTGGAAATACACACATATTGTGGCAATATTCTTACCCAAAATTTAAATTTTTGTTGAACTTAAAAATTAAATAAAACCTTAAATATGACTGTTATTCAAATCGAAATTTAGCAATTCGTAAATGGTGTACAGTGAAATCTTTCTTTATTTGAATTGGTTTGAAAGTTTTCATTGGCGTATTTATATTTAAAACAAAAATAAATTTCAGTAAAGTTTTGTTTTTATTTTCAATATAAAGAGGCAAACGATAGCCCATATTGTGAATTGCCTCGTCGACGTCACATTAAGACGACAGTAAATATTGTCATCACTTGAACTTTCCTACAACAACTGATACAAAGGGACACTAATGCACATCAGAAAAATGCGTGGTGTTGTTATTCAATGACTGTTGGATACAGGGATTGAACCCAGGACCTTCGATTTTGTAGTCAACGTGCTTACTACTTCAGCCAACGCCACCCTCAGAAGTTAAGAACATTTTCGATCGAGTCACCTTTCAAACAAAACTAAATCAAAATCGTTTCAGCCGTTTTGCCTATACGTGGACACGGACAGACATACAGATACACATATACACAGAGACACAGATACACAGACACACACTACAAAATTATAACACCCCTTTTTTTTGGTCGGGGTTTAAAAATATAAAAAATACAAAATTATGATTTTAGAAATTTTACAATTGCATTCTTTACAACATTAGCATTTAATGAAAATTCTATAAATCTATACAATTGATTAAATTCGTAACACATTCTTCTAAGAGGATCGGCATCAGCATAATTGGCTCTACAAACTTTTACCAATAGAGGAATAAAATTGCGGGATCTACGTTGAGGATCATTAAACGAAATTTCGTTGGTCAAAAATACGGAACAGTTATTACACTTAATAATATTGAAGACAAATGAAAATGACAAAAAAGTCGAGACGAGTAAGAAGGCAAGTTTGCTGGGTTTAATCGTAATCCTTGAAGACAAAATAACATGAATTGCTTTTGCACCGATTCAATAGCATCAGTGTGAATTTGATAAATAGGATCCCATATTATTGATCCATATTCTAGAATCAGACGTACCAGTGACATGTACAATGCTTTCCCAATATACGGTTCGTTAAACTCTTTTGGCCAGCATTTAGTATAGCCAAGTGTACCTTTAGCCTTGTTTATTGCAAATGTTATATGAAAGATGAAATTTAGCTTAGGATCTAGTAAACTACCTAAATGATCACCAAGAAAATAGCTTGCAGTAATTTGATTAGATCTTACAAATCTCATTAATTTACATTTATTCAAATTAAGCTCCACTTTATTAAAATTAAGTACCACTCATAAAGTGAATCGAGGTCCATTTGAAGAAGTTTATGATCCATAAATTTATTATAACTTAAAAAATTTTTACGTCATCGGCTACATCAGGACAGATGAAAATTTTATTACCGTGGACAAGTCATTAATAAATAATGAAAATAGAAGCGGCCTAAAATGGCTTCCCTGGACTACACCTGAAGGTACGGCTATATATATGCTTTTAGAAAATTTGCTTCTAAAACGAGCTGTCTGTGATCTATTTGTTAAATACGAATATATCCACTTTATGCTTAGATTTGTAAATCCCAATATTTCAAGTTTCAGGATAAGAAGTAAATGATTAACTTTGTCAAATGCTTTTCTAAAATCCGTCTAGATAACATCTGTTTGCATCCTTTATAAAAAGCCTCGATTTATTGTGATCGTAAGGTGAAGAAGACTTGTGGTTGTAGAACATCCTTTTCGAAAACCATGCTGATACGGCGATGTGATACTTGCAACTTGATAGTATATATATTCAGTGATAAGCTTTTAAAACAATTTAGGTATAGTAAAGGGGGTTTTTTTAGAGGTATAGAACTTCGAATTGAAATAAAACACAAGAAAATCGTTTTAATGTCCATCAATTTGGCTTTATTGGAAGGATAATTTTATGCCATTAATGTTTAAATATGATTTCGGGCATGTGGCCGCCGCGGCTGGCTCGAATAAAGCCAATTCTACAGGTCCAATTTTCAACCACTTTTTCGAGCATATGGGGCCGTATGTTGGCAATAACGCCACGAATGTTGGCTTCCGAGTCCCCTAACGTTTCTGGTTTGTTGGCGTAGACGAGCGACTTCACATATCCCCAAAGAAAATAATCCAATGGTGTCAAATCACACGATCTTGGTGGCCAATTGACAGGTCCATTCCGCGAAATTATGCGCTCATCGAATGTTTCCTTCAATAAATCGATTGTGACGTGCGCTGTGTGGCATGTAGCGCCGTCTTGTTGGAACCACAACTCATCCACATTCAAAATCTTCAAAATCTTCCATAAAGTTGATGGACAAAGCTCCAATTGCTGTACACGGTGGCGAATCGATTCATTCGGGTCCTCTTCAACACTTTGCTCTACAGCGTCAATTGTTTCTTCGGTGCGCACTGTTCGACGTCTCTGCGGATGCGTATTATCACATAGAGTAAACGTAGTGCGAAAACGATCCATGGTTAACCGAATTAATTGCTCTGATGGACGATTATGTCGACCATAAAATGGACGGAGCTTGCGGTAAACTTCGCGAACTGAACCATTATTTTCGAAATAAATTTGCACGATTTGCAAGCGTTGTTCTTTTGTCAACCTGTTCATGATGAAATGGCAAACCAAACGAAATATTAATCACTTTACAGCTGACAAAATGGCCGCCAGTTAAAAAAGTGATGCCAACTTAAAGTTCTATACCTCAATAAAAAACACCCTTTACTTAGCTTTGCGATTCCACGGTAAGTTTCAAGGAAGGAATTTTTCCAAATATCGGGGAAGTGCCCATATTTAACTGATAAATTAAACATCATAGTTAGCGGAATAGCTAAGGCTTCAGCACAGTTGATTAAAATACAATTGGGATTTCTATTAGGACCAACATCATATGAAAATTTTAGTTTTTTTAATTCACTTATGACCTTGTTTATATCGAAGTTAGGTAAGGATATAGATTGACTTTCAGCTAATGGAAATGGGTACTCGATTGAATCATCAAACGTTTTAACAGAATGAGTTTTAGAGAAAAACTCAGCAAACATACTGCTAATAAGAGCATTATCTTTTACTTAATCATCATCACAGCAGGATAACCAGAATGTACAAAATTGTACAGTATGCTATTTAATTTTGTGTATTCTGCACGACTCACAGAATATCTAAGATAAGCGACAGAAGAACCAGTTCTTTTAAATGTGTTGTAAAACTTATTCTTAGCTTATTCTAAGCACGACATAATTGTTTATTATTCCACGGAGGTCCAAATAATGGTTTCATTATATGCTTCGGTATGCATAAATCCATAACAAAATACAGTTTGTGATAGAAAAAAGTCCAAACGTGTCTTCTAAAGAAACATCTGAGTTAACGAGAGGGAGTAAAATATCGTACCAGTTCGTATTTGAAATAAAGTCATCTAACAAAAAGTATTTAGTGCGTTTAAATCGTTAAGATTTTATACTGACCCAATGGCTGTAAAACACAACCAGGTGTAATGGATACAAATAATTCGATAGCAGGATGGTATCCATATTCAGGAACTGCAATAGATGTCGTTCGTTTAACATAACAGTCATCAATATCGTTTACAAAAATTAGATCAAGAATTTTTAAATAATTATTCATTATACCATTTATTTGAAAAAGGCTCATGTCATATAAAATGTTGAAAAAATCCTTCCAGCAATCATTTAGTTTACTTTGTACGTAATAATTGTCATCGGATAAATAATTCCAAACTTTTGAAGGCATATTAAAATCGCCCATTATTATAAAAGAATCAGTTTTATTGTAACTATAAGCAACAGATCTTATAGCCTCGGCATGTTGAATATATAAAGAACCCAGCAAAAAATTTCAAGAAAGGTAATCGGGTTTGGAATTAAACATTTCGGGTGGAAGCTGTTTCTTACTGGATTACCAACTGAATGATTTTAACAAGGCGTGAGACTAGAATAATCGATTCTTGAGAAGTACTTACTTTTTTTATTTTTAATTTAAAAAAATTATTCTCCTCATTTAGCAACTTGTACATAATTTTTTTTAAATTTTAGGTAATGTGATTTGTAAGCGAGTAATGAACTTTGGTAATGAGAAAAGTAAGTCATTATATTTCAAGTAGTTCTGATGGTACTGTGTAATTTTTTGCTGGGAATGTTTAGTCCATGGAGGAATATAGGAGCAATCTATTATAATATTTTTAGGCTTCATTTTAAGGACAACCGATGCAAATTCAATATCAAGCAACGATTGATTAACTAGCTGTTAAGAATGCAATGAGCTGTAGACAGCAATGCGAACACCACCACCAATAATATTATATTTACTACAAAGGATTTCGGTGTTAAGATAAGTATCAGTAAGTTAAGTTTCAGTAAGTACAATAATCTGGTAGTGAAAGTGAATACTCCCTATATACAAATTGGGCAGTTTTGTTCTCAAGCCTCAACCATTCTGGTAGAGTAACAACAATGAGTTCGAAATAACGCTATTTAGTTTTTTTGGTATATTGCTTTCACGTTCTGGAAGAACACCAATATTATTAGCTCTCGGTATTTCTTTGTAATTATATTATCTAACTAAAGTATTTATAGGCCAGAAGTTAGTATGCAAAAGTTTATTAAATATATCTGTAGAAACTGTAATTTTTTAAAGTAGCGATCTTGGTTGAGAAAATCACCCTTATCGGGAATAAAGGTTCACGTGAAAATTGTTTCCTAAAATTGCGATCGCCAATGTTTGCGTTGTTGTTGTGTCAGTATACTATTTTCTAACTTTGTTCGCCATTTTTTTGTTCACGGTAAATATTTCACGTGAACAAAATACTCGCTTTTTATTCCCGATAAGAGGGAATTAAAATTTATGTATCAGAATACCTGCATTATTGCTGACTTTAGCTCTTATCATCTATAGAAGTAACGCTTGCCAAACGAGAAATAAATATATTTTTCTTGGGTGGAATTGCTCGCAATAGTTGTGTTACTAATCGTTGCATTCGTAGAAATATGATTATTCAATTGAATTGTCGGTGTTGTAAGAGTTTGTCCACTTATTTCTTGAGGGGTAATCACACTCGCAGCCGTTGAAGTTGAAGGCAATGAGGAGACCTCATTGACTTCGCCATCACTTGGAATTATAGCAATTTGATGGATTGTAATTCAAAGGTATAGCAGGAGACTTATCATTCTTTTTTTATTTTTATTTCTTAGAGAAGAAGGATTTTGATTATCGACAAAATTATCGAAATTTAAAAAAAATTTAAATAAGACACCAAATTTTGAGAATTTCGTTTGTAGTGCCGAAAAGTTTCTATTTATAGCTTCAAACTCTTCTTTATAACTTTTAAAAAATTTATAAAACTCTATATTTATCTTTTTACAATGAGAGCAATTTCATTGAAGTGATTTTTTTGATCTGCAAGTGCATCAGCATCAGAACAGCATAACCAGCATGTAATCATACCCTCACTTGTACAAATTTTATTAGAATTATTAACTTAAAATTGAAGTAATAAATTAAATGTTTGCTGGGATGTTACTTAAATTAACAAATAGATGAATGCTGATTGGGAACATTTTCATTGCAAAAAACGGGGTAAATAAGACATTACACGGTGGTGACTTCGAACATCTTTAGAGAAGAACTTAGGCTTCATAAGACATGTCATGTCATAAGGCATGTTAAAATGATCTTCTTCATACAACAAATTTTATAATTCCATGTACATTAGAGTTCGACAACATTCGGCCTACGGCAAAAATCGGCCGATTAGCCGAAGCCGAATATTTTTTATTCCAAGCTTGAAAAATAGAATTATGTTTGGTCGTTTCTCGCCGACATTTTCTATTGTGTTTAACGTTTTTAAAGGGTTGCTTTGAAATACAACCCTGTTGCTTTCTATTTTCTTTTACTTGGACGTTCTTGTGAATGATCATATGAAAAAGCAGTCTAGAAATTGCAAAATAGTTTTATTTTTCTTGTTATATATCCAATAGATATTACAGCTATTTCAGTGATCGCAAAAAGGAAACTTTTTTCTTAATTCATATAAAACATAAGTATCACTTTTAAAATTTAAAACATTCGGCTTCGGCTTCGGTTTTGGCCGAAGTTTAGGATTTTAGCCGAAGTTCGGCTTCGGCCAAAAAAAACGACTTCGGTCGATCTCTAATGTACATTGTACATTCACATGTATACTACGTTAGGGTGCTCCTTAGTAAAAATTTTTGGATTTTATCTAGTCTCACCCCTCGAACTGGTGACAATAGGTAAAAAAATATGATCTGCAAAACTTCACTCCAATTGGTGAAGATTAAGTGCTGGCGATCATATTTGTTGCAGATCATATTTTTTTACGTATTGTCACCAATTAGGGGGAAAAGAGTAAGGAAAAGTTGAAAAAAATGTTTCCCATATAGCTAAGGCGAACCCTAATACCACATAGCTTAGTATTATACTAAAGCTTTTCGCACAATGAATGCTTCCTATAGCAGATTTTTCTTCACTGCTAAAAGATAAAAATTTTTTTTGCTTTGTGATAGAAAATTGAGAAACACAAATAGTTAGAGAAATATTGCCCAATATCCTCTGGAGATTCACCCCCATAACCATAACCCCCAGCCAAGAAAACGTCTCATGCAATAAATTTCCTCTTATAAAAAAAATTTAAGTATTTTGTACCTTTTTTTTGCCAGATCCCAAGAGTAACAACAAAAATACGCAAAAAAAAACTTATTCAGCTGTGTAAATAAACAATCAAACAATCATCAAGCTTTGCGAAACCGATTCGATTAATGATTGTTTTGTGATGAATTATTTGCAAAAAGAAATACTAATCATAGAATCATTTTCCCTTAGGTACTTTATGCAACCTTGTAATAGGATTTTTGATTTATTTTATTAATCTTAAAGTGATTGTAATAATACAAAAAAGTAAAGATTACTATTATAAAGTTTAAGCTACCATCAAGGTCAAGTTTTTAAACAACAATTGGAGTTTAAGAAAAAATTTTGAAAAATTTTTAAGTTTCATTTATGTGGTCACATGAAATAATGTCTTCTTAATTTTGTGATTTCTTTTGCCTGTTTCTTTAGTTCCCATATCAAACAAAAAAAGTTTTTTTTGTAAAAAAAAATAGTTTTAATATATTTATAGTTGTTTGGTAAATATTTTAAATTTTAGAATAGAAGTATGAAGAAAAAATTTTATTAAAAGAAAAAATGTTGGCAAAATTTTAATCATTGAGATCTATATACAATATACAAAACCTTGCAAAAAATAATTCTCTAAACTTAAAAATATAAAATTTATAGTGCATTTACACTGTCTCGAAATCTAGTACTTTTGAGACTTCGAGCTAAATCAAGCTGTTTTTTTCGAGATTTTCCATACAAAACGAAATGTAATTTTTCAGTAGATTTGTAAGAAATCTAATAAAAATTTAATGTTTTTATTTACTCTTCACTGCCCTGTACAACAAAAGGTGAGTGAATTAGTCACGGTCTGCTTAAAAAAGTGTGTGAATTGGCTACAATGCAGTTGTTTGGTTGAAGTTTTGGAAACAAAGTAGTTGATGGGTTTTGTTTTGGATAAAAAAATTCTGATAAATGTCAAAACAAGCTGGTGTAAACGGTACAGATTTTCTTAAAGATTTTAATCAAAATATGCTAGGTACCCACTGAAACATTACAGCTATTGCACGTAATTACAAATTGCTTTCTTAAAATTAAATTCCAATAACAATACTATTCACTTACTGGGCGACTCAGAAATTTATGATGGTTTGCTCATGTTTACAATGCTTTCGCAAAGGCTGCACACATTCCTCCCAGATTACTCTCTTCGGTTCCAATATTCATATATGACTTAATAATGAACACCCCTTAGCGCTGCACGCACAAAGGTCATTCTGGCAGCAAGAGCCAGAATGAGGAATCGCAGAACAAAACGTGATTTTTTCTTACTTTTAGGAAATGTTTTTTTGATATTTGCATTAATTTGTTCCAAGACTTTAGACTGAAAGTGAAATAAAACCCAACTATTTGGCCTTATGTCATAATAAAATAACTGCCAGAGAAAAAAAATTAAATAATTCCCAATGAAATAAAATCATAAATATTTGAGCTAGCACGATTACTAAATAATAAATATATTTAATTTATATATGGGTTTTCAAATTAAGTGTACTTTTCTTTAGAAAACTTAAGAAATAAAATAGTATGTCTGTAGGCAATCCTTACAAATTGGCGCCTTGTCGATAAATACCACGGCGGAGAAAATATTTAAGCTCAGCCGATTACCGATTACCTGCTTTGCCAGAATCTTTTAATAAAAGGCGCTGTGCCCGGAATTATCATACTGGTGAAAATCGTACGACTGAAGGTCGGCAATGCAGAAGTGCTTTGGAAAGTGAAACCGGTTCTATACATGCCTCAGATTAGAAAATCTTTTAAGTCCCAAAAAAAAACAAATATCGCAAATTGTTTTCATATGAAAACCTACCAAATTTTTGAAGAGCGAAATAACTTACAAATGAACTGAAATAAGTCCCAAATTTCTTCGCCGATGAAATAACTTAAAAAAATCCTTTTGTGAGGCATTTCATTTTAATTTGTTTGCTTTAATAAAATAACTCCAAAAAAACAACTTCAAAAAAAAACTAATGCTCTAATTCAGTAAGAAGATTTAGGACGGTTTTGTTTGAAAATGCTTCTGAGTTCTTGTCTTTCAAGTCTCTAATGCCCTAATTCTGTTCGACGAATGTATTGTCTTGTCTATGGACGAAAAAAAGCAGCAGTTTTGATTCTCTAAGACGATTATTATTTATTGTCTATGCTAGAAGGTTCATGTATTTGCTTTATGATTTTGTTCCAACCATTATATCCAACACATATTTTTTCATACATTTTTCAAACTATTGTATAATAATTTAATTGAATTTTTATGTTTTAAAAACATGGCAGTAATATTTATATTTTTCATTGTCAAAGACAATAACCATTTTTGAAGAAAATAATTTAGAGACTTCAAAGACAAGAACTCAGAAGGATTTTTAAACAAAAACTTCCTAAATCTTCCTACTGAATTAGGGCATAAATTATTTTCTTCAGAAATGGTTGTTGTCTTTGATAATGAAAAATATTAATATTATTGCCATGTTTTTAAAACATAAAAATTCAATTAAATTATTATACAATAGTTTGAAAAATATAGGAAAAAATATGTGTTGGATATAATGTTTGGAACAAAATCATAAAGCAAATACACGTACCTTCTAGCAGAGACAATAAATAATAATCGTTTTAAAGAATAAAAACTGCTTCTTTTTTTCATCCATAGACAAGACGATACATTCGTCGAACAGAATTAGGGCATAAATCTTTTATTTCTTTTAATACAAAAATTATTACACACAGAAAAATTTCACATTAAAATCTACGTAGACAAGGTTAATTTAACCTTTTTCGGCAATGATTTTGATTTATATGTACCCCATATTAATTTAACATGATTTACAGTTACAAGTATTATGATTTACTGTAATATTCATAGAAAATGTTAGAAATAACTTTGTTTAATTTTGATCTAACATTCTCATACTGTTAAATCAAAATGAAGAAGAACCATATTGAATCAAAGTTACATACATATGTATTTCAATTTGAAACACCATTAATTTATTTTAATGTAGTCATTTGTATTGTTTTACCCTATCAACTTAGGTTAATGTGTGTATTGACATAGGCATCAGGTAAATGTTTGTGTGTTGGTCTCCCTGGCCAAGATTTGAACTCAAAGTCATAGCATACTAGTAAATGCGCTTACCGCTGAAGCCATAACAACCTTAAGTCGTAATTTACACTAAGCAAGTCTTATTGCTGAGCTGAATAGTTTTTTGTAGAGAGAGACGAGAGAACATAACCGTTTCATTTCCCCTCGTATCTCTCTCCTAAAAAACTAATCAGCTTAGCAATAAGACTTGCTGAGTGTAAATTAGGACTAAATATTTTTTAGATACACACCAAATACACAGAAAAAATGATTGTTGCGTTTTTTTTTCAATTAACTGATTGTTTAGAAAAAATTATATTTATGTAGCTATGCTATTTATTGCGCGATACAGGAGTTAGGACGTGATATTCGTAATAAAAATAATCGATTCTGTTACAGTTATAAATTTATTTTTGTTTTGATTTCTTTGTACATACGAGTAAAAGTAGAGTATGAAAATAAACGAAACGAAAATTTTCGAATTTTGTTTTGTTTCGTTCTTTGAAGTGAGTGAAACAAAAACAAAAACAATGAGAACGATTGCTCAATTTGTTATACCTTTTACCAAAAAAATGGTAAAAGGGTAAATATAGGTTTGTCATTCCGTTTGTAATTTCTATAATATCAATAAGGGACCCATTAAATATATACATATCTTCTGGATCCTTATGCATAGGGAAGACGAAAGTGATGTCCGTCTGTCCGCCCGTCTCTACGTGAATTCATTTTTCCGAGGCGTCCAGAAAAGCTAGAGACTTCGTTCTTAAACTGGTGTGTAAGATATTGTCCAAAAGAGATTGGTATTGAAAATCAGCAAAATCGAGCAGACGATTGTGGAGCTGGAAAGCTTAAACTTTATTTTGCCATATAAAAGTAAATACCGAAAACTAATTTTTATTTTTTTTATAAATAAACTTATTTTATCCTTCAGTACGAATAAAATTGGTATTTCAAATTCCATAAATATAAAAAAATTAAAAAGACGTATCCAGGGTAGGAAAACTTTAACTTATTTTGTTATAAAAAAAGTAATTTACTAAAACTAATTTTTCCTTTTTTTCTATAAATTAAACATATCTTATATTCTTAAACGAAAGAAATTAGTGTAAGAGACCAGAAAAATAAAGAGGATGATTACCGGGTTGGGAAACTTACACTTTTTGTGTTATGTAAAATTAATTACGTCTAAATAATTTGTTTCTTTTTCTTTATAAATTAAATATATTTTATGCTTCTGAAAGAAAACTTTGGCGTATAAAATTAGAAAAATTAAAATTACAGCTCCATAGATGGAAATTTTGGACCTTTTTTAATACTAAAGGAATCAGATGAAACTAAGTTTTTTCTTATTTCGTTTTTGCTTTGTTCACTTAACATATTTTATGTATTTTTTAAAGAACAAGATTGGTATCAATAATCAGAAAAATCCAAAATTATGATTCCAGGGTTGGCAAACTTACTTTTTGTGTTATGTAAAATTAAATAGGTCTAAAAATTTTTTTTCCTTATAAATTGAATATATTTTATGCTTCTGAAAGAAAAGTTTGACGTATAAAATTAGAAAAATTAAAATTACAGCTCCATAGATGGAAACTTTGAATTTTATTTGATATTAAAGTATCTAAATAAAATAAATTTTTTTAATTTCTTTGTTTAATTAACACATTTTTTTAATTTTTAAAATCAGAAAAATCTAAAAGGTTAATTCCAGGGTTGGAAAATTTATTGTTTTTTTTTTACAAAAGTAACTAGGTCAAGTTAGTTTTTTCTTTTTGTTTATAAGTTTTATATACTTTATGACTTAGAATGAAATAGTTTGGCATAGAAATTAGAAAAATAAAAGATATAGCTCCAGAGCTGGAAAACTTAAACTTTTTCTTTGGTAATTAAATATATTCTATATTTTAGAAAGAAAGAAATTAGTATTAAGAAACAGAAAACTCAGAAATATGGTTCCAGGGTTAAAGATTGAAAAAAGTTTCGGTTAAAAAAATGACAAAAAAAAAACAATAACTATTAATTTGTAGTAAATGGAGATAAAAATAAAATTTATCGCTAAAGATAAATTAAAGGATATTTTCCTGAAACCTTTCCTTTCTGCTGAAGAAAATTTAAAAAAAAATTCTGTAGGAATAAAACGTTTACATAATACCACGATGTATACCATTTGCAATGGGAACTTTAAATGAAGACACTAAGCAGTTTTGCAAGATCAATGATTATTAAATACGGGAAAATATAAAACAAGTTAGTTTACTTGGTATGGAGGTGCAATACTAAGAATATTTTAGAGTTATTAAATAGCAGCACCGTTTTGAACATCTCGAGAGCGAGTAAACAAGCCCCAATATTTTGGTATTGTATTGACGTGACGTCGATGTTGACTGAAATAAGAGTGAATGTAAAATATTTTTTAGCCACAGAGTGTAGAATAAAATATTCAACTATTGCTAATATCGAAAATAAAATAATTGAATCAAATTATTTAATCGAAAAATACTGAAAGGTCACTTACTATGAATTGCTTTAGAGAAAAAAATTATAAATTTTTTTATAAAACACATATGTATGTATGTGTCTGTATACTACATATATGTACGTACTTTGGTGAAGGGTATATAAGATTCGGCACAGCCGAATTGCTACTCTTACTTGTTATTTATAAGGATTAAATAATTTTTCGAAAATTTTCATTAATCGGTTAAACGATTCTTTTAAGACTAATTTGTGGACAGCCGTTTAAACTCAAACACCGTCAATTGAACTAGAAATTTATCGATTAAATTAAAAAATTTTAAGAATTTTCTTATGACATTTAAATAATAATTTAGTAAAATATGTTTTAATATTTTATTATACAGCAAAAAAAAAAATAGTCTTCCAAAATTTAGTTTATCAAATACAAGAGATTATAACCAAATATTTGCCAGCAATCTTCCAAATTTACAGTAGATTTACACTTACATAAATACACTCAAATAGTGACCTACATACACATCAATGTACTAAATATTAAAGTAATTTTTATACATTTTCTCAATACCCATGAATAGGAAAATTGTGCCACACACATTTTCCTCACAATTGAAGTAAAATAAAATCAAAATTGGTCAATTTTACTTTTGTAAACAGCCAATACTGTGAATAAATGGGATTGTTTGCACATGTGTAAATTGCCAGCAATTCTCAAAGGAAATGTATAAAATTTATTAATAATTCATAAAAATGGATTTGATACATATTGAGTAAAAGCTCTGATGTTGATGTGTAAGCCAAAACCCATATTACATAGAAAGGAATATATTATGAGTTTATTTGATTGACACACAGAATGAATTTAATATTGTGTGTGTAATGGATAAAGTTACGCTGTATATATAAAATTTTCACGGGTATAGAACAAACATTTGTATTTAACGTAAACCCTAAAGGTTTTATAACAAAAAAAGAAAAACAAAAAAAAAAATAATAGAAAGAAAGCTGAATGTTTTATAAAGATATAATGAATACTCCATTAATCGAAAAATTTATATCACACAAGTAGACAAACAAGTATCTAAACTTGAACTTTTATAATAAATATCCATGTCTCCGCTAATGATGTATAAGAACTAATTTGTGTGAATTAATCGATGTAGAATAATAATATTACTATTTAATTTTGGATAAAATATGTGTTAATTTTTTGGGGTAGCTATTTATATTATAACGACTAAGCCGCAAACTGATCGAATAAACCTGCTTTTTACCATCTTCTTTTGCGAATGACAATTTTTATTTGTTTCGCACAGCTTTAACTGTTTGAGTGAAATACTAAGGGTATTTATGAGAACTCTTAAAATTGCCATATGTGCAATTGGGCAAACTTGCGAGACTTGTTTCATGAAGCCCCTTGTGAACTTTTAGGCATAGCTGTTAAGTAATGATTAGTAATGGTACTGATTACTAATTTCATTACTTTTTTTTTGAAAGGTGAAGTAATGATTAAATTACGATTATATTCAGTTTCGCACGATTACTAATTGATTACGATTACTAATGGTCGAAAAGTAATCTGAATTACTTGAAATTACCATAAAATAATCAAAAGTAAACAAAAAGTAATCTGACTACTTTCAAAGATTACTTTTGATTTTTTTTTGATTATTTTCAAACATTTTGAAAGAAGTTTATAAAATTAGATGTTTTTTGTTTAAAAAATTCTTAACATATTCGGTTATATAACAACACTAATAATATCAATCTAAGAAAAAAAATATAAAGAAAAACATAAAGTAAAATTTTTTGCTGGTGGTTAAGCATTGTCATTTCATTGTCGCTTTGACAAAATGTGAGTAGACTTCAACCCAGAGCTGTACAATTTCGATTATGATTAGTAATCAATTAGATTACATTTTAAAAATAATTGTAATGATTATATAATTGTTTAAAAAGAATTCTGGTAAATAATTGATTACGAATATTTATAATCGAAAAGTAATCTGAATTACTTGAAATCACTATTAGTGCAAAAGAGCGAGAGAGGAATACAAATATTATATATTTCTATTTCAACACTCTCACACACATTCAAAAATTGCTGCAACAAAAATTGCAAGTCTGGACCGGCACTTTTTAAAAACATAATTTTCAAACTAAAATGTATAACATATTTGTATATGAAAATAATCATATCTTTTGTTTAAGTTTCTTTCTTTGCACACATACAATGTCTATGAAAATTCACTGAAATAATACTCCAATTAAAAATTTAATGAAGTCAATTAAACATATGTTTATGTTGCTTTAAGGAAGATTTAGGAAATTTAATAAGCTTTTTAGTGCATATAATTAGGTTCAAATCAGTTAAGAGCTCCATTAGTTATAGGCAAATTACTAAAGGAAGATATTTTAATTTTGTGGAAAAAGGCATTATTCTTAAAAAACAAAAAACCGATTTGAGAGAGCACTTCCGGTTCATTAATATTTAAGTGTTATATACCAAAATTCTTGGTTTTTAGAGTAGATTCAGATAATCGATGTTCATGAAGGAATTTCGAAAAAAGTATAAAAAGTGAGACGTCTAATGTTTAACCCTTTATATGCCAGATTTATATATATATGTTACAAGTTTTTAATTTTTTTATCTAATTGGCATTATATACATATTAAATTAATAATATATCTATTGCAAATTCATCGCATTATTTTCTTCTTTATAACTAAAAATGGCTATCAAAGTATTGCTTATTAACATTTTTAAAATTATTGGTCTGAAGAAAAAGTCTTATCTTTAGGCCTTCTGTATTTTTGTTATTTTCGTAAACTATAGCACCTGCTGGTTCTGAAAAAGCGCTTTTACTGATACACTAAATTGGCAATAAAGCTTTAAGGTAGTCATTATAAAGCAGTCTGCCCTATTGTGTCGCAAATAAGTATTTATAACAATGGTGTGACGTAGAATTTGTATGAAAACCCGAAACGAAAATATGTATTTAGTTAAATATCTCAATTAGTAGGTCGCAAGTGCTCAAGTTGTATATACTATTGGATGCTACTTCTAAAACTCTTTTCGTTGATATCAAATTTTTTTTATGTCGTCTTGGAGAAAAGTACAAAAAAATTCGAAAAACTTAAAAAATACCTTTTTTAAAAATGGTCCAGCTCACGGATGGTCAACGCTGGAGCCAAAATATTTTGGGAGTCATCATAAAACAAATCAAGCTTTATTTTCAAAAAGCCTAACTGATGCATCGTATGGCTTTTGAAGTTCAAATGGTGCACAAAAGTACAATGGCCGTATTCGGTGTTCGATAGTCGTGCAGAATATCGTATCTTTTCATTTCATTTCAAATTTTATGCGCCAAACTTTTCTTTCAGAAGCATAAAATATATTCAATTTATAAAGGAAAAGAAAAAAATTTTTAGACCTATTTAATTTTACATAACACAAAAAGTGTAAGTTTTCCAACCCTGGAATCATAATTTAGGATTTTTGTAATTTCTTATACCAATCTAGTTCTTTAAAAAATATATAAAATATGTTAAGTGAACAAAGCAATAACAAAAATTAAAAATTTTAAAAACCCCCAATATATCTAGATAAGATGTGATATCTTCTAAACGGCTAGACCCATTTTCTTTAAACATAGCTAAGAACCTTCTCGCCTTTCAAACAGAAAATAATAAATCAAAATCGGTCCAGCCGTTTGGTCTGTACGTGGACACGGACAGACACACAGATACACGGATACACAGACACACTACAAACTTACAACACCCCTTTTTTTTGGTCGGGGGTTAAGAAGGAAAAAAGAAAAAAATTAGTTTTATTTAGTTACTCTATTATCAAAAAAAAGTTCAAAGTTTCCATGTCTGGAGCCTTGGTTTTCATTTTTATACTTTATACGCCAATTTTTTTTTCAGAAGCATAAAATATATTTAATTTTTAAAGGAAAAAAGAATTATTAAACCTATTTAATTTTACATAGCACAAAAAGTGTAAGTTTATCAACCCTGGAGTCATAATGTTGGATTTTTCTGATTATTGATACCAATCTAGTTCTTTACAAAATAGTTTCATTTAATTCCTTTAATATTAAAAAATTCAGTAAAGTGCGACTTTGACTCGCGCACGTTCCGTAAATTTTTTTGTCGCGTTTTTCTCGTTTTGGCGATTGTTTTCTGTTTCTGGGGCTTTTTTTCATTTTGTAGATTTTTTTAATTTTGGCGATTTTTTCTTGTTTTTGGGTTTTTTTCATTTTGGCGACTTTTTTCTGTTTTTTGGTGTATATTTCGTTATGGCGATTTCTTTTCATTTTGGCGATTTTCTTTCATTTTGGAGATTTTTTTTTTCATTTAAGCAATTTTTCCGGTTTTTCGCGATTTATTTTAGTCTTAGCCATTTTTTTTAATTTGGTGCTTTTTTTCATTTGGCGACTTTATAATTTTTTAATTTTTTAGTTTTACGGTATTTGAAAATTCCAAGAGTTTTGCTCTTACGGTTTCCAAGATACAGCAAGTTGTCAAAATTGCATTAACTGATGGAACACCCTTTGATTTAAATTTTTTGAAATTTTAGTGTTAATTTTTGTAGTCTGTATAAAAATACACTAACCTTACAAATTTCAAGGGTATATACATACAATCGTATATATACTACATGGGATTTTAAAATTTTTCTTTGCTCGTTTTGGAACACCCGTTAATTTCCAATTCTCATATATTTGTTGTTGTAGCGGCCAAACGTGTCCAAATTTCAGGTCTGTAGCTCTTACAGTTCTCGAGAAAATACCCTGTGACAGACATAGTTAATTTTACATAACACAAAAAATTAAAGTTTTCCAACCCTGGAAACGTATTTTTATACCCTTTACCAACAAAAATGGTAAAAGGGTATATATAGGTTTGTCATTCCGTTTGTAATTTCTATAATATCAATAAGCGACACATAAAATATATATATTCTGGATCCTTATGCATAGGGAAGACGAATAAGCGATGTCCGTCTGTCCGTCTGTCCGTCTGTCCGTCTGTCCGTCTGTCCGTCTGTCCGTCTGTCCGTCTGTCCGTCTGTCCGTCTGTCCGTCTGTCCGTCTGTCTGTACGTGAAATCGGTTTTCCGAAGCTCCCAGAAAAGCTAGAGACTTCGTTCTTGGACTGGTGTGTCAGAAATTTTCCAAAATAGATTGGTATTGAAATTCAGCAAAATCGGACAGACGATTGCAGAGCTGGAAAACGTAAACTTCATTTTGCCATATAAAAGTAACTACCGAAAACAAATTTTTATTTTTTTTAATAAATAAACTTATTTTACACATCAGTACGATTACAACTGGTATTTTAAATTAAAAAAATATAAAAAAATTAAAAAAACGTTTCCAGGGTTGGAAAACTGTAACTTTTTGTGTTATGTAAAATTAACTATGTCTAAAACTATATTAGTATTTTCTCGAGAACCGTACGAGCTACAGACCTGAAATTTGGACACAGTGTGTAGACCTTTGGCCGCTACAACAACAAATACATGAGAATTGGAAATTAAAGGGTGTTCCAAAACGAGCAACGAAAAATGTTAAAATCCCATGTAATATACATACAATTATATGTATATACACTTTTTATACAGACTACAAAAATTAACACTAAAATTTCCAAAAATTTAAATTAAAGGGTGTTCCATCAGTTAATGCACTTTTGACTATGCAATTTTGACAACTCCTGTATCTTGGAAACCATAAGAGCAAAACTCTTGAAATTTTCAAAAACGGTAAAACTAAAAAATCAAAAAATTACAAAATCGCCAAACTGAAAAAAATCGCCAAAAACAAAAAAAAATCGCCAAAACGAAAAAAAGCACCAAATTAAAAAAAATTTCTAAGACTAAAATAAATCGCATAAAACGGAAAAATTGCTAAAATGAAAAAAAAATCGCCAAAATGAAAAAAAAAATCGGCAAAATGAAAAAAAATCGCCAAAATGAAAAAAAATCGCCAAAATGAAAAAAAATCGCCAAAATAAAAAAATAATGCCAAAACGAAAAAAGAAACCTAAAAAACAGAAAAAATCGCCAAAATGAAAAAAAAATCGCCAAAATGAAAAAAATCGCCAAAATGAAAAAAATCGCCAAAACGAAAAAAACCCCAAAAAACAGAAAAAAATCGCCAAAATGAAAAAAAAACCAAAAAAAATCGCCAAACTGAAAAAAAATCTCCAAACTGAAAAAAAATCTCCAAAATGAAGAAAAGCCCAAAAACAGAAAAAAATCGCCAAAAAGAAAAAAACCTCCAAAAACAGAAAAAAATCGCCGAAACGAGAAAAAAGCGACAACACTGAAAAAATCGTTTAAACTGAAAAAATCTTCGAAAAAGCAAAATAGCCTGCCTTTCGTGTGCGATTCAAAGTCGCACTTTACTGAATTTTTTAATATTAAAGGAATTAAATGAAACTAAGTTTTTCCTTATTTCGTTTTTGCTTTGTTCACTTAACATATTTTATGTATTTTTTAAAGAACTAGATTGGTATCAATAATCAGAAAAATCCAAAATTATGACTCCAGGGTTGGAAAACTCACACTTTTTGTGTTATGTAAAATTAAATAGGTCTAAAAATTTTTTTCGTTTTCTTTATAAATTGAATATATTTTATGCTTCTGAAAGAAAAGTTTAGCGTATGAAATTTGAAAAATTAAAATTAAAGCTCCCAAGATGAAAACAAATATGTATGTATGTGTCTGTATACTATATATATGTATGTACGTACGTTGGTAAAGGGTATATAAGATTCGGCACAGCCGAATATAGCACTCTTACTTGTTAATTATACCCTTTACCAACAAAAATGGTAAAAGGGTATATATAGGTTTGTCATTCCGTTTGTAATTTCTATAATATCAATAAGCGACACATAAAATATATATTTTCTGGATCCTTATGCATAGGGAAGACGAATAAGCGATGTCCGTCTGTCCGTCTGTCCGTCTGTCCGTCTGTCCGTCTGTCCGTCTGTCTGTACGTGAAATCGGTTTTCCGAAGCTCCCAGAAAAGCTAGAGACTTCGTTCTTGGACTGGTGTGTCAGAAATTTTCCAAAATAGATTGGTATTGAAATTCAGCAAAATCGAGCAGACCATTGCAGAGCTGGAAAACTTAAACTTTATTTTGCCATATAAAAGTAACTACCGAAAACAAATTTTTATTTTTTTTAATAAATAAATTTATTTTACATTTCAGTACGACTAAAATTGGAATTTTAAATTAAAGAAATATGAAAAAAATTAAAAAGACGTTTCCAGGGTTGGAAAACTTTAACTTTTTGTATTATGTAAAATTAACTATGTCTAAAACTATATTAGTATTTTCTCGAGAACCGTAAGAGCTACAGACCTGAAATTTGGACACAGTGTGTAGACCTTTGGCCGCTACAACAACAAATACATGAGAATTGGAAATTAAAGGGTGTTCCAAAACGAGCAACGAAAAATGTTAAAATCCCATGTAATATACATATAATTATATGTATATACACTTTTTATACAGACTACAAAAATTAACACTAAAATTTCCAAAATTTTAAATTAAAGGGTGTTCCATCAGTTAATGCAATTTTGACTATGCAATTTTTACAACTTGCTGTATCTTGGAAACCGTAAGAGCAAAACTCTTGAAATTTTCAAAAACCGTAAAACTAAAAAAACAAAAAATTATTAAATCGCCAAAACGAAAAAAATCGCCAAAAACCAAAAAAATCGCCAAAACGAAAAAAAGCACCAAATTAAAAAAAAATTTCTAAAGCTAAAATAAATCGCATAAAACGGAAGAATTGCTAAAATGTAAAAAAAAAAATCGCCAAAATGAAAGAAAATCGCTAAAATGAAAAAATCGCCAAGATGAAAAAAAAACCGCCAAAACGAAAAAAACCCAAAAAAACAGAAAAAAGTCGCCAAAATGAAAAAAAACCCAAAACAGGAAAAAATTGCCAAAAACAAAGAAAAAATTGCCAAAACGAAAAAAAAATCGCCAAAATGAAAAAAATCGCCAAAACGAAAAAAAACCTAAAAAACAGACAAAAATCGCCAAAATGAAAAAAAAAATCGCCAAAATGAAAAAAAAACAAAAAAATCGCCTAAATAAAAATAAAAACAAAAAAAAAATCGCCTAAATGAAAGAAAATCGCCAAAATGAAAAAAAATCACCAAAATGAAAAAAATCGCCAAAACGAAAAAAAAAACCTAAAAACAGACAAAAATCACCAAAAGGAAAAAAATCGCCAAAATGAAAAAAAATCGCCAAAACGAAAAAAACCCCAAAAAAATCGCCAAAATTAAAAAAAAAACAAAAAAAAAAGAAAAAAATCGCCTATTCAGGCGATCAACCCAAAAACAAAAAAAAAATCGCCAAAATGAAAAAAAATCGTCAAAATGGGAAAAATCTCCAAAATGAAGAAAAGCCCAAAAACAGAAAAATATCGCCAAAATGAAAAAAACCTCCAAAAACAGAAAAAAATCGCCAAAACGAGAAAAAAGCGACAAAACTGAAAAAATCGTTTAAGCTGAAAAAAAATTCAAAAAAACAAAAAAGCCTACCTTTCGTGCGCGATTCAAAGTCGCACTTTACTGAATTTTTTAATATTAAAGGAATTAAATGAAACTAGGTTCTTTCTTATTTCGTTTTTGTATGTATTTTTTAAAGATCTAGATTGGTATCAATAATCAGAAAAATCCAAAATTATGACTCCAGGGTTGGAAAACTCACACTTTTTGGGTTATGTAAAATTAAATAGTTCTAAAATTTTTTTTCTTTTTCTTTATAAATTGAATATATTTTATGCTTCTGAAAGAAAAGTTTGGCGTATGAAATTTGAAAAATGAAAATTATAGCTCCATAGATGGAAACTTTAAAAAAATTATAAATTTTCTTACAAAAAATATATATGTATATGTACGTACGTTGGTAAAGGGTATATAAGATTCGGCACAGCCGAATATAGCACTCTTACTTGTTTTTTTTTATATTTTTTTCATTTAAAGTACCAATTTTAGTCATACTGAAGTGTAAAATAAGTTTATTTATTAAAAAAAATAAAATTTTGTTTCCGGTAGTTACTTTTATATGGCAAAATAAAGGTAAAGCTTTCCAGCTCTGCAATCGTCTGCTTGATTTTGCTGAATTTCAATACCAATCTATTTTGGAAAATTTCTGACACACCACTCTAAGAACGAAGTCTCTAGCTTTTCTGGGAGCTTCAGAAAACTGATTTCACGTACAGACAGACGGACAGACGGACAGGCGGACAGGCGGACAGGCGGACATCACTTATTCGTCTTTCCTATGCATAAGGATCCAGAATATATATATTTTATGGGTCGCTTATTGATATTATAGAAATTATAAACGGAATGACAAACCTATATATACCCGTTTACCATTTTTTTGGTAAAGGGTATAAAAATGTGTATGGAAAGGAACTTCATACTGCTGTCCGCGTACATCAATGTTTATAAAAATTATCCAACAATTTAATGGTTGTTTTTAATTAACATTTGAAAATTATACAAAGTTTTTATAATTAATTAAATAAATTGTAGTCAATCTGATTGACTACATGCTTCTCCATTCCTCATCTTTATCAATTTACATTTTTAAATATTCTTAATATGTGACGCGGAAAATAGCAAGGGACCTAAGGGTAAAAACCGGTTTTGTTCAGGAGAGCCATTTTAAAGATTTAAATACGTGTATCTTTGGTGTACCATCACTGAGCGTGTTGGTATTGGTCTCATTTGAAAGCGACACATCTCATGACGTCAGGAACGTATAGGTCAACCTTGAAAACGCGCGTTGGTCGTCCCTACCTCTTGTTTTGTGTAGTTGGTTTTTACTGTTTTCTACCTAGCGCGCTGTTTCCATGAGTTTGATATCAATTTTGGTCGCGTTTTTTCGAATCCAGGTTTATTTTCTGAAATTATTAATTGTGAATTATAATAAATACTCATTTATAATTCTTTTAAATCGTGAATATCACTCTGTTAGCAGGAAATTTTTTTCACATAACCTTAGAATCGTCGACTTAAATTTCATAAAACGCGCATATCTCTGGGAGGGAGCACTTTTGGGGCATGGGATCGGTCTCGTTCGATGCTCAGATGTTGTTCACATCAAAGAAAAGGTGAAAATTTATTTTTTTAACCCTTAGCTCCCTTTCTCTATGCGCTGTAAGATATATGTATCTACATAAAAACTTCTTTCCATATCAAACTGCAACATATGTTAACATTAAATCCACCAAATACATAGAAGGAAATGGTATTTGCAGAAGTTTAGGAAAACATTTCTTGCCATTCTCATGGCCAAAAAAGTCTCCTTTCAAAGAATATATTCTTCCAGATATGCACATGGCAATATCAAATTATTAACTTTTAAAAATTTTGTTGGTCAACTTGAGGCTACATTGTTTTAGTTTTGAGAGATGTGTCAATGGAAACTTGTATACATAGACGTGTTTTCATAAGGATATTATTTAAATTTTGGTACAACTGAACTCAAGAAAAAATATATAGAAAATAACAGTGAAATGCGTCTAGGAACTAGATGGTGTGTCCATCTAATTTTAAGGTATTTTTAAGGAAGGACATTTTTTTAAATGGTCAAATATTATTAATAAGAAGAGAGAACAATTTAGCTTCTATCAATTTAATGGACATCATTTTGAGTCATTTGATATCGCAAAACACCCCAACAATGTGTAAGTATGTTTAAAGCCCTACCGGTAAGTGCACTGGTTAAAAAATGTTCCCTTTTAGAGAATGAAACATTTTTCACCACGGCAGCCTTTATTGATCCAAGATATCAATTTTTTTTTAGTTTCACGCATATTTTATATTATTTTGAAGATGACCAAATGGAGTCATCTTCATTTTGAATAAAGTTAGGGCTGCAAAATCGTAAACAGTATTATATCAGTAACTCGCAAGCTATACCACAATTGTGGACACATACATAAACATACCTGCTTGTGCTCTTTAGTCGTCACTGAGAAAGCGACGAATGAAGTTGTGCACGCATGTAAGAATTTTTTCCAGGTTTCTCGATTATTTTTTTTGAGCACACCGAGCGAAATTACAGTTCATATTTAATAATTTTGTACAGCATAATATAATTATGGAAGCTAAGAAATATTATGTGATAAAAAATGCTTTTGCATTTTAATAGGTTTCACAGCGCTGTAAACAAATTTAATTTGGAATTTTTACACTACACTGTTGAATGGATTATTAGATTTTTTACTTTGTACTTAAGTTTTTATTGAATTGCTTATTTACAAAAAAAAAAATTCAAACAATTAATAAAGTCAGCATACATTTTAAACTACAAACTTTTCTTCAAGTGTAACTTTATTTTAATCTCATTTTTCTCACAAATACAAACATATTTTATTTTGCGGGACAGTGTTTTATATCAGATATTCGTTTCTAGAATCTAGATAAATCTGCATATCTGGCAACCGGGTTTGTATTTTCGTATCTTTCTCTCTCGTCACTGCACACAGCTGTATCTCATACAGTGTTGCCAGAAAATGGTAAAAAAATCTGCTAAAATGTTCCACAGAAGAAAGTTAATATTCTATGAAACAATTTATTGAAATAGCTTTGAATTTAAGGTTTATATAAACTTCTTAGTATTTACATATATTTTTATAGCATATATACCTGTAAACATTACATATGTATTTGTTCCATTTAAATGTTTCCGAGTTCTATGTAATTTATACAGCAAGACACTCCCAGGTATTTTTTGATATTATTAATAATTTAATTTGAAATTATATTTAATAACAAATTTATTGTAATATATCTCTGGCGAAAAGGAAAAAGTACTTAAGTCGCGATAAGCTAATTTTAAGTTAATGGTAGATCCGTATGAAAGTATCTCTGGTCAAAATATGAATTAATTTGTGCGATTTAATAAATAAATTGCGGCTTATCTTTTGAAGACTTCTAATCTCATTTGGAATAATAGCTTCATTAAGGTTATACTTTGGTACATTCCAACTTAAATGTATTATATACAGTGTGTAGAACGATGTTTGTATAAAAAAACAAAGATTAACAGAGAATTTTCCAATTTACATGTAAAAGAAATAAATTTCTGAAAATTGACTTGAACGCTTAAAAGTGCTCACCTGCAAAACAGTCAAATATGACTTCAGCACTTTTTCCTTATTGCCACAGATATGCCTGTGATCACTTGTATCCAGTAGTGAATCTGTAATAAAAGAAGAATAATATATATACTTTTTTATCTTTATTATACCCTTTACCAAAAAAATGGTAAAAGGGTATATATAGGTTTGTCATTCCGTTTGTAATTTCTATAATATCAATAAGCGACCCATATAATATATATATTCTGAATCCTTATGCATAGGGAAGACGAATAAGCGATGTCCGTCTGTCCGTCTGTCCGTCTGTCCGTCTGTCCGTCTGTCCGTCTGTCCGTCTGTCTGTACGTGAAATCGGTTTTCCGAAGCTCCCAGAAGAGCTAGAGACTTCGTTCTTGGACTGGTGTGTCAGAAATTTTCCAAAATAGATTGGTATTGAAATTCAGCAAAATCGGGCAGACGATTGCAGAGCTGGAAAACTTAAACTTCATTTTGCCATATAAAAGTAACTCCCGAAAACAAATTTTTATTTTTTTTTAATAAATGTACATATTTTACACTTCAGTACGACTAAAATTGGAATTTTAAATTTAAAAAATACAAAAAAATTAAAAAGACGTTTCCAGGGTTGGAAAACTTTAACTTTTTGTGTTATGTAAAATTAACTATGTCTAAAACTATATTAGTATTTTCTCGAGAATCGTAAGAGCTACAGACCTGAAATTTGGACACAGTATGTAGACCTTTGGCCGCTACAACAACAAATACATGAGAATTGGAAATTAAAGGGTGTTCCAAAACGAGCAACGAAAAATTTTAAAATCCCATGTAGTATATGTACAATTGTATGTATATACACTTGAAATTTGTAAGGTTAGTGTATTTTTATACAGACTACAAAAATTAACACAAAAATTAAAAAAAAAATTTAAATTAAAGGGTGTTTCATCAGTTAATGCAATTTTGACTATGTAATTTTGACAATTTGCTGTATCTTGGAAACCGTAAGAGCAAAACTCTTGAAATTTTCAAAAACGGTAAAACTGAAAAAATAAAAAATTATAAAATCGCCAAACCGAAAAAAATCGCCAAAAACAAGAAAAAAATCGCCAAAACGAAAAAAAGCACCAGAACGAAAAAAAAACCCTAAAAAAACAGAAAATAGTCGTCAAAATGAAAAAAAATCGCCAAAACGAAAAAAACCCTAAAAAACAGAAAAAAATCGCCAAAATGAAAAAAAAATCGCCAAAATGAAAAAAATCACCAAAACGAAAAAAAACCCTAAAAAACAGAAAAAAATCGTCAAAATGAAAAAAAATCGCCAAAACGAAAAAAACTCTAAAAAACAGAAAAAAATCGCCAAAATGAAAAAAATCGCCAAAAAAAGAAAAAACCTAAATAACAGAAAAAAAAATCGCCAAAACGAAAAAAAGCACCAAATTAAGAAAAAAATTTCTAAGACTAAAATAAATCGCAAAAAAACGGAAAATTGCTAAAATGAAAACAAAAATTGCCAAAATGAAAGAAAATCGCCAAAATGAAAAAAAATCGCCAAAATGAAAAAAATCACCAAAACGAAAAAAAAACCTAAAAACAGAAAAAAATCGCCAAAATGATAAAAAAATCGCCAAAATGAAAAAAATCACCAAAACGAAAAAAACCCCAAAAAACAGAAAAAAATCGCCAAAATATCGCTAAAACGAAAAAAAAACCTAGAAAACATAAAAAAATCGCCAAAATGAAAAAAAATCGCCAAAAAAAGAAAACAAATCGCCAAAACGAACAAAAAACTAAAAACAGAAAAAAATCGCCAAAATGAAAAAAATCGCCATAAAAAAAATCGTCAAAATGAAAAAAATCACAGAAACGAAAAAAAACATAAAAAAAAGAAAAAAATTGCCAAAATGAAAAAAAATCGCCAAAATGAAAAAAATACCAAAACGAAAAAAACAAAAAAATCGCCAAAAAAATCGCCAAAAAAATCGCCAAAAAAACCCAAAAAACAGAAAAAATCGTCAAAATGAGAAAAATCTCCAAAATGAAGAAAAGCCCAACAACAGAAAAAAATCGCCAAAATGAAAAAAAACCTCCAAAAACAGACAAAATCGCCAAAACGAGAAAAAAGCGACAAAACTGAAAAAATCGTTTTAACTGAAAAAAACTTCAAAAAAGCAAAAAACCTTCCTTTCGTGCGCGATTCAAAGTCGCACTTAACTGATTTTTTTAATATTAAAGGAATTAAATGAAACTAAGTTTTTGCTTATTTCGTTCTTGCTTTTTTCACTTAACATATTTTATGTATTTTTTAAAGAACTAGATTGGTATCAATAATCAGAAAAATTCAAAATTATGACTCCAGGGTTGGAAAACTTACACTTATTGTGTTATGTAAAATTAAATAGGTCTAAAAATTTTTTTCGTTTTCTTTATAAATTGAATATATTTTATGCTTCTGAAACAAAAGTTTGGTGTATGAAATTTTAAAAATGAAAATTATAGCTCCAAAGATGGAAACTTTAAAAAAATTATAAATTTTTTCACAAAACAAATATGTATGTACGTGTCTGTATACTATATATATGTACGTACGTTGGTAAAGGGTATATAAGATTCGGCACAGCCGAATATAGCACTCTTACTTGTTTTTCTTTAATATGTTGTAAACTTATAAATCTAAAGCTTAGTATATTTTTTAAATACAATTTAGTGCACATTCTTATGTTTTTTTTTTAATTTATTTTTTCATTTTATCGTCTTTAAACTCTATCTTAGTCTAGCATTTTTGTTCTGATCCCAGGAGATTAAGTTTATGTAGGACTATAGATCTTTTCTCTTATGCTATATTCCTTTAATAGATCAGGATTGTAGAACTTTGTATGGTCTAATGCTGCGATATACTTCTTTTAAGTATTTCATATAATAGACTGTACCAGATTTTTTTTAAAAATGTTTCTTTTCTAACTTTTGCTTTGTGGCCTGTGCAAAGCATTCCTGGAAACAGGGGAGCACTGAAATTTTTTGAGTTATAAAATAAGGATAAAATAAATTAGTTTATTGATATATTTTGTATACGTAAATTGTCTTGTCCATACTTACCACGTCCTGTTTCATGATTTCATTTTAATAGCGCTAATAAATAGCTTTAGCGAATGTTTAATTCAAAGGCATTACTCAGTAGTTTTATACTTGAGGAAATAACAAGTTTTACTTTTTTCATCTTGGCACAAATTGTATTTTAAGCTCATTTGGCTTAACTTTCTTCGTCAGCTTAAATATTGGTCTTGTTCTAAATATTTCATAGAATGTAATCTAGTTAGAATTTTTAGTTTTTTATTCTCATGTGCATATGCATATTTATGTAATAATGATGCTTCTTACTTCATATTATAGATACAGATACTGCCGTAGGCTTTTCCGCTTAGAATGTAAATTGCTACAGCATTTCTGCAAAATACTTTCATCAAGGTCTTACGTGCAATGGCTGCTCCCAACTAATAGTTTGTCTAGTTGTTCTGGTTCTGTAACTATCATATCAACGTTACTTTAACGAGATTTTGTTCAGTTTTCATTTTTTTCTAATAGGTAGACATTTATGCTTAACTCTTCTGTTATTCGTTCCGTTTCGAAGTTTGAAGTTGGAGTTCAGTGAGTACATCGAATGGTTTAATATAAATCTTTTGAGGTAATTTAGTTTGTGAATTTTGGGTGATTTCAAAGTAAATTTAAAAAAAAATTATAAATATTGGTTATGTATTTGCTTGCTGAATTTGTCATACTTACTTCACAATTGCTCCAACTCTTCATAATTTTTCTATATAATTATAAATATGCTGGTCTACCCTCTTTTGCTCATTATTTCCCGTAGTTTATATCAAATAATCATTGAATTACTCAAACAATATCGGCTAAGTTATCATTCATGCCATTTAAAAGTGGAAATTGGTAGGTTGAATAAAAGCTCTTAATCGCTTGTAAGCCCTGAACTATCTCATCACGGTTGTTGGATTTTCGTACAATTACTGCCTGCAACATGGCAGTGCCTACTTTCAAATATGCCACTACATTGGAAAATAGATTTTCATTTTGCAAAACGGTATTCTTGAGGTGAACGATAGAGTATGCGACACTTTTGGGACATTTACTGTACTGCAACAAAAGCCAAGGAGTTTCTTTTATGTCTTTGCTATCATCGGGGTCAATGAAAGCCTGAAATTAAATAAATTATTTTTAATTGTAAACTAATCTAGGAGTAGTCTATTGAAAGACTGAACTTACAACTTGGAAAGTTTTTTCTTTCAGTATCTTAAATTGTCTTTGCATCAAATCATCCGAATCACTCACATGCAGCACAGTTGACAATTTAAAAACTTTTTCATGCCGCACAAGTATTTCTGCAGCACTTTCTTTTGAAAAAAATGTTTGAGGCCAGGCAGTGTCTTTTTCTTCTACAATTGCATGCACTACAGTATTGGCATCCTTAGTATACTGAACCAGTATGTGTCTTTCTAAGCTTTTACTAAAAATCGCCTCCACATTTTGCTGTCTCAATATGCGTAGCTGCTTCTTGAAAGACTCACGATCATCAGAAGCGCACAGAATTTCTCCTTCTATAACAAACTGTCTCCTATTAAAACGTATTTTTCGATTCACAAACATATATTCCGAATCCTCATCAATAATATCAACTGAGTGTATGATATCATAAGCGATGCGTCCATTACTTTTGCCATCTTTCGATTCGCCCTCATCCATTTTAACTAGATACCAAGACATACGGCAATATTCTTTAGCTTCTTGTTCAGTACTCATTGTTTTAATTTATTCTAATTTTATTTTATTTTATTTTCGAATCCACTCTTTGCGATCTTCACGCTTTTCTTTTAAAATGAAACTGTGCACACTTAAAATTAAGTTCAGCTATTTATAGGTATTTTCTCCGGGGATTTCAGTTTTCCTTCATGTCTAAAAGATCACATTATTTACCTGCTATTTCACACCTAAACATAATTATTTTCTAATTAGTGGCATAAAAATAACTTTCCCACTGGCTCACTCTCACTCTCTCTCTCTCTCTCTCTCTCTCTCTTTCACACTCTTATGATATGAAACACATTTTAGTATGTAATTTGCTGTTTGCAAATTGGCTGTATGAGTGGTTCAGTCTTTTGCTTTCAAGGTTGACAATTAGTTGCAATTTAACTAACAAGTAAATGATAATTCGCAGCATATGCACACAACGTTTAGTTAAATCTTTGGGAGTTTACATCAAATTTCCCGCGAAAGACTGCCAAATATTGCTGGGAAATTTTTGGGATTTTCCCGGGAAAACGTGAAATTAAAAGTACAAATTATTTCTTTTACACATACATATTTACAAAACTGCGTCAAGGACAATCCAACATATGTTGATGTGTATAAGAAATTTGAATTGCAATTTTGTTAGACTTTAGTACGAAAATTTTCAATGTTTTTTTATCTATTAAAAAAAGTTCGTTTGATTGATTGTATGAATAAATTTACACAATGAAATTGTTTAAGTTGGCTTTTAAATAAAGTTGATATGTTTTTCATCGTTTATTTAAAAACTAGTCCCCTTATGCAAAAAAAAGTAGCATGTACTTGAAGTGTAATGCAGTTTTATTTTCCAGCTGAGGTAAGCTCAGTCTGTCCAGGGTCGCCAAAGGTCTGCTTCCTTTGTTAATTGTCCACCACAATGTTGCCCCACTCGCGTGCTTAGGTTTCTGTGCCCTAAGACGTGCACGCTTTGTACCCGACGAAACGAATACGTCGCTTCTTAGCCGGTTAATTGCTATTCGTAATACGACTGTTAACGAATGCTGGTAATGTGCACTTCGTAAGCTGCTCGTTTAATTACGGTTCAGAGATACCTGGAACAATATAATGCTTCGGATATTGTTCGGCTAACTACGGTTTGAATATGCTACGAACAATATAATGCTTCGGATATTGTTCAGCTAACTACGATTTAAATATGGTACGAACAATATAATTCTTCGGATATTGTTCGGCTAACTATGGTTTAAATTATATTACGAACAATATAATTCTTCGGATATTGTTCAACTAATTACGGTTTAAATATGTTACGAACAATATAATTCTTCGGATATTGTTCGGCTAACTACGGTGTTAAATATAATATGAACAATATAATTCTTCGGATATTGTTCGGCTAACTACGGTTTAAATATGTTACGAACAATATAATTCTTCGGATATTGTTCGGCTAATAACGGTTTAATTATATTACGATCAATACAATTCTTCGGATATTGTTCGGCTAACGACGGTTTAAATATGCTACGAAGAATATAATTCTTCGGATATTGTTCGGCTAATTACGGTTTAATTATATTACGAACAATATAATTCTTCGGATATTGTTCGGCTAACTACGGTGTTAAATATAATATGAACAATATAATTCTTCGGATATTGTTCGGCTAATAACGGTTTAATTATATTACGATCAATACAATTCTTCGGATATTGTTCGGCTAACGACGGTTTAAATATGCTACGAACAATATAATTGTTCGGATATTGTTCGGCTAATTACGGTTTAATTATATTACGAACAATATAATTCTTCGGATATTGTTCGGCTAACTATGGTTTAAATTATATTACGAACAATATAATTCTTCGGATATTGTTCAACTAATTACGGTTTAAATATGTTACGAACAATATAATTCTTCGGATATTGTTCGGCTAACTACGGTGTTAAATATAATATGAACAATATAATTCTTCGGATATTGTTCGGCTAACTACGGTTTAAATATGTTACGAACAATATAATTCTTCGGATATTGTTCGGCTAATAACGGTTTAATTATATTACGATCAATACAATTCTTCGGATATTGTTCGGCTAACGACGGTTTAAATATGCTACGAAGAATATAATTCTTCGGATATTGTTCGGCTAATTACGGTTTAATTATATTACGAACAATATAATTCTTCGGATATTGTTCGGCTAACTACGGTGTTAAATATAATATGAACAATATAATTCTTCGGATATTGTTCGGCTAATAACGGTTTAATTATATTACGATCAATACAATTCTTCGGATATTGTTCGGCTAACGACGGTTTAAATATGCTACGAACAATATAATTCTTCGGATATTGTTCGGCTAATTACGGTTTAATTATATTACGAACAATATAATTCTTGGGATATTGTTCGGCTAACTACGGTGTTAAATATAATATGAACAATATAATTCTTCGGATATTGTTCGGCTAACTACGGTTTAAATATGTTACGAACAATATAATTCTTCGGATATTGTTCGGCTAATGACGGTTTAATTATATTACGATCAATACAATTCTTCGGATATTGTTCGGCTAACGACGGTTTAAATATGCTACGAACAATATAATTCTTCGGATATTGTTCGGCTAATTACGGTTTAATTATATTACGAACAATATAATTCTTCGGATATTGTTCGGCTAACTACGGTTTAAATATGTTACGAACAATATAATTCTTCGGATATTGTTCGGCTAATAACGGTTTAATTATATTACGATCAATATAATTCTTCGGATATTGTTCGGCTAACGACGGTTTAATTATGCTACGAACAATATAATTCTTCGGATATTGTTCGGCTAATTACGGTTTAATTATATTACGAACAATATAATTCTTCGGATATTGTTCGGCTAACTACAAGGAAAGAATCGTATTCCAATTCATTCCCTCCTTTTTTGTACAAAACCTTGATCTCTTATGGTAAATAAAATATACACAAAATGAGAATTGTTAGGTGTTGTAAACTTGTTTAATCACTAACAAACTTGTCTGTGCATAATTCTGGTTTGGAGTTTGTTGTTGTTGTTGTGTAGTTTTTTTATTGTATTGTTTTGTGTAAGTTCGGTGAGGATATTAGTAGCTGGCTTATACGTAAGTTATACAAGTGAATGCAAATATTAGGTAAGGGCAATTGTAACGTTACGTTACAGAAGTGCACGCTAAAACTGGCTTTTCTATGAAAATTTTGTATTAACGTACACGTTAGTTTTTTGCACACTCGATATCGAAGGAAATTTTCATTCCAACAATTCCATTTAAAACAACAAATTTCTAAAATTGTGTGTTTCTTTTAAATAAATGTAAACCGATAAACAAGTATTAAAATGTCCATAAACATTTTTTGTAATCCTTATCCTTACTAATGTTATAAATGTGAAAGTGCGTTTGTTTGTTTGGCATAGGGAAGACGAATAAGCGATGTCCGTTTGTCCGTCTATCCGTCTATCCGTCTATCCGTCTGTCCGTCCGTCCATCTGTCCGTCTGTCTGTTTGTCTGTAGGTGAAATCGGTTTTCCTAAGCTCCCAGAAAAGCTAGAGACTTCGTTCTTAGACTGGTGTGTCAGAAATTTTCTAAAATAGATTGGTATTGAAACTTAGCAAAATCGAGCAGACGATTGCAGAGCTGGAAAACTTAAACTTTATTTTGCCATATAAAAGTAACTACCGAAAACAAATTTTTATTTTTTTTTAAATAAATAAACTTATTTTACACTTCAGTACTACCACGATGTATACCATTTGCAATGGGAAGTTTAAATCGAGACACTAAGCAGTTTTGCAACATCAATGATTATTAAATACGGGAAAATATAAAACAAGCTAGTTTACTTGGTATGGAGATCCAATACTTAGAATATTTTAGAGTTATTAAATAGCAGCACGGTTTTTGAACATCTCGAGAGCGAGAAAACAAGCCCCAATTTTTTGGTAATATATTGACGTGAGTCAATATATGTAGTCCTTTTCTCTAGGAAGTATAAGATACCTGATTTTCGACCTATCACACGTAATAATACGGAGATAAAAGTGTCCAACACTGCAAAGTATCTTGGTGTTATTCTTGATTCAAAACTGAGTTTGAAAGCAAATATTCTAGAGAGATTGAAAAAAGCATAGGGAAGAATTGGAGTCTTACCCCAAAAATTGTTCACTGGATCTATACTGCAGTAGTACGTCCAATTCTCATGTATGGCATCATCGTGAGGTGGCCATCCCTGGAGAAAAATACGTATCTATACATCTTACATAAGGTGCAAAGACTTGCATCCTTGTATGTAACCACTCCTACGGATGCACTGGGGATGCTTCTTCATCTACTACCATTAGATCTAGTAGGGAAGGAGATGGCACCTCTCTGTGGGACGGAAATGGAACCGGCCACTGCAGAATACTCGATGATGAAGTTAGGGGATGGAGGATTGACCAAATCTCCCCTGCTCTACTACACGAACGTCTTTATAAAACCTGGATACCATCCACAGAAATGTGGATGAATGGAACTCCAGGTAGAAGAAAAAGTGTTGATTTTTACACGGACGGCTCCAAAACACAGGAAGGTGTGGGCTATGGGGTCTTTTCGAGGGCTTTAGGTCTTCGTATTGCAAGGCGACTTCCGGATCACTGCAGTGTCTTTCAAGCAGAGATCCTTGCTATAGAGAAGTTGCGAATTGGTTGAGAGTGAATGTCACTTCAACGACTTTGATTAACATTTACACCGATAGTCGAGCAGCTATTATAGCCCTAGAATCCCCGCTTCTAAGAACAACAACAGCCCTTGACTGCCGATCATCTCTAAATGAGATGGCAGAGCAGTTTGATATTAGGATCATCTGGATCCCGGGGCATAGAGGCTTCCAGGCGAACTCTAGGGCTGACGAGCTTGCTAGAATTGGGACAACCTTACAGGTTCCACCGGATTTGGAATGTGTAGGTCTACCCCTACTCTCTTGCAAACTCAGACTTAGGCGCAAGACAGAGGACGAAACGAATAGAAGGTGGGTCACTAGAAATGATTGCGTGATCACAAGGCAGTTATGGACTCACCTAAATAGAGAAGGTACGGATTACCTAATTTCGAAGAATAGGAAACAAATTTCGGTTCTAGTATCCGTGTTAACCGGACACTGTCTCATAGGTAGGCATGCACAAAGGCTTAGGTTGAACACAACGACTTTTGCCGCAGCTGCCAAGACATCGATGAAGAGGAAAGCATAGAATATTTTCTTTGTCACTGTCCTGAACTTGCAGGAAAGAGAATGGCCACAATGGGTGCTCTTGAATTCATGGAACTTTCTGACGTTGCTACTGTTGAACTTCAACGTATTAGTAGCTTTATACTGAGCTCTGGATGGTTCGACGGTGGGAATTCCGCATAAGCAGAGTCTCCGTGGCCTCACAGTGGACCAAAACGGTCTAAGTGAGTCCGGCTTTCTGACTGCCACCTCTACCTAACCTAACCTAACCTATTGACGTGACGTCGCTGTTGACTGGAATAAGAGTAAATGTAAAATATTTCTTAACCACAGAGTGTAGAGTAAAATATTCAACTATTGCTAATATCGAAAATAAAATAATTGAATCAAATTCTTTAGTCGAAAAATACTGAGATATCACTTACTTAAAATTCCATTAGAGCAAAAAATTATAAATTTTTTTATACAACACATATACATACATGTACGTACTTTGGTGAAGGGTATATAAGATTCGGCACAGCTGAATATACCACTTTTACTTGTTTAACCAAAAGTTTTGTTGGTTATGAAACGTAAGTCTCGAATTTTACTACATTTTTTCAAAACAACACCAGATTCGTAATCAGCGTGCCCGAAAACCCCTGATTGACGATTCTCAAGCAAATCAAATAATATTAAGAAAAATAATCCACCATATTGTATCCGCCATTTTTAATTTTCAAAAGCCAGATTCGCATTCAGAGTAACGAGTTTCAAGCCAAAAAAGTGTTCAGGCGCATCAAAATCAACTTGTTGTTAACTTTAAAATCGTTTTTATATCTAAAACTAATTTTGAGTGTCACATATGAATGTATGCACATAGTTTTAGCTTTAACAATTTAATATGATTAAACTACTTTAAGCCTTAACTGATTTTTAATTGCTTCTTAATTACGTCGTTAGAAAACTTAACACGTTTATTTGATAGGCAGAAACTTTTATAAGGACATAAATTTGAATGAAAGTATAAGCAAATAAATTCAGTAAAGTGCGACTTTGACTCGCGCACGAAGGGTTCCGTACGTTGGGATTTGAGCATTTTTTTTAATACAGTGTTTTTTTACGTTTTTTCAGCTGAAATAATTTATTTGTGATTATTTTTCGCTTTTATCTCGTTGGCGATTTTTTCATTTTGGCAATTTTTTTCATTTTGGCGATTTTTTTAATTTTGGCGATTTTTTTTATTTTGGCGATTTTTTCGTTTTGGCGATTTTTTTTATTTTGGCGATTTTTTCGTTTTGGCGATTTTTTCCGGTTTTTCGCGATTTATTTTCGTTTTAGAATTTTTTTTCATTTTGGCGAATTTTTTAAATTTTTGGCGATTTTTTTTATTTTGGCGATTTTTTTAATTTTGGCGATTTTTTTTTAGTTTTGGCGATTTTATAACTTTGAGATTTTTTTGTTTAACCGGTTTTGAAAATTTCAAGAAGTTTGCTCTTACGGTTTCCAAGATACAGCAAGTTATCAAAATTACATAGTCGAAATTACATTAACTGATGGTACACCCTTTAATTAAAAATTTTTAAATTTTAGTGTTAATTGTTGTAGTCTGTATAAAAATACACTAAATTTAAAAATTTCAAGTGTATATACATACAATTGTATGTATATTACATGGGATTTTAACATTTTTCGTTGCTCGTTTTGGCACACCCTTTAATTTCCAACTCACCTTTGGTGTACGGAACCCTAAAAAGTATGTCTCAGGATCTTCTGAGCGACAGATCAATGGATAAATAACGGCGTTTGGTATCGAAAGAAATTTCACTGGCGTATTTCATAGTCAAAATAAAGTGTACTTTAAGAATTTTAAATCAATATTATTGTTTTGACTATTAATATTGAATTTAAAACTCTATTGAAAGGATTTAAAATTTCGTTCTATATCCAAGAAAATTTTTTTTTCTAGTCCTTACCTCCATATACAACTGTCATATTGTTTCATCAATATTTTCCTTCAGTAAATGTATGCTCGCTCCTGCTTTGATAATCAGAAGATCGAAAGGAAGAAATCTCCGACATAAATAATAACGATAATGACTCTAATAGATAGTAGGAGTAAAATGTTAGGTGAGGGCGGTGCAATGCCAGCGGCGGCTTAGCTAAAATTTGTTGTCGGCGTTAGTTCAAAACCAGCTTGAGCAGCCTAACAGCGGCTTGTCGTGTATACATGCTATGTAATATTTTTTAGTTAAAATACTTTTATTATATTTTACTTCAGCTAAGATCTTAGTGATTTTAGACATGAAATGGACCAAACTACAGCACTCGGTGTCAAAAAAAATATTTCAATAGAGTTAAAATGGAAATGATTTAAAATTTCGTTTGATATCTAATGCCATAATTTGTGCCTTTTCTCAAGAAGCTAAAGTTACTATTATTTTTTTTAACAAATTTGCTTAATAAATCGCGCCTGTGCTTCAATAGGGTTATAACTCGAAATAACTTGTTTTGCATAAAAACACTTTGAAGTTTTCAATTTATCCACAACTTAATGAAAAAAGAAAATTTTAATTAATTCCCTCATGAGTTGAGTATACAAAATCTTTGTATGAAATATCTGAATTATTAAGATTAATTCTGCTTTATTATAATTATATTGCATCATCCGCGCAGCATTTAAACATTCATAGTTGTCAAAGAAATGTTGCTATAAAGAGTTACTATTATTTTTTAAACAAACACAACAAAACAAGCGAAGGGAATAGCTTGTCTGAGGAAAACACCCAGTGTGTATGGCGGGAATTGAACTCACGACTTTTGGACTGAGATGCTAGCATAGCTACCACTCAGCCACAGGGTCTCCCACTCAGCCACAGGGGCACCCACTCAGCCATAGGGGCACTCACTCACCCACACGGGCACATTGTTTTATAATATTAATTTTTATTTCTTACGGTAGAATTAGTAAAATCGTATCGTTCTACTTTACAACTTACCATTCAGCTTTTTGTACAAGTTATAGAAAATGTAACAGTCAGCATAACACATTTTTTTTTTGTCTGGCTCTGAGTGCAGCTTTTTTGACATTCGCTACAGAAACATCTGTCGCCATGTGTTTGCCGGTCTTCCTCTTCTACGACTTCCCTGTGGGTTCCAATCGAGGGCAGTGTTTGCTATGTCGTCACATGGCTTTCTGAATGTATGACCAATCCACTTTCATTTACGCCGTCTCATTTTTTGGTTTACAGGCTCTTGTTTTGTTGTTGCCAATAGGATTTCATGAGTGATTTTATTGGGCAAATATACTGGGACGATTCTTTTCAAGCAGCAATTTATGAAGGCTTGAAGTGTAAGCAGCTCTTTTCTCGGTGCGTTCCATGTTTAGCAGCCATATAGCATCACTGACTTAATGCTTGCAGAAAATATTCTTATTTTTGTGTCCCTCGAAATTTGCGTCGATCTGCATGCCTTTTCGAGTGAACGAGATAGTATATCTTCAGCTGATCTGCCTGGTATTGTTATGGCACTGCCGAGGTATCAGCCTCGGCCTTTTGTACTTGCAATTGGCCGCTGAAAAGCCGCCTGTGTTTAATACGGCATTTGGCCCCATTGTATAGTGCCTTGATGAGACGGATTATCTTATCCGGATCTCCCTTGCACTGTAGTGTCCTGTTTATCATATCGTGCCTCATAGTGTCGAATGCTTTCTTGAAGTCTATGAAACATACGTAGAGTGGGGTGCGGCATTCGACAGATTGTTCTACGATGATTCGTAATGTGTTCACGTGAAAATATGTCATGACTTCATAGATGTGTAATTGAAGAGCCCGAAAAAAAAATTAAAAACAAAATCATTTACTGAGGACATGTCTAGATTTATTCGCCAGCTCCTCAACTTTCATCTGTCAATCAAAATTTCTTATAAACACATACATATATATGTTTTAGTTAGTAATCACCCTGTAGTAAATAAAATAGTTGAGAAAAAACACTAACTTATAAATTAATTATTTTGCAAGTGACTACAAATTGGTTTAAATCTCATGCAGATATCAACCAAAGATATTGAATAAAAGCACACGTAAGAAATAAATAAAAGGAAAATAAGTAAATGAAAAGAAAATAAAAAAATCAAAAGAAGCATGCCATGAAATCAAATGCCAAATGTTTGTGCTGAAAAAAAACTAAATAATTTTAATACTTAATATGTATAATATTTTCTATGAGCGATTCGTATGTATGGATCTATTTATGTTCACATATATGTATGTATGTACGAATTTTTTATTTTTAGTGAATATAATGATAATAAATATTTACATAGACATATGTATGTATATGTATCTATTTATATATTTCCATAGATATACATATATGAATATATACATACATATATGTATGTATATATATAAAATATATAAGTACATATATACATATATCTTTTTTTTAATAACTACAAATTGGTTGCAAAATAAGTAGTTAGTAGTCCATTAAAAAGTCATGCAGATATGGCCAATTGACTACCGCCTATGCACTATAGGTCAAATGAATGGTTTTTGAGGAAAGAAATCAATTTTTAAAGTGTACTATTTCAAAAAAGTGATAATTGCATTTTGTAGTAAACATTTTTAAATACACAAAAATATAAAAATGAGAGTCAGGTGGCAACCTATGTCTTAAAGCCAAGCTGTCTAAGTTTTAGTTTTTTTTTTTTTGGTTTGTTTTGTTCTCTGACACTCAGCTTTATAGTGCCTAACATTTAATCCATTGTTTAACAAAATATTATAATTGTATAAAATTTTTATAAAATAGAAAATACTAATTCAGGTATGTAAAAAAAATGTTATTAATAAGTTTTATAAAAATGTTGTTGTAATTTTTTTTTGTATCAAAGTGTGTCGTATTTTCTGTGTAGTTTTGGTTATTGACCGCGTGTTTCTTGGAGTAGCACTTTGTTTATTGGGACGTATTTGTTGAACAATATATATGTGGAGAAAGGTAATGATGTGTACTTTTATATGGTTGTAATTTCAACTGCAGCCAACTGCAGCCCAACTGCTCTAAATTATTTATATTGACCTTTTAAGATTGCGTAAAAATAAAAAATACGGATATAGTTAAATTTTGGTTAGATAATAATCGAGATGCTACAAGTTAAGTGGGTTTTCACGAAATTCAATAGAAGTGTGTATGACGAATGTATGGCATCAATCAAAAAGAAAATTAACAATTTTTGTGCAAATGCTACCCAAAAGTAGAACAAGAACCAAAGATGTGCGAAGAGATTTGAGAACAACGAAAGTTTATGGTTATCAAATGTGACTTAATTTAAAATTTCTGAAAGTGATGTCGCAAGCAAAAGAGGTCGCCCTCATGATGGATACAGCGAGGAAAGTGCGAGGCAAAAACGAAAACTTGCTTCCGAAGTATCGTCCGCACAGGGTCACGATACCAAATTATTGGTTCATGCTGCTTCAATATCAGCTAATGCATCAAAAGCAAATGATCTAAGCTTTGTTTTAAGGGAAGCAGCTTCATCTCCATCTAGGGCTACAAAAATGAGAAAAATGTTAACCTCCAATGAAAAAAACCATTACCACTATTCCCCGAGGAAGCATTACTATTTTTGATAGAAAATAATTTAACAAAGCAACAGTACATAAACATTCGGGAAATGAGCAAGTCACGAAACTGTGATATTTATCCACATTACCAAAAAATTCGAGAGTGCAAACTGCAATGCCGACCTGATGGTAACGGAAACATCAGCACAAATTCCTCTGCAGAGCTTAGTTAACCATACAGCAACAAGAATTTTGTCATACCAAGAAGAAGTTTTGATTCAAATAGATGAGCTGAATGATGTCACATTGGTTTTAAGTTATGTTTTTGACGGTTCCACAGGACAAAGTTCTTTTAAACAAATATTCAGCAGCAATACCCCAGAAAGTTTAGATAACTCGCTATTTGTGACATCAATTATACCACTGAAATTAATCACGTCGCATCATGAAACCGTTTGGATTAATCGTACACATCAATCTGTTCGTTTTTGCCGACCAATTAAAATTTAATTTATTAAGGAAACGAAGGAACATATTTTGAAAGCAAAAAACAATCTGGATATGCAAATAAAAAACCTTGAGCCCTTAGAATATTTTTTAAATGGTAGAAAAATATCAGTAAAGTATGAACTTATAATGACTTTAATTGATGGAAAAGTTTTGAAGGTACTTACGGAAACAAAGTCTTCTCAGTCGTGCCCAATATGTGATTTAAGTTCATTAGTGTTTCACGCTTGGATTCGATGCTTCGAATTTGTTCTGAATCTTTCATATAGACTTCATATTAAAAAATGGCAAATTCGAAATGCTGAGGACAAATTACTAATGCAACAGAGAAAAAGTGAAATTCAAGAACAATTCTGGGAGAAAATGGGTCTGCATGTCCATAAGCCGAAAAGTAATGGAAGTGGATCAACAAACGACGGCAATACGGCGCGAAGAGCATTTTCAAATCTGGAATTATTTGCGTCAATAACAAACGTTAACATCGAGTTTTTAAAACACTTACAAGTCATGCTAATTGCAATTTCTTGTAATTTTGAGCTAAGGGTCGAAAACTTGAAGAGGTTTTGTTATAGAACTGGCGGAATATATTTTCAATATTACGAATGGTACCCAATGTACACAAATAGTACAAGCATCAATCGTGCCTCTTGGATGCGCTGGAGAAAGTGCTTCTGAGGCAAGAAACAAATTTTATAAGAAGGATCGCATTGAGCATACACGAAAAGACTCTAGAGAACACAATATATCTGATGTTTTTAACAGAGCCATGGATTCTTCTGACCCATTCTTATCCAGTATTTGTCTAAAGAACCGTCATTCAGAAAAAAAAATTTGCAGCTTCCAAGAGATGTTATTTCTCTTTTAAAGATTCCAGATGTTCCTGAATATCAATTGCCGACTACGTCAAGTGCTATCGCAAATGAAAATTTTTCTGATTATGAATGGGAGGCAAAGGATCTATCTCATTTTAATATAGAGTTAGAAGTTGATGAAACATGGGAAAAATTTGAAGTAAGATATATTTATAATATACTAACTGTTATAAAATTTTATGTTCTCTTTTTAGTGGAATTAAATCTTGATGGCATTGGAAGCACAAATTAATTTGTAAGCCGATCACTAGAAAAAGAAGACTTATTTACATTTATTTACATAAACAAAATCAAAAATAGAAACGAGGGACCAAAGTAATGTGGTGTATGAAATTAAATGCAGAGGTAATAACGACGAAAAGTGCGGCAAAGTATACATTGGTACAACTAAGAGAAGTTTAGGAGTTAGAATCGATGAACATAAGGCAGATATAAGAAAAAGGAAACAATCAACTGCACTATCACAACATTGTATAGAAAGTGGACATACAGCAATATTTGATGAAGTAAAAGTTTTAGATAAAGAGAAAAAAGTAAATAAAAGATATACATTGGAGAGCTTAAGAATCCAACAAAAAGGTGAAAAAACAATTAATACCAAAGATGACATCGACAACATTAATGCTAGTTACACCATAGTTTTAGTATAGTGACGACAATAGTGAGAGTAGTTTGGCTGTGATATATTTTTTAGTTTTTAATTTTTTCATTTTTTAAACAATTTTAATTTATACATATTTAATATATTAAGTTTGTGTTTTGTGATTGTCCAGTTTACACAAAACACTGTGATATTTTAAATTATGTGGATATTTTAAAGATTAAATGTAAGTGTAATGAAAAAGACTGATGTTTATTGTTGTTCAATATGATCTTAATTTTTTGCTTTTATTTATACTTATATGGTTGCCAGATTTTAATAAAGAATCATCCCTGAAGAAGTTGGAAAAAGACAAACGAAACGTAGGATGGAATATTTAAATATTTAATGAGTAATATTTTATTTATTTAAATATATAATTTAAAATGACCTTGAAAGCCTGAATTTTTGGAAAAAACCAAATAACATCAAAATCATAGAAGACTTATTTAATTTTATGGTTTTATGTTAATAATTTTATTAGTAAATAAAGGTTATTTCTAGCAGAATCCTCCATTATCCAAGGGCCGTGTTTTCTATTAACTCTCCCACCGCTAAGCTTACTTTTCCGGTCAATGCAAGTGGGCATTATAATAATTTTAACGTGGTAAACAATATAGTTACTAGAAGTGGGCGTGGTTAAGGCGGATCGACTTGAAATTTTTATCGAAGAGTAAGATACCCATCGTAGTCGTAGTACTAAATTTTGAAGCTCTAGCTGCTTCCTGTGATTTGTTGCCTCAAAAACCATTCATTTGACCCATAGTGCTATGGCATGCGTATGTTAAAATAGTGAGTCGGCGACAAGGAAAAAAGTCACTTAATCAACCAGTTGTGGTTATTAAAAAACCAGTTTGATGTTACTTATAAATGGCTTTGAGTTTCTATAGGGCATATTCAGCTGGAATTCAATATTCGTTTATTATTAATATACATACATACATACATAGGAAAAACATAAGTTTTTAACTTGAAAGGAAAAATTAGAAATTTTAAAACATTTATTGTCAGTGCAAAAGGTGCGAATGTTACTAATTTAGAGAAAAAATTTGGGTTGAAAAAGTCTACAACATGTGGATTATTAAAATTTGTTTAGCAGTAAATAACAAATTTACCATAAGACATCTTTAGATGCCGTTCGCCAAATATGAAAAATCTTGAAAAAGTTAAAACTATCGCGAGTGCACTGAGTGTATGAGCAAAATTCTTAGTATTTTCCATTTTCGTACTCAAGTATTTTATTATACCTCCTCTTGGGTTTTTTGTTCATAAGCAATTCTAATGCTAGGAATACAAATGGGACGAACCACGAATATTAGGCCGCGAATTTTCGTCACCAAAAAAGGAAACATATTTGTGTAAATGAAAATACACAAAATCATGGCGTCGTTCGAAATTAAAGTAGTTCTCGCTTTGCACAAATAGTGAACAACTATTATATTGTCCTTGTTGTTGTGATTCATGCGATGAATTTACACAACGATTTCGTCATGGTGGGCAAAATTTGTAGTTAGTCCCAGTTGTGTTCTTAGCATAACTCATATTTTCATCATGTTCTAAGTTGTTTTGCTGAAATGCAAAAACATCTACATATCGATGACTTAATATCAGAAAGGCGGTAACTCGAATTTTCGATATTTTATAGGAGAAGCAAACAACTGAAGAAAAACTAAAGCATTTACATTCAGAAATAATTTTTGAACTTTCCAAAACGCGATTTCGAAAAAAAATCAAGATACGCCCTTTTTACATTAAGCCGTCGATATACATATTTATATAATTTAAAACTTCATGACAATATGACTTTTATGACTGTCGGGATCATAAATAATATGCAGGGATTATGTCCACCTTTTGTGAAGATTTGCAGCTAAAACACTACATTCGCTAGATTTCCTAGCGAAACACCTGGGTTTTCCTTATTATAATGATGACTACTTCATTACTACCTGCTGTTACAGTAACCAAGTACTTGATTTTTATTTAATTTCTCTTATGAGATCCTTAAATGCAAATTTTCAAAATAAACATAAAATTCTTGCACAAATTCATTAAGACTAAATTTTGAAGGTCAATAAATGGTGCCGCGGCATGCCGTTGGAAAAACAGGTCAATTGTTTGTCGAAACATCTGCTTAAAAATTCGTTAGATATTCATTTGGATTCTGTTAATAAGGGGTTTTCCTTTCCTTTTTTCCTAAAACAATAAAACCCAAAATTTAGGACTACAACTAGCATATTTCAAGGTTGTCAAGGATACGTAAACTTATTTATATACACAGAAAAAAATTTGCAAACAAATCTTTGTTTAAAATAAAATGTAGTTTCAGTAAATATATTTTACTGTTCCAGTAAATTGTTTTTTCCAATTTTATTTGACGATTGTCGGCTACTTGTCGGCATTTACATGTATACAACACGATCAATCAAAATGAACAACAATGAGAGCACATCAGCGCTTTGTGTCAACCAACACATTTAAATAGCAAATTCTTTCAGTTCGACTGTTAAATTTAATGTTTTATAAAATTGTTATCAAAATCTACAAAATTTATTTGTAGGTCCGCATTCATACAAAATATTTACTGGTTCAATGAATTTGATTACTGACAGCGAACTTTGGTTTTTTCTGTGTAGACTAACAAATGCTAAAAACTATATTTTTCATTCTCAGTTTACTGGTAACTATCGAAGATAAAAATTTTTGAGCGTTTTATAAGCGTAGATTGTTGTAATTGTGTCTCGAGCACATCTTTAACAATTTCTTAACAATTTTCAAAGGTATGTTTATCATTTAACACACGAATTAAAATTCAGCATTTTTAGATTAAGAAAAAATGCTTAAAATTTCTTAAAATTTATTTAAAATATTTTGAAATAACTTTTAATAGGATAGATGAATAAATTAACTTTAAATTACATTTTTAATACAATTGAAATGCTTGTGTATATCAGTTATTTAATATTAATTGCTTTTTAATTATTTGGGTGACAGACAGCATAACATCATGTATTTTTAAACCTCGACGAAAAGACATGGTGTTTTAAATTTGTAGTATTTTTCTGTGTATATGTGAGTATGTACGATTCCATGTACAGACCAAATAGATGGACCGATTCGTTTTTGTTTGAAAGGTGACATTGTAGAGAATGTTCTCAGCTATGGTTGAAAAAAATCGGTCAAACCGCTTAGAAGATATTACATATTTTCTGTATATATTGGGGGATTTACAATTTTTAGTTTTTGTTGAACTTGAGTGCGAATAAAATATGAAATAGTTTTCGTATGAAATAGTTTTGAGAAACATAGCTGCGTTAGGGAAAATTATCGAATGCTTTAATTTTTCTCCCCATGGACAATCAATTGACAAAATATAATTTTTCAGTAGAGTATAAAGGTCTTTTAAAGTCAAGATTATTTTTATTTTAGTTTTGTAGACTATGAGAAATTATGATAATTACATTAACTTTTCGTTTTGTAACTCAGAGTGTGGCCTTTGAAAATCTCAAAAAATTGTCATAAAAAGGGCATTTAAGAAGAAAAAGGATATTTTAAAGCAAAATAGGGTCAAGTTAAAAAAAATAAACACGAATTTTAAGAATTAATTAAATACATTAACCTAAAATAAAATTAATTAACATACTTTAATTATAAATCCATGTTAAAACTGCAAAACGATTCACAGGTACATCCAATATAAGTCGGATTATCAAAAAAGGAGTTACTTTTACAAAAACTTTGGATAATATTTATCACTTTGTAGAAATACTTATTCTACATTTTGTAATTAATTCTTTACTTCCAACTCTCATTCGGGCAAGTTGGGAGAGGAAAGCATGGACTCACAAGTTTATATTTTAAGTTTTTTTAATCAGTGATAGTTTTGAAAAAATCCGTTCAGCGAAGCACTACTATGAGGCAAAGCTAATATATATGTAATGAATTCAAACAAATATGAATAAATATTTTCATCAAATCTATTTTCCAAATCCTATATTTCATTTCCTATCTCGAACCAAAACTTTTCTGCGTTAGTTATCTTACTTATGTAAATCTTCATACGTTTTGCTAATTATGTTGGTTTCTAGCAATTAAAACTTATGGACAAAAGTTTCTGGTTCGACACTTACGTCTTTGAACTCAGAAACAATTTCAAAATAATTTAAGTCTTGTTTGAAATTTAGAAAAGACGGGCGAAAATATTTCATGTATGAAACACACATGCATAAAATTGCAGTGAAAACTTTCGTGTGGAATATTGGAACTTTGGCCCTTATTATGAGTTGCAATTGATTTTTGATCTTCGCTGGCTGGCGAACATCGAAAATCGAATGTTCAATTCATATTATGAGCATCGAAAATTTCGTTGAGCAACGAATTTTCTATCGAACAGAATTTAGCTTTCGATGAAATATTTTAATATAAAAAATATTATAAACGACTATTTTTCATTTTTAATTAAGGTTGTTGCAAATATTAAAAATTACTTTGAATGATATTCACAATGGGGACATTCTTTGTCGAATGCTCGTCGTGATACCAAATGAAAATTCGTTCGATAAGTACTTTCAACTACAGTCGAAGATCGAAAGTTTCTCGTAATAAGGGCCTTTAACTCATTTTCAAAGAGTGGCATACATTTCGTTAAAATGATACAAAAGGATAAATTAAAAAAGGGCGATAGAAAGTGTCATTGGCACGAAAAGGGGTCAAAAGTGATACTTTAGTGCCACAACGGCAACGCTGCTCGTGGCTTTGCTTCACTTATCATATAATTTTGGCATTATTTCTGGTTTACCGTAACAAAGTGGTTTTGTTTTGATAGACAAAAGATTGATTTTGGGAAGCAAACCATCAATAAATAATGTTAAATGTTAATGTTAATGGTGAAAGTAAATTCTCCGAAGCATCATTGATTCCTTTATATATTATAAGATGTGACCTTATCCGAGAAAAGGGACCTAGTGTGTGAAAATGACACACTAGGTAGGTCCCTTTTCTTGGAGAAGGTCACATATACTGACATTTTTCACTTGAAAAATACAAACTGTTATTGTGATAAATACAATTTAATAATGGAAACTCAATACTTAATGATAAGAGAATCAGCGTTGTCAACTTTAAAATTTTAAAAAGCACTGAAATTAGGAAAAAAGCGCGTAATTTAAGTAAAAAAGCACTAAATTTAAAACTTTTTCATTATATTAAAAATTTTTTTTCACAAATACATATCGCACACTAAATCATAAAGAGTCACAACTCAAAAAATTTCCGATACTGAGTAGTTGCCAACAACTGTTGATACTGTACAAATGACGCAAGTATGTGACACAAAAACAAGCATAACGGTATTTTATATCCTTCAAGAAGACTGTATTGCAAAAGAAATTGTTGAGGTCGTTATAGATTTCTTCAATTAACTGGTTTATAAAAAATATAATGCACTTTTATAATTTTGAGTTGTGAATCTCTTTGATTTAGTGTGCGATATGTACGTATATAAAAAAATAAAGGAATCGGTTGACCTTGCATTTCGTTCCTAAAACGTCAAATTAGAGTCATCCGATTCACATTTTAATTCTATAGGAATCAGTGTATTCTGAAATCAATTTGACGAAGACTTTTGAAGGTATTATAAAATAAACTTTTTTTTTCGTTAAGGAACAAACGAGTCACTCGAGTTTAGTCAAGTTGGCAGTAATCGACAGGTATTTATGAGGTTAAGAGCTGATTATTTTTGAACTCGATGGGCTTAATAGCTTATTTTTTTTTAAATCAAGGCCTACCAAATTTGGTTGTTATTAAATTATGCTGTAAAAACATTCTTTCGGCTGCAGCTGAACTATGTGACAAAGGCAATAAATTTTGAACGAAATAAAAAAGGTGTCAATAATTAACCAAAAACGGCAGCTCTATTCACATCAAAACTTTCTCGTTTCAGGCCGATTTTTATATAAAGCAAAGTGTTAACCAAGTGTAAGGACATTCTGTTACGTAGTTTAGACTAAACTACACTCATAGAGGTAAAAGCTCGTTGAATTTCTTTGTTTAAATATGGAAGTGGCAGACGTTTGATGCTAATGCAATTTTTAATAATGCCACAAACTAGTTCATTTTAACTGAATCGCTATTAGATTTTACTTCTGCCCAAAACTGGATAGTGGACTCAATACTTGTATTATCTCTTCCTTGTTGTGTGGCAAAACACTGCTTACATTAATTATACTTAAAATGTTAAAGTAATATCGCACTTATTTCTTCAACCAAGTCTTGTACAATCTTATTATAATTTTTTTAAATGTTCAATTTAACTTCAGAGCTTTTGTTTTTTTTTTGTTTTTTCAATGATAGACTTCCTCGAAAAAGAAATAGATAAGGAAATATATCTTTGAATTTTTGGTTTAGTGCCACCGCTCGAAACAAAAAGCACCAAAAATGAATTTCAAAAAGCACTAAAAACGGTGCGAAAAGCACCGAGTTAACAACGCTGAAGAGAATTCAAATAAGAAATCTAAAGTTGTTTAGTTTTAACTTAAAATTATTTTTTTATACTGATAATTAGGGAAAGGATTTTCATGCATCTCAAATTACATTTTACGTACATACATAAAATATGCAATAAAAATATAAAAATATGTATTTAAAACTAATCAAATATGCATTAACCAACTTTTTTTTAACATTTAATGTGATTAAAAACTTAAAAAAATCAGGTTGATTGCTTTCTTAACAAAATTTTTGTCAAATCATACGGAATACAAAATAAAGTTCAGTGGTACTTTTATTTACGTATATGAATGAATAAATGTTTTTTTTTTAAATTGTCAAAGGTAAATCTTTGATGATTTTTTCTGATAAAAAATTTTTTGGTGCGCATTTAAATGCTGCTATTTCGTTTGTGGAATATTCAGTATCTAAGTTTTCGTTGTTAGAACTATAAACTATAGATACAATTTGTTGCATATATTTCAACTCCATATTTGGTTTTTTGTATAACTATTTCTAATCTATTTTCTATCTCTTCACTTATTCTGCCTTTCAGAACACAATTTTTTTTACCGCATCTTCAATTAATTCATCTTGAGATGTTAAAAATAAGGATTTCGGCAGAAGATTGTCGGATACTGTATTTCTATTAATGCAAAATAATAACGCCTGTTTTAAGTTTACGTTAAAACCAGCTTTTGCATGGAAATTTTGTTTTAACGTACACTTCCAGCACACGTTTTTTTTTTGCATATGGAGGAAAGTTTTTTGACTTACAAATTTCTTTAATTTTATTAATAGAAATACTGTATCCGACAGTCTTCTGCCAGGTTTCCCATCTAGTTACTATAGGATGTATCCGTATCGTATCACCGGATATTTTTTTATTAAAGGCTGAAACATGTAAAGGAGCTTTCAAAAGCACTTTATATTTACATAAAATTAATGCGGAACCAGTAGAGAGCGCTGAAAACAAAATTACACAAAAATGTTTGGGTTTAAAGTGCTATTATCCAATGCTCTTATATTTTTTTAATTTTCAATGGTTTTGGTATTCTTGACTTAAGTCGTTAAATCTAAATCTCTATCGCTAAAAATTTTTTAAGTAAAATTACCGAATTTCGGGTAAAAATGCAATTTTAAAACAAGTATTGCTAAATCAGGCAGTGGCTTAAAAATTTAATTCGCCGAAATTTTCGTGTTTTATGTCATCGCCAAAAATTTGTAATTTTCTATTTGTCCAGAATTTTAGCTATAGAATTTAGCTTTAGCTACTTACAGAATACGGGGGCAGGTATTGAACTTTTCGAGTGAGTTTAAGGAGTTTTGAGGTGTTTTTGAATATCGAATAATATCACAAAAACATGCGATCGTAAATGTTTCTCGTTTTCCTCTTTTTTGGTTCTTAGACAGTCGTAAAAACTGCAGCTTTTAAATACTTTACAACTAATAAAAAAACAAAATTAGATTTATACCATGCAAAAACTTAAAAATGTATTAAAAATATACATTTGTAATGAAATATGCAAAAATATGCACTAACAAATCGATGCCATTTTGTCGCAAATTCATTGATTCGCAAAGATAGTTTATTTAGGTTGATCTACGATCAACTACAGGAAACATGTATTTACATGAAAATCTTTTCCCAACTGATAATATTTAACAGTTGTATTGGGACACACACATCTATTCAAAATGTTTTTATTCCCTTCACCATATATTCAGAATATGTCAACTCAAATTTGGTCAAAATGAGCTTCCAATGGCAAGTAGCTCCCTTATGCAATATTCAACTGTAAGATAAATTTCGAATCAAAAATTTATTTATTTCTTTATTTTCTTGATTTTTGAAGGCCCCAACACAATAAGGTTATATAGACCCTTTTTATAATTATACATTTCAGAAACTACAATTATTTTCTTTTTTTAAATACTCGTATTTTTTAATTATTATTAATATATTTTTTATTTATAAACAAGATTTAAATCGAATTATATAAACTTAAATCTAAAATAAATTTTTTAACTTTTTCGAATTCACTATCTTTTGTCAGAATTTCAATGTTATTTATTTTATATTGAAGCCGTTTTTCATGTAATAATCCACCTTCATCAAATATATGAGATACAGTGAGTAGTTCTCCACAACTGCACAATGAAGGTTGTTGCTTTTCAATAATATGTTTATGTGAAAATAGTCAATGACATATTTTCAATCTAAGGTCTCGTTTTATATAAATTTCTTTCTATTTAGCTATTTCAAAGTATAATTTTTTTTGGTGAAAATAAATGCCAACTGCCCATGTTAAAATCCAAAATGTTTAAAAAATAAGTAATTTATTATAACTTATTACATTTGGCATGCTAAGCATTCAATTGTCATTCAACATTTTTCTTAAAATGCCTTTTTAAAGCCTTAATAATTTTTATAAATAAGGCTGTTTGTTACTATATATATGGGTTCCAATAAAGTAAAGTAAAGTAGAGAATGAGTTCGAGAGTGCCAAAGCTGACCACATCGAGATGGAAGAGGATTTGAGTCAGACTTAAGTTAATTTTCTATTGTATTTTAAGTTTTTTCTTGTAGCTTTTTAATTTTTATATCTAGTATTGAGTAAAAGATCTCACAAATCGATTAAAAAATAAGTAAGAGTGGTATATTCGGCTTGGCCGAATCTTATATACCCTTCAACAAAGTACGTACATATGTATATGTAGTATACAGACATATACATACATATCTGTTTTATAAAAAAAATTTATAATTCTTTGCTCCAATGAAATTTTTAGTAAGTGACATTTCAGTATTTTTCGATTAAAGAATTTGATTCATTTATTTTATTTTCGATATTAGCAATAGTTTTATATTTTCCCGTATTTAATAATCATTGATGTTGCAAAAATGCTTAGTATCTTGATTTAAAGTTCCCATTGCAAATGGCATACATCGTGGTATTATTATTAAACGTTTTATTCCTACAGGATTTTTTTGAAATTTGTTCAGCAGAAAGGAAAGGTATCAGGAAAATGAAACGGAACATGTCCTTTAATTTATCTTTAGCGATAAATTTTATTTTTATCTCCATTTACTAAAAATTAATAGTTATTGTGCTGAGTGCACAATACGCACAAACATTCGTTTATACTTCAATTAGATATCCATAAAAAATTAAACATGTATCAAAAATTTTGAGTAATGATTTTCCTAAAACATGAAATATGTTTAAATGGGAAAACAATATTTTTGGTTATTTTTTTTACCGAAACTTCTTTCAATCTCGAACCCTGGAACTATTTTATGAGCTTTCTGTTTCTTAGTACTAATTTATTTCTTTCTAAAATATAGAACATATTTAATTACCAAAGAAATAATTAGTTTTATATACCAAAAAAAGTTTAAGTTTTCCAGCTATGCAATCATCTGCTCGATTTTGCTGAATTTCAATATTAATCTTTCTTGAAAAATTTCTGACCCACCAGTCCAAGAACGAAGTCTCTAGCTTTCACGTACAGACAGACGGACATCTCTTATTCGTCTTCCCTATTCATAAGGATCCAGGATATATATACTTTATGGGTCGCTTATTGATATTATATAAATTACAAACGGAATGAAAAACCTATATATATGTATACCATTTTACCCTTTTTTTTTGGTAAAAGGTATAACAAGAGCATGGGGATAATAGCCTCTTTTAAACCCAAAAATTTTTGTGTATTTTGTTTTCAGCGCTCTATACTACTTCCGCATTAATTTCATGTGGATATAAAATGCTTTTGTAAGCTCGTTAGCGTGTTTCAGCACTTAATGAAAAATATTCAGTGATACGATACGGATACATCCTAGATGGGGAATGTGGCGGAAGACTGTCGGTTTTTTTTTTTTTTTTTTTTTAAAGAGAAGTAACACTCAGGCAATTAATGCCTACTACTATTATTGGTGTTACCTTCTTTAGGAAAGGGATAGTGAGAGAGAAGACAGGTGATGAAGGAAGAGATAGAGGAAAGCTTCATTCTTTTACAACTTTCTTTCGCACGTTTTTAATAATGCAGTGTTGCAGCGCCTCTCTGATGTTAAATGAGGCGTATTAATTTTTTGAAGCTGTGTCTTGTAGCCATTTTATTGATTATTTTACTTCGCCGATGATTTTGCTACACAACGAAGGAGGGCGCTCTGATGTTACATTAGGATTAGTATCTGCTGAAGTCGGTATAGTTCAGTGACCAGTGACTATGCCTTCATCACTTGAACTTTCCTACAACAACTGACACAAAGGGACACTAATGCACATCAGAAAAATGCGCGGTGTTGTTATTTAATGACTGTCGGATACAGGGATTGAACCCAGGACCTTCGGTTTTGTAGGTTACTGTATTTCTATTAATAAAATTAAAGATTGTGATTTTAAAAATATTTTTATTTGTGAATTCTCAAATAGTTTTTGGGGAAGTCTGTGTATAAGATAAGAGGTTTGTGACTGTTCAAAATATGTGGTTGAAGTCTACTGATGATTTGGCTAAGCACCAATGAAATATATAGACAATGCTCAACCACCAGCAAAGAAATTTCAATTTAAATGGACTTATGACAATATGTCGAATAATAAATTTTCTATATGGAATTAAATGTGCTCTTGTTTTCGTTTCTTATAATATGTTATTTGGCAAAGTGATGTAAGTCCATTTGGAGCTAAAAAAATCTAATGTTTCTAAATATTTATAATGATTAACTTTTTATAATAAAATTTAAAGGGTGTAGAGTTGTAAAAACATTACTATTTTAGATGATGGTTTGTCAATATTTTTAAAATAACTCAAATGCAAACCATTTAATAGCTCGATACATGAAAAAATGGACTTATACGACTTTCAATGGTAACATATCATTTATTTACACCCTGTTAGTGTGTAGAAACTGTTACTTTGCAAATTTTCAATTCAGCTGAGAGAAAGGCAGAAATATAAAGTACTTCCCCCTCTGTCTTTCACTCAGCTTAATTAAGACATTGCAAGGTAAAATGTACCTGAATAAAAGGGGCCTTATCATAATTTTATAATAAGATTGTGTTGATAAGAAAGAGAAACAGATATAAACGCACATATGCATGCATGTAAATGTTTCAGACAACGTTAGCATTAAGTATCCTGCTCAATATTTATAAAAGTATCTCACTGAAATATTGAAGCTCAAGTATGCGATAGACATTGGTAAGGTCCTTTAATTAATACAAATACAACAACCAACTCACCAACTATACTTACAGGTAATCATTTATTTATTGCTCTCAGATTTAATCTCTCTAAAATGTCGTATACTTCAAAAGTCCTTTAACAAGGATTCTCCATTACTTTGATTAAGCCCATTCGATAAATTATTGAGCATAAGACTAACACGTTACCTGGTATTGAGAAAATAAAAGTGAGAAAGGTGTGTGCTTAGTAATGTTTTAGTCTCATATATTACCTTATATTTTTGTTTTTGAAGCAAGATTCCTTGCTTCACACAGACCGTCTGCCTGTTTCGTTTTCCTATTTTTTTAATGCAGCAAATTGAAGTATTTTTTTGGTACAAACAAGTCTGCACCCATCTTTCTTCTTCTTTCATCATTCTCGCTTAAACTCAGACTTGCTGCAAGAAAAGCACGTCTTATACTGGATTCACACACGCAATTTAAGTTGAACTTATGAAAGACAGAGAGGGGAATATAATAAAGAGGCGTATTATTATATTTGCCTCTGTCACCAATTATCTAAAAATCTGCTCAACTGTCCTGTGTAAGCCGCGACCTAATTGCCTGATTAAAACTGAGACCAGAATATATAAATTCAACATCTTACAAACGGAGCTCATTCACTAAACAACCGTTAAGAAAGTAGGACATACATTTTTTAGAAGTGATAAAATGGCCGAAAACGTTCAACGACAATATGTGGTAAGTATAAGAACACAAAATTTAGGTGTTGCAAATGCATCAATTAATTTAATTATTGGGTTTTTATTTTAGCATTTGCGCAAACAGCGTATTATGGAGTATCTGCAAAATGCTCCTGCAGAATTATCCTCCTTTGAAGATAACAATAAGGAACAAGTTATTGAAACGCCGAAATTGGAAAGGAAACTGCTCTCACAAGACAAGCAATTGATACAGACTATTGAGGGATATCCTTCAGAAAACACAAATGATACAAAGAAAGATGCAACAAACTCCACAATGTTGCTAGAAGAAAAGCAAATATTTATAAGAAAGTATTTAAAGCAAACTATTGAAGAAGGCTTAGAAAATTTTTTTTCATTGATGGAAAACAAAAATTTTACGTTGGAAGAATTGCTATACGAACAGTTTTTATTAGACCGTGTATTAGTGAAACCTATCGACGAAACATTACTTACCGTCGAAGAAAAAGAAATTGAGCAAAAGGTAAAAATAGAAGAAGACATTTTAAAATTGTTTTCAACGGAAATTATTCATCAAAATGGAGTAAATCATAAATCTTTGGAAAAAATAGTTGAAAAAATCAAAAAATTTCACAATAACACAAATACAGTGACAGAATTCCGTAATTTTATAATAAAAAGTATTATTGAAATACATATGAAATATATGAAAACTGAAAAAAATTCTAAAGTTGCGAAAGTATTCAAATCAACTGCGGATGGTATGGTGGTTATAGGACCCAATGGTACGAAAATAGCTTTAGAAGCTTTACAAGCCATTAACTGGTCCTTGTCGGGTACTGCAATTACACGTAAAATATTGGTGGAAGTGTTTGGCAGAGAAATTTTGGCATTCCATAGTTTAACGGGCAAGCCATCGCCAGCATTTATGGGGTGCAATAAACCGATAAAAAATCACTTAGATCAAGGTAAAGTTCAGGATGTTTTGCACTTTATAATGCAGCACACAAAACTAACTGAGAAGGAAGTCAGAAGTGCAATCATTACTAAATGTGCTGATGAGAACAAAATGTATAGGCAAAGAGAAAAGAAACGACTATTAAATGGCCTGAAGCTGCAGAAGAAATTAAAAATATAACCTTAAAACTTGCATACTTTCTTATATCTCCTTTCTGTGAATGATACGAGTGGAAATTAGCAAACAATTATTTTGCAGAATAAGAATTGATGTACAAACCTAAATCTTCTTCTATATATACACACATATAAAACAGGATGTGTGTATGTATGTAACGTATGGACTCCAAAACGGCTGGGCCGATTTTGTTGAAATTTTCAGGGAATCTTCAGAATATTGAGGCGGGTGACACTGTGAAGTCTGATTTTTTATTTTCGGTCTGCGGGCGGAGGCACTTTGCAAAATCCAATTTTCATATTGCACCACCAATGCCATAATATGTATATATGTATATAATTATTATTTTTTTCTTTTTTTATTTTGTGGGAGGGGAAATTTTTAAATATTATATATTATTAACCACTCGCTCTAACAATTTATGTAATAATTATTTAATTTTTATATATTAACTATTAATAAAAAACTGCATATAATGTTAAACCCAAAATATTCTTTCAATTCATATGAATATACATTTGGCAGAAAAAATATCCGTACAATTAACAAATATAAAAATGTTCAGACTAGGAAAATTGTAGCAAGTAAAATGTCCTAATTAATATCTCTAATTTGAAAGTATATTTAATTAAAAAGACTAAAAAAAATACTCCGTAAAAAATGCCATAAATCACAAGAAAAAGTATTCGTACACGAAAATTAAATTAAATAAAAACCAACTTTTAAAAAAAAAAATTCAGCAGTTTATAACCTTCCAGGCAAAAATTGTCAAAAGTAGAAAAATTGTAGCACTGGGAAAGCACTTTTAGTCAAGAAACCAAAACGAGTTGCCAACGTTAAAGTTTACAATCTGAAAAATGGTTTGCCAAAGCTTTTTTATTATAAAAATCCTCTCTCATCCTGCTAAAGACGCTTTGATGCTGCCTTTCTCAATTCAGCTCAAGACAGATAGCGCAGTGAGCTTACCTTTGTTATATCGGTAACCCTCTTTCCTCGCATAAACATCAACAGAACCAAAAATCTCATTAGCTTCACCAGGAAGCACTTGAGGAACTTATTGGCCACACTAACTGACCACTGCATTTTCGGCACCCATGCTAAACTTATGTGTTTCCCGTATAATGATTATTACTACAGTTGCAATAATGAAGAAGGAGAGGAAAGCATTTCGCATTTCCTTTTCTTCTGCCCCGTTCTGAAGGATCTCCGTCTGCGCTTCCTTGGCAGAATATCTTTCAATTGCCTGTCCAAGTTATTAGAAAAAGGACTCAGAAACGTAAGTCTATACATTACGAGCAGCTGCTGGTATGGTCGTTAGCCCTCTTCTATGGCATGTAAATACACTAGACCCTTTCCCACCCACTTCTCTTCTCTTTTATTCTCTCTTATCCACATATTGTGGCCTTTATTCCCCATTTCCCCTTTCTTTTACAACTTTCAACTTACAGGTAGTACAAAGTAATCATCGTATTGGACCAAAGTGAGCTGGACCCCTAGATTTTTAATTATTCACCAGCGGCCAGCTAACCTAACCAACCTAACCTTAATTTAGGAAAGGAAAAAAAGGACATACGAAAATTAAATTAACTTAAAATCATGAAGATGACTTCGGATTCAGAGAATGTGTATAAGAAAAGAGAACTGCCTACAATGACAACCCTACGTAAATATCATACGAAATTATCCAAATTGGCACCACTTCTGGATCACAAGTTCGGGAACTTATTAAATTCCTGTGAAACTCTTTTTTTACTGGGATACAATGCAGCAAACTTTTGTATACATCTTAAAATAAATGTGTAAATGTCAATACATCTTTTACAAAAAAAAATACATCACGGAAAATGTTTTTCTTCACTAAACACATTCAAGCAAGGTTGTACGGATATTTATTCTGACAAAGGTACATACATTCGCACTATGTACATACATACATAAGTATATACACTTTTTTTTGTGAAAGAAAAATTTAATTTTTTTTTGCTCTAGTGCAATTTATAGTGACCTGAGGGTATTTTTATACTAAAGAATTTATTTCATACATTTTATTTGCTATATTAGCTTTAGTTGTATATTTTATTCGGCACTATGGACTTAATAAATTTTTTACATTATTAATATTTTATTATTGTAAATAAAATGAAGAGAAATGAACTGGAGAGGGCTTTAATAGAGATCAGCCCTTGCCAATGGAAGTCTACTCACCCACATCTAAAGCAACTTGAATTCGCATAAACAAAATTTTTCTTTTATTAAAGAAATTATTAAAATTAACTTTGTATCTGAAAAATATTTTGTAAAAATATTTCAATATAAAATTCTTTAATCCACACACTGTCTTTCTTACGCACTTCATTCAACCTTTTTCGCTTGTGGGCACGTGCCGTTACACTATCTGAGATAATAAACTAAAAACAGTTACAAAATAATACAAAATGCCAGCGGATAAGGATGTTGATAACAATAGAATCACACTGTGAATGCCTTGTCGTTGAGTGTTTATTTTTAATTTTATTTAAAGACAAACACATACTCCCACAATAATTTTACGATTATTTGATCATAATGTGTTTCTTAAAACTACTGAAAAATGCTGCGAGTGTTAACAGCAGAAGTCACAAAAGTACTTTCTGTTCAAAATGTTTAAATGAAAATTCAATATTGGGTTTCGGAATTCCTGCTTGTGGTATAAAAAAAATTATTCTGGTCAGCATAATCCTGAGTACTGCTGTGAGCATACTTTTATGGATGAATTTTTGCCTGTGTAATTTGTACTAAATTAGTCTGAAATAGAAGAACTGACATCATATTTATAAATTCCTTTTATACCAATTTTTTTTACAAGTCTTATAACATGTTGAAAATCTTGCAATTCTGCACTCTCGTAAATAAACTGTCGAAAACTATACTAAACTTTATTGACACAAACCTAATACTCGTGCTAATGCCGAGTACACATTATGGCATTTTGTGACATCGCAATAGTTTGTCATTTCTTATATTTTTCGTTGTGTAGCATTGCTTACCGTATAAAAATATGATGTGAACGGCGTTGCACACATTTTGAAAATGATAAGACAGCAAATGTCAGATGTCTACTCAGCATTACTCTGTGAAATTATGCATTTTCTAAAAAAACAACTTCTTTGAATAATCTGAGCAATTTCGTTTTTTGGCTTTCGTTCCGCATTTTTAGACCCAATTCACATATTTTTTTGTTGCATAGAAATACTTATGTACATAAATATGTACATATGTACATTGTTCATATGTATTTAAAGTTACACATTGCTTGAAGTTTTCCTATTTTTTATTTATTAAATAATTTTTTTTTAACATTTCTTTCAAATGGAAAAAAAGTTAAAATGGGGCTTCATGAAATAAGTCTTAACAAAAATATTTTAAAATCATTTTTCTTATCATAAACAAAGAAGAAAATTTTCTCTAAATAAAGAAAAATTAATTGATTAAAATTTTAACTAAGTATTTAATTGATTTAATTAAAATTTTAATCAACCATTTACTTGATTTAATTAAACTTTTGTTTGAAACTTTAGTTGAGTAAAACTTTAATTCTAAAATTAAATTACACTGTGTGTACTTTTTTAGGTCATGAAAATATAACCATATACGGAAAAAAGCCCAAAAAAATTCCAAACAAATGAAATGAAATAATTTTTGGGAAATCTTTTACTTTTGCGGCTACTTAAGCGCTACCTAAACTTTATTAAGTATCACTTCTAGGAAGTTCATATGTTATAAAAAATAAAAAGTTGTTTACTGAAATCTTGGGTACATTTTTGTAGTTTCTTGTTTCCTTGAATTTTGAACGGTTTGCTACCTATGGACCTGAACAGGGGAAATATGGTAAAAAATCTAATTTTTTTTTTTTTCTTTTCATTTTATATGTTCACAGTTTTTGTTCTTTATGACAAGAGCTACAACTTTGTTTCTGAAAGTAAATCAAAATTCCGAACGGTTTGCAAGATATGAGCCTGGGAAAATGCAAAAATGACACCGAGGCCCCAAATATTTGGGGCCCACAAAAAATGCATTACTTGGGTCAAAACTGGTAGACATGGGTGTTTTTTCTTTTTGGTATTTTATCACGTAGTGATGCCCGTATGTGATGATATTTTTTCGTGTTCCACTGTATTATATATGATATCCTCACAAACACATAAATATGAAAAAAGGCGAAGTTCCTTTCCAAAATTTCGGCCATCAAAAGTAGTTAGATAAAAATTGTGAAAGAAATTAACATATGTATATGCATTATTCTCTCCTTTTTTAGAAAGGTAAATATACTGCCAAGTTAGCAAATTATCTAGAAATTATATGTCAACCTTATTATTACAAATTTATATAATGCATAGCATATTTCGCTGAAATTTTGGAAAGGAATTTGGCCTTTTTTCACATTTATGTTTTTGTGAGGACCTGACTACTTTTTGAAAGGTTTTCTTTAATGAAGCTTTTTAAACATAAAATTTCTAGTCATAATGACTGCGCCAGTTGAAGTGGGCAGAGTTACATAAAATAGTGGGTTAGAGTATGATGGGTGCAGTATTGTGTCATTACAAGGACCTAATAATGTAAGAAATATTTTAAGATTCATCTGAGTAGAAATATGTAAAATATAGCGTAAATTGTGGGAGTGACCTCGTTGGAGTGACCCCTCCTATTTGTTCTAAAGTCTGCTTTGACGAAGTACCTTTTAGAACGCAAAATTAAAGGCCAGAATATGTGCAATGTGCATCCAAAGTTTCAATAGAGTAGCTTGTGTTTTAATTTATTCTAGTAAAGTAAGAAAATAAAAAACATGTTGATTATTGAGTTCTTGTTTCAACTTTGTTATTTGTTGAACTTCTCATTTGTTTAAATGAAAGTTTATAACATAATAACTCCAGTTGTTCTAAGATTTTTGGGTAAAGGTTCCCTGATGATCTGCATTAGCAACAGTGAAATGCGCATAGGATCCAGCTAAACCCCTCAATAATCAATTTAAATGTATTTTTAATAAAAAAGTTATTTTACTAATTTAGTAAAATAATAATTTGGGATTATTAGTGCGTTAATAAACGTTAAACTTAATTTATTCTTGTTGGTAAATTACCTTAGCCTATTTGTTTGCAAAATTACAGCTCTCTATCGTATAATATTACGTTAACTTTTTATGAACTTGGCCTTAGATCTCTAATATAAAAATCGGTCCTTTATGATTTTTCCATTTCGTGACTCACCCCTTAACTTAAATTCTTAATTTCGAGTTTAAAGTGCATGTCCATGCCCCCCAATTGAAAATTCAAGGATGTCAGATTTTTCTTGGTGGTTTCTGATTTTGATTTATTTAAGTATGGAATTTAAGCTCTCTGGAGCAAATTCTAGTCTTAAATGTTATGGATGTTACCTCCCTCCCCCGAACATCACTTTTTTTAGCTCAAGATCATGGTGTCAGTGGCGCTTACTTATCATCGTCCACTTTTTAAGATCACAGTCTCAAACCTTAAATATGTGCATACAAGTTTCAATAAAATGGCATCAGTTAAAACTGTGTATTTAGTTTTTAATTCAGTGCAATATTAGCGTGGCCCCACCACTCCTGGTTAAAATCTTTGGGTTTTTAGGTTTTTCTAGTTTGTTTCTCACCTTGACCTACTTGCGTATCAAATTTCAGCTCTCTATCGCAAATTTAATTTTTTTATTTTTGTGGGCGTATTCCCGGCCACTTTTTTTTAAAGAACAACATTTTTCTGCCCTTCTCAACTGGCGCATTCACTATTAAAAGAAATAAAACAGACCAGAAATTTTAAGTTTAAAAATTTTTATTAAAGAAAACTTCTCAAAAAGGAGTCAGATTCTCACAAAAACATAAATCTGAACAAGAATAAATTCTTATCCAAAATTTCGGCCATTAAAAGTAGTAAGATAAAAATGTTGACCAAGTTTTTGTTTGGCACAATACCTATCACTACAATAGCAGATTGTAGCATTATATAAATCTGTAATAGTCAAGGTGTCATATCATTTATAGGCCATCTGCTAACTTGGCAATATGTTTACCTTTCTAAAAAAGGACAAAATGTTGTCAAGAAAACAGATTGCCTAGAAATGATATGACACCCTGACGAGTACAAGTTTATATAATTCATAGCATATTGTAGTGATAGGTATTGTGCCAAACAAACACTTGGTCAAAATTTTTATCTCACTAATTTTGTTCACCGAAGTTTTGGATATTGGAATTTGGCTTTGTTTTCACATTTATGTTATTGTCAGGATTCTACCTTTACTCAATGCTCGGAGATCTCGGTATACCATTTTTATCGAAAGTGAAGTGAGGGAGATTTTGATAGGGCAATGTTCTTCTTCTTCTTCTTGTTTGAAACAGCCAGTACTTCTTCTATTTTTCAAATATCACAATACAGTAAACTCGAGATGATATGAACACTCCCACAATGTGAACAAATTTTTTCTTCTATTGACTACTCCAAAATTTAGGCTTATTACAAAGGACTGTTTTTTTAATAAAATGTTTCGACCTTCTTTTATATGTATAACTAAAATTTTTTAACTTATGATCTTTATTTATATAACGGGTGATTAAATTTTAAGGGACGATGTTGGCTTTGAATAAAACACAAATTATTTAGGAAATTATTGTCATTTCTTTTTATTATGATAATATGGTATGGTTCAATTATGTGTGGAACAAAATATCGGCCAAATGGCCGGTGCGACCTTGGCGGCACACCTCTATCCCATGGTCGAAATTTTCGATGACGCTGAGGCATAATTGAGGTAATATGCCGTTAATGTGCCTAAATATCCATCCTTTAGCTCTTGAATTGTTGCTGGATTATCGACGTGCACCTTTTCTTTCAAATAATCCCAAAAAAAAAAGAAGTCCTACGGTGTAAAATCATGTGATCCTTGCGCCAAATAGACATCGCCACCACGTGAGATAACACTGCCATTGAATTTGTGGCACAAAAGAGTCATTGTTTCGTTAGCTGTGTGGCAAGTGGCACCGTCCTGTTGAAACCACGATAGCGAACACCATACGGCCCGATGATGCCGCCAGCCCGTAAACTGCATCAAACAGTCACTGTTTGTGGGAGCATTTGTTTTTCGACAATAACTCTTGGATTATCATTCGCCCAAATGCGGCAATTCTGATTATTGACGAATCCACTAAGATGGAAATGTGCCTCATCACTGAAGATGATTTTCTTCGAAAATTGATCATTCACTGTTGCTATTCTTTATTAAAAGTGCCTTGATGAGAGGGATTACCCGGCACTCCCCTACACTGTAGTGTCCTGTATATGATATCGCGCCTCATAGTGTCGAATGCTTTCTCGAAGTCTATGAAACATAGGAAGAGTGGGGTGCGCCATTCGACAGATTGTTCTACGATGATTCGTAATGTGTTCAAGATCGGTGTACTCGAAATCCGGCTGGTTCATTTCGCATACTGGGTGATACATATTCAGCCAGGCGTTTATTAATTATATGCGCGATTAGTTTATTTATCATGCTTAGTAACGTAATGCCTCTCCAATTTTTGTATTCTAAGATATTACCTTTTATAGGCAATAGAACAATCGTCCAATATATGAGTTCCGCGTGCACTGTTTCGTTGGAACAGAACTCTGATATAAGGGGGTGTAACACAGTTCGGCACTCAATATTCTATTAGCCTTTAGAAACTCTAGGTGTATATTGTTGGGCCCTAGGGCTTTGTTTGATTTTAAAGCTGCTATAACAGACGCTATCTCGACTATGCTGTGGCAGGTTGTATCGAAAAATAGTTTCCTTAAGATATAAACAAAATAATTTTGTATTTTTTAATGAATTTTGTCTCCACAGTGTTGAAATTTAAATCAACATAGCCATGGTTAAATAATGATTCAATTAAATAATAACTGCGGAGCTGGCGAACAAAACCAGACTAGTCCCTTCTACTGTCTTTTACAGGAGAGGCAAATTACTGAACTACCTAGATAGAGACTAGTAAGGAAAAGTTAGATTTTTTTTTAAGATATAATCGAACTTGTTTTGAATAAAAATATGTCGTGACTTCATAGATGTGTACTTGAAGAGCCCAAAGAAATATGTATTAAAAATAAAATCATTTACTGAGGACATGTCTAGTTTTATTCGCCAGCTCCTCAACTTTCATCTGTCAATCAAAATTTCTTATAAACACATATAATTAGTTTTAGTAAGTACTCATATTCAGCTGGAATTCAATATTCGTTTATTATTAAATATCAATTTAACGTGAAAACTTCTTTAATATACATACATAGGAAAAACATAAGTTTTTAACTTGAAAGGAAAAATTTGAAATTTTAAAACATTTACTGCCAGTGCAAAAGGTGCCAATGTTACTAATTTAGAGAATAAATTTGGGTTGAAAAAGTCTACAACATGTGGATTATTAAAATTTGTTTAGCAGTAAATAACAAATTTACCATAAGACATCTTTAGATGCCGTTCGCCAAATATGAAAAATCTTAAAAAAGTTAAAACTATAGCGAGTGAACTGAGTGTATGAGCAAAATTCTTAGTATTTTCCATTTTCGTACTCTAGTATTTTATTATACCTCCTCTTGGGTTTTTTGCTCATAAGCAATTCTAATGCTAGGAATACAAATGGGACGAACCACGAATATTAGGTCGCGAATTTTCGTCACCAAAAAAGGAAACATATTTGTTTAAATGAAAATAAACACAATCATGGCGTCGTTCGAAATTAAATTCGTTCTCGCTTTGGACAAATAGTGAACAACTTCATAAATTTTAACAACTATTATATTGTCCTTGTTGTTGTGATTCATGCGATGAATTTACACAACGAATTCGTCATGGTGGGCAAAATTTGTAGTTAGTCCCAGTTGTGTTTCTAGCATAACTCATATTTTCATCATGTTCTAAGTTTTTTTGCTGAAATGCAAAAACATCTACATATCGATGACTTAATATCAGAAAGGCGGTAACTCGAATTTTCGATATTTTATAGGAGAAGCAAACAACTGAAGAAAAACTAAAGCATTTACATTCAGAAATAATTTTTGAACTTTCCAAAACGCGATTTCGAAAAAAAATCAAGATACGCCCTTTTTACATTAAGCCGTCGATATACATATTTATATAATTTAAAACTTCATGACAATATGACTTTTATGACTGTCGGGATCATAAATAATATGCAGGGATTATGTCCACCTTTTGTAAAGATTTGCAGCTTGGGTTTTCCTTATTATAATCATGACTACTTCCTTACTACCTGCTGTTACACTAATAATGTACTTGATTTTTATTTCATTTCTCTTATGAGATCCTTAAATGCAAATTTTCAAAATAAACATAAAACTCTTGCACAAATCATTAAGACTAAATTTTGAAGGTCAATAAATGGTGCCGCGGCATCCCGTTGGAAAAACAGGTCAATTGTTTGTCGAAACATCTGCTTAAACATTCGTTAGATATTCATTTGGATTCTGTTAATAAGGGGTTTTTCTTTCCTTTTTTCCTAAAACAATAAAACCCAAAATTTAGGACTACAACTAGCATATTTCAAGGTTGTCAAGGATACGTAAACTTATTTATATACACAGAAAAAAATTTGCAAACAAATATTTCAGTAAATATATTTGACTGTTCCAGTAAATTGTGTTTTCCAATTTTATTTGTCGATTGTCGGCTACTTGTCGGCATTTACATGTATACAACACGATCAATCAAAATGAACAACAATAAGAGGACATCAGCGCGTTGTGTCAACCAACATATTTAAATAACAAATTCTTTCAGTTCGGCTGTTAAATATAATGTTTTACAAAATTGTTATCAAAATCTACAAAAATTATTTGTAGGTCCAAATTCAGTCAAAATATTTACTGGTTCAATGAATTTGATTACTGTCAGCGAACTTTGGTTTTTTCTGTGTAGACTAACAAATGCTAAAAACAATTTTTTTTTTCATTCTCAGTTTAATGGTAACTATCGAACATAAAAATTTTTGAGCGTTTTATAAGCGTAGACGTAATTTCTTAACAATTTTCATATGTATCTATATCATTTAACACACGAATTGAAATTCAGCACTTGAAATTTTTTAAAATTTATTTAAAATATTTCGAAATAACTTTTAATAAGATAGATGATTAAATTAACTTTAAATTAAATTTTTAATACAATTGAAATGCTTGTGTATATCAGTTATTTAATATTAATTGCTTTTTAATTATTTGGGTGACAGACAGCATAACATCATGTATTTTTAAAGCCCGACAAAAAAAAGGGGTGTTTTAAGTTTGTAGTGTGTGTCTGTGTATCTGTCTGTATGTACGAGTCCATGTACAGACCAAACGGATGGACCGATTCATTTTTGTTTGAAAGGAGACTTGGTAGAGAATGTTCTTAGCTATGGTTGAAAAAAATCGGTCAAACCGCTTAGAAGATATTATATATTTTCTGTATATATTGGGGGTGTTACAATTTTTAGTTTTTGTTGAACTTGAGTGCGAATAAAATATGAAATAGTTTGGCAAAGTATGTATTTTGAGAAACAGAGCTGGGTGGGGCAAATTATCGAATGCTTTAATTTTTCTCCCCATGGACAATCAATTGACAATCAATTGACAAAATATAATTATTCAGTAGAGTATTAAGGTCTTTTAAAGTCAAGATTATTTTTTTTTTAGTTTTGTAGACTATGAGAAATTATGACAGTTACATTAAATTTTCGTTTTGTAACTCAGAGGGTTGCCGTTGAAAATGTCAAAAAAGTGTCATAAAAAGGGCCTTTAAGAAGAAAAAGGATATTTTGAAGCAAAATTGGGTCAAGTTTTTTTGTGAGCAAAAGTAAATAAAATTTATTTCAATTAAAAAAAAAATAAACACGAATTTTAACAATTAATTAAATACATTAGAATAAAATAAAATTAATTCATACTAATTATTTATAAGTCCATGTTAAAACTACGAAACGATTCACAGGTACATCCAATATAAGTCAGATTATCAAAAAAGGAGTTACTTTTACAAAAATGTTTATCACTTTTTAGAAATACTTATGTTACATTTTGTAATTAATTCTTTACTTCCAACTCTGATTCGGGCAAGCTGGGAGAGGAAAGATGGACTCACAAGTTCCTATTTTAAGTTTTTTTAATCAGTGATCCGTTTAGCGAAGCACTACTATGAGGCAAATCTTATATATATGTAACGAATTCAAATAAATATGAATAAATATTTTCATCAAATCTATTTTCAAAATCCTATATTTCATTTCCTATCTCGAACCAAAACTTATCTGCGTTAGTTATCTTACGTACATATGTAAATCTTCATACGCTTTGCTATTTATATGCTTTCTAGCAATTAAAACTTATGGACAAAAGTTTTTGGTTCAACAATTATGTCTTTGAACTCAGAAACAATTTCAAAATAATTTATGTCTTGTTTGGAATTTACAAAAACCGGGCGAAAATATTTCATATATGGATACAACCACACATGCATAAAATTGCATTGAACACTTTCGTGAGGAATATTGGAATTTTAACTCATTTTCAAAGAGTGGAATACATTTCGTTAAAATGATACAAAAGGATAAATTAAAAAAGGGCTATAAAAAGTTTCATTGGCACGAAGAGTGGTTATAAAAGTGATACTTTAGTGTCGCAACGGCAACGCTGCTCGTGGCTTTGCCTCACTTATCATATAATTTTGGCATTATTTCTGGTTTACCGTAACAAAATGGTTTTGTTTTGATAAACAAAAGATTGATTTTGGGAAGCAAACCATCAATAAATAATGTGTTTAAAGTAAATTCTCCGGAGCATCATTGATTCCTTTATATATTATAAGATGTGACCTTATCCGATTAAAGGGACCTAGTGTGTGAAAATGAAGTTTTGACGCATTTAAAAAATTAAATTATAATGTGTTTCTCATTTTTATCAATTTTGACACACTAGGTAGGTCCCTTTTCTTGGAGAAGGTCACATATACTGACATTTTTCACTTGAAAAATAGGAACTGGTATTGTGATAAATACAATTTAATAATGTAAACTCATTATTTAATGATAAGAGAATTCAAATAAGAGATCTAATATTGTTTTTATACCCTTTACCAACAAAAATGGTAAAAGGGTATATATAGGTTTGTCATTCCGTTTGTAATTTCTATAATATCAATAAGCGATCCATATAATATATATATTCTGGATCCTTATGCATAGGGAAGACGAATAAGCGATGTCCGTCTGTCCGTCTGTCCGTCTGTCCGTCTGTCCGTCTGTCCGTCTGTCCGTCTGTCCGTCTGTCTGTACGTGAAATCGGTTTTCCGAAGCTCCCAGAAAAGCTAGACACTTCGTTCTTGGACTGGTGTGTCAGAAATTTTCCAAAATAGATTGGTATTGAAATTCAGCAAAATGGACCAGACGATTGCAGAGCTGGAAAACGTAAACTTCATTTTGCCATATAAAAGTAACTACCGAAAACAAATTTTTATTTTTTTTAATAAATAAACTTATTTTACACCTCCATACGACTAAAATTGGAATTTTAAATTAAAAAAATATAAAAAAATTAAAAAGACGTTTCCAGGGTTGGAAAACTTTAACTTTTTGTGTTATGTAAAACTAACTATGTCTAAAACTATATTAGTATTTTCTCGAGAACCGTAAGAGCTACAGACCTGAAATTTGGACACAGTGTGTAGACCTTTGGCCGCTACAACAACAAATACATGAGAATTGGAAATTAAAGGGTGTTCCAAAACGAGCAACAAAAAATATTAAAATCTCATGTAATATACATACAATTGAATGTATGTATGTATATACACTTGAAATTTGTAAGGTTAGTGTATTTTTATACAGACTACAAAAATTAACACTAAAATTTCAAAAAATTTAAATTAAAGGGTGTTCCATCAGTTAATGCAATTTTGACTATGCAATTTTGACAACTTGCTGTATCTTGGAAACCGTAAGAGCTAAACTCTTGAAATTTTCAAAAACGGTAAAACTAAAAATCAAAAAATTATAAAATCGCCAAACCAAAAAAAATCGCCAAAAAGCAATAAAAATCGCCAAAATGAAAAAAAGCACCAAATTAAAAAAAAATGTCTAAGACTAAAATAAATCGCATAAAAAAATGAAAAAAAATCGCCAAAATGAAAGAAAATCACCAAAATGAAAAAAAAATCCCCAAAATGAAAAAATCGCCAAATTGAAAAAAAATCGCCAAAACGAAAGAAACCCCAAAAAAACAGAAAAAATCGCCAAATGAAAAAAACAAAAACAGGAAAAAATCACCAAAATGAAAAAAATCGCCAAAATGAAAAAATCTCCAAAATAGGAAAAAATCGCAAAAATGAAAAAAATCGCCAAAATGAAAAAAATCTCGGAAATGAAAAAAAGGCCCAAAAACAGAAAAAAAAATCGCCAAAATGAAAAAAAGCCCCAACAACAGAAAAAAATCGACAAAATGAAAAAAACGCCAAAATGAAAAAACCCCAAAATAGGAAAAAATCGCAAAAATGAAAAAAATCGCCAAAATGAAAAAATCCCCTAAAAAACAGAAAAAAATCGTAAAAATGAAAAAAAATCGCCAAAATTAAAATAATCGCCGAAATGAAAAAAAATCGCCTAAATGAAAAAAATCGCCAAAACGAAAAAAACCCCAAAAACAGAAAACAAAACCCCAAAACAGGAAAAAATCGCCAAAATGAAAAAAAGCCTAAATCAAAAAAAAAATCGCCGAAATGAAAAAATCTCCAAAATGAAAAAAAGCCCCAAAAGCAGGAAAAAATCGTCAAAATAAAAAACCTTCCAAAATTAGAAAAAATCGTTTAAACTGAAAAAACTTCAAAAAAGCATAAAAGACGCATTAAAAAATTCTCAAAACCGAATGTACGGAACCCTTCGTGCGCGAGTCAAAGTCGCTTTTACTGAATTTTTTAATATTAAAGGAATTAAATGAAACTAAGTTTTTTCTTATTTCGTTTTTGCTCTGTTCACTCAACTTATTTTATATATTTTTAAAGAACTAGATTGGTATCAATAATCAGAAAAATCCAAAATTGTGATTCCAGGGTTGGAAAACTTACACTTTTTGTTTTATGTAAAATTAACTAGTTCTAAAAATTTTTTTCTTTTCCCTTTTAAGTTGAATATATTTTATGCTTCTGAAAGAAAAGTTTGGCGCATAAATATTAAATATTAAATATTAAATATTAAAGTATAAAATTAATTTTTTTTTATTTCTTTGTTCACTTAACACACTTTATAAATTTTTTAAATCAGAAAAATCTAAAAGGTTTTTTCCTGGATTGTTAAATTTATTGTTTTTTTTACAAAAGTGACTAGGTCAAGTTAGTTTTTTCTTTTTGTCTATTCCTGTAGGAATAAAACGGTTACATAATACCACGATGTATACTATTTGCAATGGGAACTTTAAATCAAGACACTAAGCAGTTTTACAACATCAATGATTATTAAACACAAACAAGCCCCAATATTTTGGTAATGTATTGACGTGACGTCGATGTTGACTGAAATAAGAGTGAATGTAAACTATATCTTAACCACAGAGTTTAGAGTAAAATATTCAACAATTGCTATTATCGAAAATAAAATAATTGAATCAAATTCTTTAATCGAAAAATACTGAAAGGTCACTTACTATTAATTGCTTTAGATAAAAAAATTGTAAATTTTTTCACAAAACAAATATGTATGTATGTATGTGTCTGTACACTATATACATATATGTACGTACGTTGGTAAAGGGTATATAAGATTCGGCACAGCCGAATATAGCACTCTTACTTGTTTATACTGATAATTAGGGAAAGGATTTTCATGCATTTCAAATTACATTTTATGTACATACATAAAATATGCAATAAAATATAAAAATATGTATTTAAGATTTTCTTCAACATTTAATATGATTAAAAACTTGAAAAAATCAGATTTGTTGTATTCAGTTTGTTGCATATATTTTAACTCCATTTTTTGTATAACTATTTCTAATCTATTTTTTATCTCTTCACTTATTCTGCTTTTCAGAGCACAACTTTTTTTTTACCGCATCTTCAATTAATTCATCTTGAGATGTTATAGTAAGGAAAGCTTATAATTGGGCTATAGTGTGAACAAGAAAGCGGCACTATGGGTGCACAAATATCAATTTAGGCAGAAGACTGTCGGATACTGTATTTCTATTAATAAAATTAGAGAAATTTTTAAGTCAAAAACATTTTACGTTAAAACCAACTTTTGTATGGAAATTATGTCTTAACGTACACTTCCAGCACACGTTATCTTTTTTTTTTTGCATATAGATAAAAGTTTTTTTACTTACAAATTTCTTTAATTTTATTAATAGAAATACTGTATCCGACAGTCTTTTGCCAGGTTCCCCATCTAGCTACTATAGGATGTATCCGTATCGTATCATCGGATATTTTTTATTAAAGGCTGAAACATGCAAAGGAGCTTTCAAAGCACTTTATATTCACATGAAATTAATGCGGAACCAGTAGAGAGCGCTGAAAAAAATTACATAAAAATATTTGAATTTAAGAGTGCTATTATCCCATGCTCTTGTTATACCCTTTACCAAAAAAATGGTAAAAGGGTATATATAGGTTTGTCATTCCGTTTGTAATTTCTATAATATCAATAAGCGACCCATATAATATATATATTCTGAATCCTTATGCATAGGGAAGACGAATAAGCGATGTCCGTCTGTCCGTCTGTCCGTCTGTCCGTCTGTCCGTCTGTCCGTCTGTCCGTCTGTCTGTACGTGAAATCGGTTTTCCGAAGCTCCCAGAAGAGCTAGAGACTTCGTTCTTGGACTGGTGTGTCAGAAATTTTCCAAAATAGATTGGTATTGAAATTCAGCAAAATCGGGCAGACGATTGCAGAGCTGGAAAACTTAAACTTCATTTTGCCATATAAAAGTAACTCCCGAAAACAAATTTTTATTTTTTTTTTAATAAATGTACATATTTTACACTTCAGTACGACTAAAATTGGAATTTTAAATTTAAAAAATACAAAAAAATTAAAAAGACGTTTCCAGGGTTGGAAAACTTTAACTTTTTGTGTTATGTAAAATTAACTATGTCTAAAACTATATTAGTATTTTCTCGAGAATCGTAAGAGCTACAGACCTGAAATTTGGACACAGTATGTAGACCTTTGGCCGCTACAACAACAAATACATGAGAATTGGAAATTAAAGGGTGTTCCAAAACGAGCAACGAAAAATTTTAAAATCCCATGTAGTATATGTACAATTGTATGTATATACACTTGAAATTTGTAAGGTTAGTGTATTTTTATACAGACTACAAAAATTAACACAAAAATTTAAAAAAAAATTTAAATTAAAGGTTGTTTCATCAGTTAATGCAATTTTGACTATGTAATTTTGACAATTTGCTGTATCTTGGAAACCGTAAGAGCAAAACTCTTGAAATTTTCAAAAACGGTAAAACTGAAAAAATAAAAAATTATAAAATCGCCAAACCGAAAAAAATCGCCAAAAACAAGAAAAAAATCGCCAAAACGAAAAAAAGCACCAGAACGAAAAAAAAACCCTAAAAAAACAGAAAATAGTCGTCAAAATGAAAAAAAATCGCCAAAACGAAAAAAACCCTAAAAAACAGAAAAAAATCGCCAAAATGAAAAAAAAATCGCCAAAATGAAAAAAATCACCAAAACGAAAAAAACCCTAAAAAACAGAAAAAAATCGTCAAAATGAAAAAAAATCGCCAAAACGAAAAAAACTCTAAAAAACAGAAAAAAATCGCCAAAATGAAAAAAATCGCCAAAAAAAGAAAAAACCTAAATAACAGAAAAAAAAATCGCCAAAACGAAAAAAAGGACCAAATTAAAAAAAATTTCTAAGACTAAAATAAATCGCAAAAAAACGGAAAATTGCTAAAATGAAAACAAAAATCGCCAAAATGAAAGAAAATCGCCAAAATGAAAAAAAATCGCCAAAATGAAAAAAATCACCAAAACGAAAAAAAAACCTAAAAACAGAAAAAAATCGCCAAAATGATAAAAAAATCGCCAAAATGAAAAAAATCACCAAAACGAAAAAAACCCCAAAAAACAGAAAAAAATCGCCAAAATATCGCTAAAACGAAAAAAAACCTAGAAAACATAAAAAAATCGCCAAAATGAAAAAAAATCGCCAAAAAAAGAAAACAAATCGCCAAAACGAACAAAAAACTAAAAACAGAAAAAAATCGCCAAAATGAAAAAAATCGCCATAAAAAAAAATCGTCAAAATGAAAAAAATCACCGAAACGAAAAAAAACATAAAAAAAAGAAAAAAATTGCCAAAATGAAAAAAAATCGCCAAAATGAAAAAAATACCAAAACGAAAAAAACAAAAAAATCGCCAAAAAAATCGCCAAAAAAATCGCCAAAAAAACCCAAAAAACAGAAAAAATCGTCAAAATGAGAAAAATCTCCAAAATGAAGAAAAGCCCAACAACAGAAAAAAATCGCCAAAATGAAAAAAAACCTCCAAAAACAGACAAAATCGCCAAAACGAGAAAAAAGCGACAAAACTGAAAAAATCGTTTAAACTGAAAAAAACTTCAAAAAAGCAAAAAACCTTCCTTTCGTGCGCGATTCAAAGTCGCACTTAACTGATTTTTTTAATATTAAAGGAATTAAATGAAACTAAGTTTTTGCTTATTTCGTTCTTGCTTTTTTCACTTAACATATTTTATGTATTTTTTAAAGAACTAGATTGGTATCAATAATCAGAAAAATTCAAAATTATGACTCCAGGGTTGGAAAACTTACACTTTTTGTGTTATGTAAAATTAAATAGGTCTAAAAATTTTTTTCGTTTTCTTTATAAATTGAATATATTTTATGCTTCTGAAAGAAAAGTTTGGTGTATGAAATTTTAAAAATGAAAATTATAGCTCCAAAGATGGAAACTTTAAAAAAATTATAAATTTTTTCACAAAACAAATATGTATGTACGTGTCTGTATACTATATATATGTACGTACGTTGGTAAAGGGTATATAAGATTCGGCACAGCCGAATATAGCACTCTTACTTGTTTTTTTTTTAATTTTCAATGGTTTTGGTATTCTTGACTTAAGCCCAGCTACTGAACTTTTCAAGTGAGTTTAGGGAGTCCTAAGGTGTTTTTGAATATCGCATAGTATCAAAAAAAATGCGATCGTAAATTTTTATCGTTTTCCTCTTTTTTTTGTTCTTGCACAGTCGTAAAAACTGCAGCTTTTAAATACTTTACAACTAAAAAAAAAAACAAAATTCAATTTATACCATGAAAAAACTTAAAAATGTATTAAAAATATACATTTGTAATGAAATATGCAAAAATATGTATTTATTATAAAATATGCAAAAATATGCACTAACAAATCGATGCCATTTTGTCGCAAATTCATTGATTCGCAAAGATAGTTTATTTAGGTTGATCTACGATCAACTACAGGAAACATGTATTTACATGAAAATCTTTTCCCAACTAATAATATTTAACAGTTGTATTGGGACACACACATCTATTCAAAATGTTTTTATTCCCTTCCCTTCAGAATATGTCAACTCAAATTTGGTCAAAATGAGTTTCTGATGGCAAATAGCTCCCTTATGCACTATTCAACTGTAAGATAAATTTCGAATCAAAAATTTATTTATTTCTTTATTTTCTTGATTTTGGGATGCCCCAACACAATAAGGTTATATAGGCCCTTTTTATAATTATACATTTCAGAAATTACAATTATTTTCTTTTTTTAAATACTCGTATGTTTTAATTATAATAATTGTTATTAATATATTTTTTTATTTATAAACAAGATTTAAATCGAATTATATAAATTTAAATCTAAAATAAATTTTTTAACTTTTTCGAATTCACTATCCTTTGTCAGAATTTCAATGTTATTTATTTTATATTTAAGCCGTTTTTCATGTAATAATTCACCTTCATCAAATATGTGAGATACAGTGAGGACTTCTCCACAACTGCACAATGAAGGTTGTTGCTTTTCAATAATATGTTTATGTGAAAATAGACAATGGCATATTTTTAATCTAAGGTCTCGTTTTATATAAATTTTTTTTCTATTTTGCTATTTCAAAGTATAATTTTTTTTGGTGAAAATAAAAAATAAGTAATTTATTATAACTTATTACATTTGGCATGCTAAGCACGAATCAGGTAAGGATTTTGATATCCTATGGCTTGTTTTTGAGATATGTTCACTTTTAAAATATTACAGCCTTATTTATAAAAATCATTAAGGCCTTATAAAGGTTTTTTAAAAGAAATTGTCATTCTAAATTTTTCTTAAAATGCCTTTATAAAGCCTTAATAATTTTTACAAATACGGCTCTTTGTTACTATATATAGGGGTTCTGATAAAATAAAGTTCATAATATATGTATGTATAAATTGTAAACTGTTAATCAAATAGACACATTATGTATTGACCGATTATAGTCAATGACATAAGCTTTCAAAATGTAACAAGTAAGAGTGCTTTATTCGGCTTCGCCGAATCTTATATACCCTTCACCAAAGTGCGTATATGAAGTATAGAGATACATACATAAGCACATATCGCTCATTTGCTTCAATAGCGGCACAACTCGAAAAAACAAGTTTTGCAGAAAACGCGTTTTAAGTTTTGAATTTGCATACAACTCAATGGAGATATGAAAAAAACATCTTCTCTCAGGAGGTGATGGTACAAGCTATTTGTATGAAATTTTTACACAAGACAAAATACGAAATGCCGAATCTTTCTGCATTATTAACTCAAAAAACCCATATTTTGAGTTATGCCACTATTGAAGTAAATGAGCGATATGTACATACATATTTGTTTTGTGAAAAAATTTATAATTTTTTGCTTTAGTGCAGTTCTTATTAAGTGACCTCTCGGTATTTTTCGATTAAATATTTTCTTTTTCAATATAAGCAATGAGTTGAATATTTTATTATACGCTCTGTAAGAAATATTTTACATTCACTCTTATTCCGATTTTTTAGTTTTGTCGCTTTTTTCTCGTTTTGACGATTTTTGTTTAGTTTTTGGAGCTTTTTTTTCGGTTTGGCAATTTTATAATTTTAAGATTTTTTAGTTTTACCGTTTTAGAAAATTTCAAGAGTTTGGATCTTACGGTTTTTAAGATAAGCAGGTTGTCAAAATTACATAGTTAAAATTACATTAACTGATAGAACAGCCTTTAATTAATTTTTTTTTATATTTTAGTGTCAACTGTTATGGTCTGTATAAAAATATAACTTTACAAATTTAAAGTGTACATACATATAATTGTATGTATATTACATGGAATTTTAACATTTTTCGTTGCTCGTTTTGGAACACCCTTTAATTTTTAACACTCTGTTGTAGCGGTTCTACATACTCTGTCCAAATTTCAGGTCAGTAGCTTTTACGGTTTAACCAAAAGAAAAAAATTGTTTGACTCCGTTACTTTTACAAAAAAAAAATAGTTTTCCAACCCTTGAATCATCCTTTTAGATTTTTCAGATTCCTTATACCAATCTAGAAGTTCTTAAAAAAATATATAAAGTATGTTAAGTTAACAAAGAAAAAAGGAAATTAAAAAAATTGCAAGTTACAAGTTTCCAGCTCTGGAGCTGTGGTTTTTATTTTGATAATTTTCTACACCAAATTTTTCTTTCCAAAACGTAATATATACATAATTTATAAAGAAAAAAAAAAATAATTACACTTAGTTATTTTTATATACAAAAAGTGTAAGTTTTCCAATCCTGGAATCATCGTTTTTTTTCTGATCTCTTACACTAATCTCTTTCTTTTAAGAATATAAGATATGTTTAATTTATAGAAAATAAGTACAAATTAGTTTTAGTAAGTTATTATTATATAACAAAAAAATTTGAAGTTTTCCAACCCTGGAAATGTCTTTTTAATAAAAAGTTATAAATTTTATCACAAAACATTATTTATGTTACTGTATACTACATATACATACATTGATAAAGGGTGTATAAGATTCGGCACAGCCGAGTGCTATAACTCTTACTTGTTTAAACTAGCCTATTTTGTTTAACCAATTCAACGTGGTTGAACCTGCACTTTTCAACATATTATATACATATCTTGCAAGTCCAATAAAGAAAATTTATGTTACCAAAGCCCTGGTGAAATTAATACAGCACAAATATATATTTTTATCATTTCATTCAACATCTTTAAAAAAGTACGATTGGATTACCATCATTAGCAGACCCATTAAATTAGATTAAAATCAATCATAATAAACCTTAATCACATTTTGCGATGTAAAGAGTTGCGATAAGGCCTAAGCATCTGTTTACGAAAAAAGAAATTCTTAACGCATTCACTCAAATCAAATTTATTTATAAGAAACAATTTATTTGTAAGTAGCATTATTGAATTTTAAATTAGAATATTTTATGTTTGCACTCATAAGTGATAGATTCCATTTCATGAAAATAGAATAATAAGATAAATTTTATCAAAGATGTCCCTTTTTAAGCAAAGGAAGATTAAGGAACCTGCAACCACACAACAATAACTGTACAGTTGTTGTGAAAAAAAAATTAAGGAAAAAAAATTCTACTTTCTTTATATTGATTGAGAATTTTGTTTATCTCAAATATTTTGTTGTATGTTATTACTTTGTTTTTGCAACAACATGAAATTCCATTTGACTGAATTTTTAACAAGAATAAAACATCAAATAGAACAATTTCATACGTTCTGATGTGGTGTACACAAACAGAAGCATAAAAAGTCCCTCATACTTGCAAATAAAGAACATTCTAAAGATACAAATAAAAGAAAATCTGAAAAATAAAGAAATAAATAAATGAAGCATCATTGCGGGCAATAAAGTTTCTGAAAGTGTCATGTAAGAGGGTTACTTACTACAGACTTATTTGAAATGTTTTTGGCCATAGTCCCGCAACGAATGTTTTATTAGGGTTCCGTACACCAAAGGTGAAAAGGAATCCTAATTGTTTTCGCTACGCAGTCAGTCAGTCCGTCTGTCTGTACAGAGCTGAAATTTACTACAACAACAAATGCATGAGAGTTAAAAATTAAAGGGTGTTCCAAAACGAGCAACGAAAAATGTTAAAATCCTATGTAATATACATAGATACAATTGTATGTATATACACTTGAAATTTGTAAAGTTAGTGTAATTTTATACAGACTACAAAAATGAACACTTAAATTAAAAGAAATTAAATTAAAGGGTGTTCTATCAGTTAATGCAATTTTGACTATGTAATTTTGACAACTTGCTGTATCTTGGAAACCGCAAGAGCCAAACTCTTGAAATTTTCAAAAACGGTAAAACTAAAAAAAACCAAAATTATAAAATCGCCAAACCGAAAATAATCGCCAAAGACAAACAAAAAAAAAAACGCCAAAACTAAAAAAGCGCCATATCAAAAATAAATTCTAAAACTAAATGAAATCGCGAAAATAAACTGAAAAAATCGTCAAAATGAAAGAAAAACCAAAAACCGGAAAAATCGTCAAGACGTGAAAAAAGCAACAAGGCTAAAAAAATCGTTAAAAAAAAAGCCAAAAGTAAAAAAAGGCCACATTAAAAAAATTCTCAAAACCGAAGGGTTCCGTACCATTCGTGTGCGAGTCAAAGTCGCACTTTACTGAATTTTTTATTTTAGCTGTGGCTGTGTGATTTTGATAGAAAAATGTGTTCTTTAACGAACACACTTAATTTGAAAAAATAACAAAAATCAATTAAAAATCTAATTGTATCAATTAAACTTTATATGTAATTAATTGAATCTTTTAGGCAGAGTTTAATTATTTAATTTAATTTTGAAATAAACTTTTAATCAGTCAAATTATTAAGTAAAAATTAAATAATACAATTAAATTTTCCGCCCAATTGCGAATAATAATTCCGACACTACCATCTATGTCGGTAACCAATTGTGGGAAGCATAGCTGAATGCTACCGGAAGCGTCAAAGTTTGTGGATAGTGGCACGTCCTGCAGATATGGTAGGAAAGTCGCGGACAGTGTTGCCAAAACGGCGCTTTTTCCACTATACATATATGACTGTATTTTGTTGTCATTAGCTGCAAGTCTGCTAACAAAAAATTACATTTTGTGGTGGTATAGTATAAAGTTAAACTTTAACAAGTTAAAAATAAAAACATATATAAAAATATACAAATCTCCATTTTTATAAAATTTAATAGTCGTAAACAAGTAATGAATAAGTAATAAAATTTAATTCAAGATTAAAATTTTATTACAAACCAATTCAATCTTTCTTTTCGTATTCAAAATAAATTAGCAAACAAATATTTAGACAAGTGGAAAATAAACCGAAAACTGGGTGAGTGGCTCAGTGAGTGTGAGGAAAAGATAATTTCAAACAAAAGATCTCAAAACAATAATTTTTCGAAATAATTTCTTTTTGATTAGAGACTTGAAATTTTCTTTTGCAATAAACTTCAAGCAAATGTGAATTGAGCCATAAGGAAATCAGAAAGTGTTAACAAAAATATAAAGCTTCATATTTCAAGCAAATCGACAATATACGAGTACACGTATTATTCTGTACGTTTAGAAGAATTAGGGTCTATCTTGGAAAATATTGAAAAGATGCTGAATAAGTTTAAACATTTTCATATTATACGATGGAATAGTCCCTTGAATTTTACTTTTTTTCTGGCTCGAAGTATGGGGACTATGCAGGAAATAAAATATTTCAAGAGTAGGCTGAGTTTTGCTTACAATTATTGGTGAACTATGAGATTCCGACATACATATATGTGTGCATATGCATATTTTATAAAATTTATCTCATTATATTCCATTAAAAAAGAAATAAATTGCTTATAAAAAATTCAGCGGTTTTATTAGCATTTAGTTTTACTCAGGTAGCGGTTTTTACATGGCGAGTTAATGGCACCGAGCCAATGCTGGCTACTACCGGGCATTGTCCATATGGTACGTCTTCAAGGGAGCATCTGTTCTTGATTCAAGTGGCTCGCGATTAAATGTGCTATGATGTTCTCCATGCCTGACGGACTTAGATATCAGCCTTATTACCAGACAAAGATGGTTTAGCCTAATCAGCGTAAAAGATTGATAAAACCGTAATAAATGACCACCCTATGCTCCTTATAGGAACAACAGGGATTAATATATACATATATATATATATATATATATATATATATATATATATATATATATATATATATATATATATATATATATATGTATAACATAGTGCAACACGAAAAAATAACATCATATACGGACATCACTACGTGATAAAATACCAAAAAAAACCCGTGTCTACCAGTTTTGACCCAAGTAATGCATCTTTTTGTGGGCCCCAAAGATTTGGGGCCTCGGTGTGATTTTTGCATTTTCCCAGGCTCATATCTTGCAAACCGTTCGGAATTTTGATTTACTTTCTGAGGCAAAGTTGTAGTTCTTATCATAAAGAACAAAAATTGTGAACATAAAAAATGAAAAAAAACAAACATTAAAAAAAAATTTAGATTTTTTTACCATATTTCCCCTGTTCAGGTCCATAGGTAGCAAACTGTTCAAAATTCAAGGATATAATAAACCACAAAAATGTAGCTAAGATTTCTGTATACAACTTTTTATAAATTATGAACTTCCTAGAAGTGATACTTAATACTGTTTAGGTAGCGCTTAGGTAGTCGCAAAAGTAAAAAATTTCCCGAAAATTATTTAATTTCATTTGTTTGGAATTTTTTTGGGATTATTTCCGTATATGGTTATATTTTCATGACCTAAAAAAATACACACAGTGTAATTTAATTTTGAATTAAAGTTTTACTCAACTAAAGTTTCAAACAAAAGTTTAATTAAATCAAGTAAATGGTTGATTAAAATTTTAATTAAATCAATTAAATGCTTAGTTAAAATTTTAATCAATTATTTTTTTTTATTTAGAGAAAATTTTCTTCTTTGTTTATGATAAGAAAAATGATTTTTTAATCAGAAATAATTTCTTAATCAGGCTTGAGTTCAGTAATTTCAATTCTTATGAATGAAATATTTTTATTAATTAATGTGAGTATCTAAAGAATAGAAGAAAAATTAAACTAGACACTATTAGCTGGGGGAAATACCGATATTTTTCTGTGTAGCCACGCACTTCATCAGCACCCATGTCTATCTACTGGGGTAGAGATTATTATTAACATCAGCTATTAAACTTAAATTTCTATGAAATGGAATATGAGAATTGATTGTGTATACAATTATTGATTTGCCTTTTGCAAACACATTTGTAAGTATCACTATTCATTTTCTGTTTTTCCATTTTCTATTTAGGTTAGCACGAAGTTATATCACTCTACCAATGTATGTTTAACTATTCTTACTTATCTTTTACGATCATCACATTAATTATTTTTACTTATTCGATGCACTATCGGTACATACATGTAAGTATTATTGTAGTGGCTTTATGTTACTTTGTTTTTGCTTTCTACAGTTGACTTAGCTTTCCAGCATTCTGAAGCAGTTCTGGCCAAGTGAACAGTGATCGCCAAGTGAACATATTTTTGTCACGTGCCCATGATGAATTAAATGAGACATTATTAGATTTAGTTGAACTATAGTGAATTTTAATCAGAAATAATTTCTTAATCAGGCTTGAGTTCAGTAATTTCAATTCTTATGAATGAAATATTTTTATTAATTAATGTGAGTATCTAAAGAAGAGAAGAAAAATTAAACTAAACACTATTAGCTGGGGGAAATACCGATCATCAGCACCCATGTCTATCTACTGGGGTAGAGATTATTATTAACATCAGCTATTTAACTTAAATTTCTATGAAATGGAATATGAAAATTGATTGTGTATACAATTATTGATTTGCCTTTGGCAAACACATTTGTAAGTATCACTATTCATTTTCTGTTTTTCCATTTTCTATTTAGGTTAGCACGAAGTTATATCACTCTACCAATGTATGTTTAACTATTCTTACTTATCTTTTACGATCATCACATTAATTATTTTTACTTATTCTACATAGGTAGAGTGATATAACTTCGTGCTAACCTAAATAGAAAATGGAAAAACAGAAAATGAATAGTGATACTTACAAATGTGTTTGCCAAAGGCAAATCAATAATTGTATACACAATCAATTCTCATATTCCATTTCATAGAAATTTAAGTTTAATAGCTGATGTTAATAATAATCTCTACCCCAGTAGATAGACATGGGTGCTGATGAAGTGCGTGGCTGCACAGAAAAATATCGGTATTTCCCCCAGCTAATAGTGTCTAGTGTAATTTTTCTTCTATTCTTTAGATACTCACATTAATTAATAAAAATATTTCATTCATAAGAATTGAAATTACTGAACTCAAGCCTGATTAATAAATTATTTCTGATTAAAAATTCACTATAGTTCAATTAAATCTAATAATGTCTCATTTAATTCATCATGGGCACGTGACAAAAATATGTTCACTTGGCGATCACTGTTCACTTGGCCAGAACTGCTTCAGAATGCTGGAAAGCTAAGTCAACTGTATCTGTATCTGTATCTGTGGCTACACAGAAAAATATCGGTATTTCCTCAAGCTTATAGTATCTAGTTTAATTTTTCTTCTATTCTTTAGATACTCACATTAATTAATAAAAATATTTCATTCATAAGAATTGAAATTACTGAACTCAAGCCTGATTAAGAAATTATTTCTAATTAAAAATTCACTATAGTTCAATTAAATCTAATAATGTCTCAAGAAAAATGATTTTAAAATATTTTTGTTAAGACTTATTTCATGAAACAGTTAGGTCAATTTGAAAGAAATGTTAAAAAAAGTTATTTAATAACATACATAAATATGTACATATGTAAGTATTTCTATACAACAAAAAAATATGTGAATTGGGTCTAAAAATGCGGAAAGAAAGCCAAAAAACGAAATTGCTCAGATTATTCAAAGAAGTTGTTTTTTTTTTAGAAAATGCACAATTGCACAGAGTAATGCTGAGTAGACATCTGACATTTGCTGTGTTGTCATTTTCAAAATGTGTGCAACGCCGTTCACATTATATTTTTATGCGGTTAGCAATGCTACACAACGAAAAATATTAGAAATGACAAACGTTGCCGCTTGTATACACTATTGCGATGTCACAAAATGCCATAATGTGTACTCGGCATTAGCACGAGTATTAGGTTTGTGTCAATAAATTTTAATATAATTTTCAACAGTTAATTTACGAGAGTGCAGAATTACACAGCTTGCAATTTACAAGACGTGTAAAAAAATTGGTATAAAAGGAATTTATAAATATGATGTCAGTTCTTCTATTTCAGACTAATTTAGTACAAATTACACTGGCAAAAATTCATCCATAAAAGTATGCTGACAGCAGTACTCAGGATTATGCTGACCAGAATATTTTTTTTTATACCACAAGCAGGAATTCCGAAACCCAATATTGAATTTTCATTTAAGCATTTTGAACAGAAAGTACTTTTGTGACTTTTGCTGCTAACACTCGCAGCATTTTTCAGTAGTTCTAAGAAACATATTATGATCAAATAATCGTAAAATTATTGTGGGAGTATGTGTTTGTCTTTAAATAAAATTAATAATAAACACTCAACGACAAGGCATTCACAGTGTGATTCTATTGTTATCAACATCCTTATCCGCTGGCCTTTTGTATTATTTTGTAACTGGTTTTAGTTTATTATCTCAGATAGTGTAACGGCACGTGCCCACAAGCGAAAAAGGTTGAATGAAGTGCGTAAGAAAGACAGTGTGTGGATTAAAGAATTTTATATTGAAATATTTTTACAAAATATTTTTCAGATACAAAGTTAATTTTAATAATTTCTTTAATAAAAGAAAAATTTTGTTTATGCGAATTCAAGTTGCTTTAGATGTGGGTGAGTAGACTGCCATTGGCAAGGGCTGATCTCTATTAAAGCCCTCTCCAGTTCATTTCTCTTCATTTTATTTACAATAATAAAATATTAATAATGTAAAAAATTTATTAAGTCCATAGTGCCGAATAAAATATACAACTAAAGCTAATATAGCAAATAAAATGTATGAAATAAATTCTTTAGTATAAAAATACCCTCAGGTCACTATAAATTGCACTAGAGCAAAAAAAAAATTAAATTTTTCTTTCACAAAAAAAGTGTATATACTTATGTATGTATGTACATAGTGCGAATGTACGTACCTTTGTCAGAATAAATATCCGTACAACCTTGCTTGAATGTGTTTAGTGAAGAAAAACATTTTCCGTGATGTATTTTTTTTTTGTAAAAGATGTATTGACATTTACACATTTATTTTAAGATGTATACAGATCCAGAAGTGGTGCCAATTTGGATAATTTCGTATGATATTTACGTAGGGTTGTCATTGTAGGCAGTTCTCTTTTCTTATACACATTCTCTGAATCCGAAGTCATCTTCATGATTTTAAGTTAATTTAATTTTCGTATGTCCTTTTTTTCCTTTCCTAAATTAAGGTTAGGTTGGTTAGGTTAGCTGGCCGCTGGTGAATAATTAAAAATCTAGGGGTCCAGCTCACTTTGGTCCAATACGATAATTACTTTGTACTACCTGTAAGTTGAAAGTTGTAAAAGAAAGGGGAAATGGGGAATAAAGGCCACAATATGTGGATAAGAGAGAATAAAAGAGAAGAGAAGTGGGTGGGAAAGGGTCTAGTGTATTTACATGCCATAGAAGAGGGCTAACGACCATACCAGCAGCTGCTCGTAATGTATAGACTTACGTTTCTGAGTCCTTTTTCTAATAACTTGGACAGGCAATTGAAAGATATTCTGCCAAGGAAGCGCAGACGGAGATCCTTCAAAACGGGGCAGAAGAAAAGGAAATGCGAAATGCTTTCCTCTCCTTCTTCATTATTGCAACTGTAGTAATAATCATTATACGGGAAACACATAAGTTTAGCATGGGTGCCGAAAATGCAGTGGTCAGTTAGTGTGGCCAATAAGTTCCTCAAGTGCTTCCTGGTGAAGCTAATGAGATTTTTGGTTCTGTTGATGTTTATGCGAGGAAAGAGGGTTACCGATATAACAAAGGTAAGCTCACTGCGCTATCTGTCTTGAGCTGAATTGAGAAAGGCAGCATCAAAGCGTCTTTAGCAGGATGAGAGAGGATTTTTATAATAAAAAAGCTTTGGCAAACCATTTTTCAGATTGTAAACTTTAACGTTGGCAACTCGTTTTGGTTTCTTGACTAAAAGTGCTTTCCCAGTGCTACAATTTTTCTACTTTTGACAATTTTTGCCTGGAAGGTTATAAACTGCTGAATTTTTTTTTAAAAAGTTGGTTTTTATTTAATTTAATTTTCGTGTACGAATACTTTTTCTTGTGATTTATGGCATTTTTTACGGAGTATTTTTTTTAGTCTTTTTAATTAAATATACTTTCAAATTAGAGATATTAATTAGGACATTTTACTTGCTACAATTTTCCTAGTCTGAACATTTTTATATTTGTTAATTGTACGGATATTTTTTTGGCCAAGTGTATATACTCGTATGTATGTACATAAGATTCGGCACAGTCGATGATAGTATTATTTCTTGTTTGTTGCTTCTTGAGCGGTTGGTTTCATATGAATTGAAAGAATATTTTGGGTTTAACATTATATGCAGTTTTTTATTAATAGTTAATATATAAAAATTAAATAATTATTACATAAATTGTTAGAGCGAGTGGTTAATAATATATAATATTTAAAAATTTCCCCTCCCACAAAATAAAAAAAGAAAAAAATAATAATTATATACATATATACATATTATGGCATTGGTGGTGCAATATGAAAATTGGATTTTGCAAAGCGCCTCCGCCCGCAGACCGAAAATAAAAAATCAGACTTCACAGTGTCACCCGCCTCAATATTCTGAAGATTCCCTGAAAATTTCAACAAAATCGGCCCACCCGTTTTGGAGTCCATACGTTACATACATACACACATCCTGTTTTATATGTATGTATATATAGAAGAAGATTTAGGTTTGTACATCAATTCTTATTCTGCAAAATAATTGTTTGCTAATTTCCACTCGTATCATTCACAGAAAGGAGATATAAGAAAGTATGCAAGTTTTAAGGTTATATTTTTGATTTCTTCTGCAGCTTCAGGCCATTTAATAGTCGTTTCTTTTCTCTTTGCCTATACATTTTGTTCTCATCAGCACATTTAGTAATGATTGCACTTCTGACTTCCTTCTCAGTTAGTTTTGTGTGCTGCATTATAAAGTGCAAAACATCCTGAACTTTACCTTGATCTAAGTGATTTTTTATCGGTTTATTGCACCCCATAAATGCTGGCGATGGCTTGCCCGTTAAACTATGGAATGCCAAAATTTCTCTGCCAAACACTTCCACCAATATTTTACGTGTAATTGCAGTACCCGACAAGGACCAGTTAATGGCTTGTAGAGCTTCTAAAGCTATTTTCGTACCATTGGGTCCTATAACCACCATACCATCCGTAGTTGATTCAAATACTTTCGCAACTTTAGAATTTTTTTCAGTTTTTACATATTTCTTATGTATTTCAATAATAGTTTTTATTATAAAACTACGACCTTCTGTCACTGAATTTGTATTATTGTGAAATTTTTGAATTGTTTCAACTGTTTTTTCCAAGGATTTATGAGTTAGTCCATTTTGAGCTTCAATAGTTTCCTTTGCAAAAATTTTTAAAATTTCTTCTTCCATTTTTACCTTTTGCTCACGTTCTTTTTCTTGAACGGTAAGTAATGTTTCGTCGATAGGTTCCACTGACATACGGTCTAATAAGAGCTGTTCGCATAACAATTCTTCCAACGTAAGATCTTTGTTTTCCAGCAATGAAACAAATTTTTCTAAGCGTTCTTCTATAGTTTGCTTTAAATATTTTCTTTTAAATATTTGCTTTTCTTCTAGCAACAGTGTGGAGTTTGTTACATCTTTATTTGTATCATTTGTGTTTTCTGAAGGATATCCCTCAATAGTCTGTATCAATTGCTTGTCTTGTGAGAGCAGTTTCCTTTCCAATTTCGGCTTTTCAATAACTTGTTCCTTATTGTTATCTTCAAAGGAGGATAATTCTGCAGGAGCATTTTGCAGATACTCCATAATACGCTGTTTGCGCAAATGCTAAAATCAAAACCAAATAATTAAATTAATTGATGCAATTGCAACACCTAAATTTTGTGTTCTTATACTTACCACATATTGTCGTTGAACGTTTTCGGCCATTTTATCACTTCTAAAAAATGTATGTCCTACTTTCTTAACGGTTGTTTAGTGAATGAGCTCCGTTTGTAAGATGTTGAATTTATATATTCTGGTCTCAGTTTTAATCAGGCAATTAGGTCGCGGCTTACACAGGACAGTTGAGCAGCTTTTTAGATAATTGGTGACAGAGGCAAATATAATAATACGCCTCTTTATTATATTCCCCTCTCTGTCTTTCATAAGCTCAACTTAAATTGCGTGTGTGAATCCAGTATAAGACGTGCTTTTCTTGCAGCAAGTCTGAGTTTAAGCGAGAATGATGAAAGAAGAAGAAAGATGGGTGCAGACTTGTTTGTACCAAAAAAATACTTCAATTTGCTGCATTAAAAAAATAGGAAAACGAAACAGGCAGACGGTCTGTGTGAAGCAAGGAATCTTGCTTCAAAACCAAAAATATAAGGTAATATATGAGACTAAAACATTACTAAGCACACACCTTTCTCACTTTTATTTTCTCAATACCAGGTAACGTGTTAGTCTTATGCTCAATAATTTATCGAATGGGCTTAATCAAAGTAATGGAGAATCCTTGTTAAAGGACTTTTGAAGTATACGACATTTTAGAGAGATTAAATCTGAGAGCAATAAATAAATGATTACCTGTAAGTATAGTTGGTGAGTTGGTTGTTGTATTTGTATTAATTAAAGGACCTTACCAATGTCTATCGCATACTTGAGCTTCAATATTTCAGTGAGATACTTTTATAAATATTGAGCAGGATACTTAATGCTAACGTTGTCTGAAACATTTACATGCATGCATATGTGCGTTTATATCTCTTTCTCTTTCTTATCAACACAATCTTATTATAAAATTATGATAAGGCCCCTTTTATTCAGGTACATTTTACCTTGCAATGTCTTAATTAAGCTGAGTGAAAGACAAAGGGGGAAGTACTTTATATTTCTGCCGTTCTCTCAGCTGAATTGAAAATTTGCAAAGTAACAGTTTCTACACACTAACAGGGTGTAAATAAATGATATGTTACCATTGAAAGTCGTATAAGTCCATTTTTTCATGTATCGAGCTATTAAATGGTTTACATTTGAGTTATTTTAAAAATATTGACAAACCATCAACTATAATAGTAATGTTTTTATAACTCTACACCCTTTAAATTTTATTATAAAAAGTTAATCATTATAAATATTTAGAAACATTAGATTTTTTTATCTGCAAATGCATTTATACCACTTTGCAAAATAGCATATTATAAGAAACGAAAACAAGAGCACATTTAATTCCATATAGAAAATTTATTATTCGACATATTGTCATAAGTCCATTTAAATTGAAATTTCTTTGCTGGTGGTTGAGCATTGTCTATATATTTCATTGGTGCTTAGCCAAATCATCAGTAGACTTCAACCACATATTTTGAACAGTCACAAACCTCTTATCTTATACACAGACTTCCCCAAAAACTATTTGAGAATTCACAAATAAAAATATTTTTAAAATCACAATCTTTAATTTTATTAATAGAAATACAGTAACCTACAAAACCGAAGGTCCTGGGTTCAATCCCTGTATCCGACAGTCATTAAATAACAACACCACGCATTTTTCTGATGTGCATTAGTGTCCCTTTGTGTCAGTTGTTGTAGGAAAGTTCAAGTGATGAAGGCATAGTCACTGGTCACTGAACTATACCGACTTCAGCAGATACTAATCCTAATGTAACATCAGAGCGCCCTCCTTCGTTGTGTAGCAAAATCATCGGCGAAGTAAAATAATCAATAAAATGGCTACAAGACACAGCTTCAAAAAATTAATACGCCTCATTTAACATCAGAGAGGCGCTGCAACACTGCATTATTAAAAACGTGCGAAAAAGCAGAGTTGTAAAAGAATGAAGCTTTCTTCTATCTCTTCCTTCATCACCTGTCTTCTCTCTCACTATCCCTTTCCTAAAGAAGGTAACACCAATAATAGTAGTAGGCATTAATTGCCTGAGTGTTACTTCTCTTTAAAAAAAAAAAAAAAAACCGACAGTCTTCCGCCACATTCCCCATCTAGGATGTATCCGTATCGTATCACTGAATATTTTTCATTAAGTGCTGAAACACGCTAACAAGCTTACAAAATCATTTTATATCCACATGAAATTAATGCGGAAGTAGTAGAGAGCGCTGAAAACAAAATACACAAAAATTTTTGGGTTTAAAAGAGGCTATTATCCCCATGCTCTTGTTATACCTTTTACCAAAAAAAAAGGGTAAAATGGTATACATATATATAGGTTTTTCATTCCGTTTGTAATTTCTATAATAATAAGCGACCCATAAAGTATATATATCCTGGATCCTTATGCATAGGGAAGACGAATAAGAGTTGTCCGTCTGTCCGTCTGTCGGTACGTGAAAGCTAGAGACTTCGTTCTTGGACTGGTGGGTCAGAAATTTTTCAAGAAAGATTAATATTGAAATTCAGCAAAATCGAGCAGATGATTGCATAGCTGGAAAACTTGAACTTTTTTTGGTATATAAAACTAATTATTTCTTTGGTAATTAAATATATTCTATATTTTAGAAAGAAATAAATTAGTACTAAGAAACAGAAAGCTCATAAAATGGTTCCAGGGTTGGAGATTGAAAGAAGTTTCGGTAAAAAAAATAACCAAAAATATTGTTTTCCCATTTAAACATATTTCATGTTTTAGGAAAATCATTACTCAAAATTTTTGATACATGTTTAATTTTTTATGGATATCTAATTGAAGTATAAACGAATGTTTGTGCGTATTGTGCACTCAGCACAATAACTATTAATTTTTAGTAAATGGAGATAAAAATAAAATTTATCGCTAAAGATAAATTAAAGGACATGTTCCGTTTCATTTTCCTGATACCTTTCCTTTCTGCTGAACAAATTTCAAAAAAATCCTGTAGGAATAAAACGTTTAATAATAATACCACGATGTATGCCATTTGCAATGGGAACTTTAAATCAAGATACTAAGCATTTTTGCAACATCAATGATTATTAAATACGGGAAAATATAAAACAAGTTAGTTTAGTTAGTATGGAGGTGCAATACTTTGACTATTTTAGAGTTATTAAATAGCAGCACGGTTTTTGAACATCTCGAGAGCGAGTGAACAGCCCGCAACTTTTTGGTACTGTATTGACGTGACGTCGATGTTGGTTGAAATAAGAGTTAATGTAAAATATATCTTAACCACAGAGTGTAGAGTAAAATATTCAACTGTTGCTAATATCGAACATAAAATAAATTAATCAAATTCTTTAATCGAAAAATACTGAAAGGTCACTTACTAAAAATTGCATTGGAGCAAATAATTATAAATTTTTTTTATAAAACAGATATGTATGTATATGTCTGTATACTACATATACATATGTACGTCCTTTGTTGAAGGGTATATAAGATTCGGCCAAGCCGAATATACCACTCTTACTTATTTTTTAATCGATTTGTGAGATCTTTTACTCAATACTAGATATAAAAATTAAAAAGCTACAAGAAAAAACTTAAAATACAATAGAAAATTAACTTAAGTCTGACTCAAATCCTCTTCCATCTCGAGGTGGTCAGCTTTGGCACTCTCGAACTCATTCTGTACTGTAACGGAGTCACTCCAATTTTTAAGTTTTTAAAGCTTATGTCATCGACTATAACCGACCAATGTGTCTATTTGATTAACAGTTTAAAGTTTATACATATATTACGAACCTTACTTTATTGGAACCCCTATATATAGTACCAAACAGCCGTATTTGTAAAAATTATTAAGGTTTTATAAAGGCATTTTAAGAAAAATTTAGAATGACAATTTCTTTTAAAAAACCTTTATAAGGCCTTAATGATTTTTATAAATAAGGCTGTAATATTTTAAAAGTGAACATATCTCAAAAACAAGCCATAGGATATCAAAATCCTTACCTGATTCGTGCTTAGCATGCCAAATGTAATAAGTTATAATAAATTACTTATTTTTTAAACATTTTGGATTTTAACATGGGCAGTTGGCATTTATTTTCACCAAAAAAAATTATACTTTGAAATAGCAAAATAGAAAGAAATTTATATAAAACGAGACCTTAGATTGAAAATATGTCATTGACTATTTTCACATAAACATATTATTGAAAAGCAACAACCTTCATTGTGCAGTTGTGGAGAACTACTCACTGTATCTCATTTATTTGATGAAGGTGGATTATTACATGAAAAACGGCTTCAATATAAAATAAATAACATTGAAATTCTGACAAAAGATAGTGAATTCGAAAAAGTAAAAAGTTTACTTTAGAATTAAATTTATATAATTCGATTTAAATCTTGTTTATAAACAAAAATATAGTAATAATAATTATTATAATTAAAACATACGAGTTTTTAAAGAAAGAAAATAATTGTAGTTTCTGAAATGTATAATTATAAAAAGGGTCTATATAACCTTATTGTGTTGGGGCCTCCCAAAATCAAGGAAATAAAGAAATAAATAAATTTTTGATTCGAAATTTATCTTACAGTTGAATATTGCATAAGGGAGCTATTTGCCATCAGAAACTCATTTTGACCAAATTTGAGTTGACATATTCTGAATATAGGATCTCGATATACCCTTTACCATTGTTGGTGAAGCGTATAAAAACATTTTGAATAGATGTGTGTGTCCCAATACAACTGTTAAATATTATCAGTTAAGAAAAGATTTTCATGTAAATACATGTTTTCTGTAGTTGATCGTAGATCAACGTAAATAAAATATCTTTGCGAATCAATAAATTTGCGACAAAATGCATCGATTTGTTAGTGCATATTTTTGCATATTTTATAATAAATACATATTTTTGCATATTTCACTACAAATGTGTATTTTTAATACATTTTAAATTTTTTCATGGTATAAATCTAATTTTGGTTTTTTTTGTTGTAAAGTATTTAAAAGCTGCAGTTTTTACGACTGTGCAAGAACAAAAAAAAGAGGAAAACGAGAAAAATTTACGATCGCATGTTTTTGTGATATTATTCGATATTCAAAAACACCTCAAAACTCCTTAAACTCACTCGAAAAGTTCAATACCTGCCCCCGTATTCTGTAAGTAGCTAAAGCTAAATTCTATAGCTAAAATGCTGGACAAATAGAAAATTACAAATTTTTGGCGATGACATAAAACACGAAAATTTCGGCGAATTAAATTTTTAAGCCACTGCCTGATTTAGCAATACTTGTGTGAAAATTGCATTTTTACCCGAAATTCGATAATTTTAGTTAAAAAATTTTTAGCGATAGAGATTTAGCTTTAGCGACTTACAGAATATGGGGGCTGGGCTTAAGTCAAGAATACCAAAATAATTGAAAATTTAAAAAAACTAAGAGCATGGGACAATAGCATTTTTAAACCCAAACATTTTTGTGTAATTTTTTTTCAGCGCTCTCTACTGGTTCCGCATTAATTTCATGTGGATATAAAGTGCTTTTGAAAGCTCCTTTACATGTTTCAGCCTTTAATAAAAAAATATCCGGTGATACGATACGGATACATCCTATAGTAACTAGATGGGGACCCTGGCAGAAGACTGTCGGATACAGTATTTCTATTAATAAAATTAAAGAAATTTGTAAGTAAAAAAAACTTTTCTCCATATGCAAAAAAAGGATAACGTGTGCTGGAAGTGTACGTTAAAACAAAATTTCCACACAAAAGTTGGTTTTAACGTACACTTAAAACACACGTTATTTTTTTGCATTTTTTTAATTTAAAATTTCTTTAATTTTGTTAATAGAAATACAGTATCCGACAATCTTCTGCCGAAATTATAAGCTTTCCTTATTTTGAACATCTCAAGATGAATTAATTGAAGATGCGGTAAAAAAAATTGTATTCTGAAAGGCAGAATAAGTGAAGAGATAAAAACTAGATTAGAAATAGTTATACAAAAAACCAAATATGGAGTTAAAATATATGCAACAAATTGTATCTATAGTTTATAGTTCTAACAACGAAAACTTAGATACTGAATATTCCACAAACGAAATAGCAGCATTTAAATGCGCACCAAAAAATTTTTTATCAGAAAAAATCATTAAAGATTTACCTTTGACAATTTAAAAAAACATTTATTCATTTATATACGTCAATAAAAGTACCACTGAACTATATTTTGTATTCCGTATGATTTGACAAAATTTTTGTTAAGAAAGCAATGAAGCTGATTTTTTAAAGATTTTAATCATATTAATGTTAAAAAAAAGTTGGTAAATGCATATTTGATTACTTTTAAATACATATTTTTATATTTTTTCTACATATTTTATGTATGTACATAAAATGTAATTTGAGATGCATGAAAATCCTTTCCCTAATTACACTAGTTTACAAAATAAAATTTTTTTCATGTACATTTGATAAGATTTATATTTCCTTATGTATTTTTTTCCTCTGAATTCGAAAATCAAGGTTAAATTTTTTTTTATGGACCAGTTTTTGAGATATTGTGATTTTTTCAGTTTTTCGACCTTTTTTCACCTGACCCATAATATCTCGAGCTAGACTTGTCCGATTGGGTCGTTGTTGGTACTCAAATGAAAGGTATTGAGATGACAAATAAATATGTATAATTGGATCTTTAATTGGTATAGCGGTTCAAAATATATCGATGAAAATATGGCACATTTTCACAAAAATCATATTTTACAGTAATTATATGTTGACAGAAAAGTACAAATCGTTAAAAAATCGTCTGGTTTTGGTCCATGTACGTAAAGATAATACTTTTACGTAAGAACCAAGACCAACCAAAAGAAAATCGACCGAAAAATTACAAAGATATAAGCAATGGATTGAATAAATCCAAAGTAAAAATACATAAAAATAACAAATAACACAGGTCAACAAAATGAAATTTATTATGTAAGGTCAAAGGTTTCATAGTAAATTTGTATATACTAAGTACTGAGTATCAATCCCTTTAAATTAGTATTTTTGAATTGGCTCTGTATCTCGAGATTTTGCGTTATAAAAAAATAGAATGCTGTATCACATAATTTGCATTAAATCGAGAACCAGTTCTTCAATTCAATAACAAATTACACCCACGGATAGGAAACAAATTTGCCTTTAAATTACATCGTCATGAATTTTTCCACAGTCTTATACTTGCAGAGATATTCAGAAAGTTTTATACAAAAAAATACATTTTTTCAAAAAAAATTTAGAAAATCGTTTGTTTCTTAAAAGACTCATTAAAATTTTAAACTGAAGAAAATTTTATATTTTATTACTAATTGTGATACATTCATATGTTATAAATAAAACGAGCCAAATTTATTAAAAATCATTCCTCTAATTCTGAATTTATTCACAATTAAGTGCTACCATACGTGTATATTTTACGGAATTTTTTAATTTTTATTTATTTTATTATTTATATTTTATTCTTTAAAATATACTCGTATGGTAGCACTTAATTGTGAATAAATTCAGAATTAATGGAATGATTTTTAATAAATTTGGCTCGTTTTATTTATAACATATGAATGTATCACAATTAGTAATAAATTAGTAATTAGTAATAAAATATAAAATTTTCTTCAGTTTAAAATTTTAATGAGTCTTTTAAGAAACAAACGATTTTCTAAACTTTTTTAAAAAAATTAATTTTTTTTTGTATAAAACTTTCTGAATATCTCTGAAAATATAAGACTGTTAAAAAATTCATATAGACGTAATTGAAAGGTCAATTTGTTTCCTAGCCTTCTGTGTAATTTTTGATTGAATCGAAGAACTGGTTCTCGATTTAATACCAATTATGTGATACAGCATCCTCTTTTTTTTTAACGGAAAATCTCGAGATACAGAGCCAATTCAAAAAAACTTATTCAAAGGGATTGATACACAGTACTTAGTATATACAAATTTACTATGAAACCTTTGACCTTACATAATAAATTTCATTTTGTTGACCTGTGTTATTTGTTATTTTTATGTATTTTTACTTTGGATTTATTCAATCCATTGCTTATAACTTTTTAATTTTTCGGTCGATTTTCTTCTAGTTGGTCTTAGTTCTTACGTAAAAGTATTATCTTTACGTACATGAACAGAAACCAGACGATTTTTTAACGATTTGTACTTTTCTGTCAACATATAATCACTGTAAAATATGATTTTTTTGAAAATGTGCCCTATTTTCATCGATATATTTTGAACCGCTATACCAATTAAAGATCCGATTATACATATTTATTTGTCATCTCAATACCTTTCATTTGAATACCAAGAACGACCCAATCGGACAGTTCTAGCTCGAGATATGATAGGTCAAGTGAAAAAAGGTCGAAAAACTCAAAAAATCACAATATCTCAAAAACTGGTCCATAAAAAAAAATTTAACATTGATTTTCGAATTCAGCGAAAGAAAATACATAAGGAAAATCACCTCTCGTCAAGTGTACATTTTCAGTGTAAACTAGTGTTATCAGTATAAAAAACAAATTTGAAGTTAAAACTGAACAATATTATATCTCTTATTTGAATTCTCTTATCATTATATATTGAGTTTCCAATATTAAATTGTATTTATCACAATAACAGTTTGTATTTTTCAAGTGAAAAATGTCTCCAAGAAACGGACCTAGTGTGTCAAAATCGATAAAAATGAGAAAAACATTATAATTTAATTTTTTAAATGCGTCGAAACTTCATTTTCACACACTAGGTCCCTTTTCTCGGATAAGGTCACATCTTATAATATATAAAAGAATCAATGATGCTTCGGAGAATTTACTTTAACCACATTATTTATTGATGGTTTGCTTCACAAAATAAATCGTTTGTTTATTAAAACAAAACCACTTTGTTACGGTAAACCAGAAATAATGCCAAAATTATATGATAAGTGAGGCAAAGCCACGAGCAGTGTTGCCGTTGTGCCACTAAAGTATCAGTTTTATAACCCCTCTTCGTGCCAATGACACTTCTTATGACCCCTTTTTAATTTATCCTTTTGTATCATTTTAACGAAATGTATTCCACTCTTTGAAAATGAGTTAAAATTCCAATATTCCTCACGAAAGTGTTCAATGCAATTTTATGCATGTGTGGTTGTATCCATATATGAAATATTTTCGCCCGGTTTTTGTAAATTCCAAACAAGACATAAATTATTTTGAAATTGTTTCTGAGTTCAAAGACATAATTGTTGAACCAGAAACTTTTGTCCATAAGTTTTAATTGCTAGAAAGCAATATAATTAGCAAAACATATGAAGATTAAGTAAGATAACTAACGCAGAAAAGTTTTGATGAAAATATTTATTCATATTTATATGAATTCATTACATATACATATATTAGCTTTGCCTCATAGTAGTGCTTCGCTGAACGGATTTTTTCAAAACTATCACTGATTAAAAAAACTTAAAATAGAAACTTGTGAGTCCATACTTTCCTCTGCCAATTTGCCCGAATCAGAGTTGGAAGTAAAGAATTAATTACAAAATGTAGAATAAGTATTTCTAAAAAGTGATAAACATTATCAAAAGTTTTTGTAAAAGTAACTCTATTTTTGATAATCTGACTTATATTGGATGTACCTGTGAATCGTTTTGTAAATTTAACATGGATTTATAATTAATTAGTTAGGTAATTAATTTTATTTTAGTCTAATGTATATAATTAATTGTTAAAATTCGTGTTTATTTTTTTTAATTGAAATAAATGTTATTCACAAAAAACTTAACCCAATTTTGCTTTAAAATATCCTATATGACACTTTTTTGAAATTTTCAGCGGAAACCCTCTGAGTTACAAAACGAAAAGTTAATGTTAATTATCATAATTTTTCATAGTCTACAAAACTAAAAAATTACTTTTTTATCACTGATTGTCCATGCAGAATCTGCGGACAAAAATTAAAGCATTCGATAATTTACCCCCACCCCATTTCTGTTTCTTAAAATACATACTTTGCCAAACTATTTCATATGTTATTCGTACTCAAGTTCAACAAAAACTTAAAATTGTAAAACCCCCAATATATACAGAAAAAATGTTATATCTTCTAAGCGGTTTGACCGATTTTTTTCAACCATAGCTGAGAACATTCTCTACAAAGTCACCTTTCAAACAAAAACGAATCGGTCCATCTATTTGGTCTGTACATGGACTCGTACATACACACAGATACACAGAAAAATACTACAAATTTAAAACACCATGTCTTTTGGTCGAGGTTTAAAAATACATGATGTTATGCTGTCTGTCACCCAAATAATTAAAAAGCAATTAATATTAAATAACTGATATACACAAGCATTTCAATTGTATTAAAAATTTAATTTAAAGTTAATTTAATCATCTATCTTATTAAAAGTTATTTCGAAATATTTTAAATAAATTTTAAGAAATTTTAAGTGCTGAATTTCAATTCGTGTGTTAAATGATATAGATACATATGAAAATTGTTAATAAATTACGTCTATGCTTATAAAAGGATCAAAAATTCTTATCTTCGATAGTTACCAGTAAACTGAGAATGAAAAAAAAAATCGTTTTTAGCATTTGTTAAGCTTAAATTAGACGTGACATAACCATAACGCCATAGCCATAACCATACCAAAATTCAATTGATTTCTATGGTGAGAGTGGGAGAGACTCGCCATAACTCTCACCATAGAAACCAATTGAATTTTAGTTTGGTGATATGGCTATGTCACGTCTAATTTAAGCTTTAGTCTACACAGAGAAAACCAAACTTCGCTGAGAGTAATCAAATTCATTGAACAAGTAAATAGTATAAATTTTGTAGAATTTCATAACAATTTTATAAAACATTAAATTTAACAGCCGAACTGAAAGAATTTGCTATTTAAATGTGTTGGTTGACACAAAGCGCTGATGTGCTCTCATTGTTGTTCATTTTGATTGATCGTGTTGTATACATGTAAATGCCGACAAGTAGCCGACAATCGTCAAATAAAATTGGAAAAAACCATTTACTGGAACAGTAAAAAATATTTACTGAAACTACATTTTATTTTAAACAAAGATTTGTTTGCAAATTTTTTTCTGTGCATATAAATAAGTTTACGTATCCTTGACAACCTTGAAATATGCTAGTTAGAGTCCTAAATTTTTGGTTTTAGTGTTGTAGGGAAAAAAGGAAAGGAAAACCCCTTATTAACTGAATCCAAATGAATATCTAACGAATTTTGAAGCAGATGTTTCGACAAACAATTGACCTGTTTTTCCAACGGCATGCCGCGGCACCATTTATTGACCTTCAAAATTTAGTCTTAATGAATTTGTGCAAGAATTTTATGTTTATTTTGAAAATTTGCATTTATGGATCTCATAAGAGAAATGAAATAAAAATCAAGTACTTGGTTACTGTAACAGCAGGTAGTAATGAAGTAGTCATCATTATAATAAGGAAAACCCAGGTGTTTCGCTAGGAAATACACAAATCTTTACAAAAGGTGGACATAATCCCTGCATATTATTTATGATCGCGACAGTCATAAAAGTCATATTGTCATGAAGTTTTAAATTATATAAATATGTATATCGACGGCTTAATGTAAAAAGGGCGTATCTTGATTTTTTTTTCCAAATCGCGTTTTGGAAAGTTCAAAAATTATTTCTGAATGTAAATGCTTTAGTTTTTCTTCAGTTGTTTGCTTCTCCTATAAAATATCGAAAATTCGAGTTACCGCCTTTCTGATATTAAGTCATCGATATGTAGATGTTTTTGCATTTCAGCAAAAAAACTTAGAACATGATGAAAATATGAGTTATGCTAAGAACACAACTGGGACTAACTACAAATTTTTCCCACCATGACGAATTCGTTGTGTAAATTCATCGCATGAATCACAACAACAAGGACAATATAATAGTTGTTCACTATTTGTGCAAAGCGAGAACTACTTTAATTTCGAACGACGCCATGATTGTGTGTATTTTCATTTACACAAATATGTTTCCTTTTTTGGTGACGAAAATTCGCGGCCTAATATTCGTGGTTCGTCCCATTTGTATTCCGAGCATTAGAATTGCTTATGAACAAAAAACCCAAGAGGAGGTATAATAAAATACTTGAGTACGAAAATGGAAAATACTAAGAATTATGCTCATACACTCAGTGCACTCGCGATAGTTTTAACTTTTTCAAGATTTTTCATATTTGGCGAACGGCATCTAAAGATGTCTTATGGTAAATTTGTTATTTACTGCTAAACAAATTTTAATAATCCACATGTTGTAGACTTTTTCAACCCAAATTTTTCTCTAAATTAGTAACATTCGCACCTTTTGCACTGACAATAAATGTTTTAAAATTTCTAATTTTTCCTTTCAAGTTAAAAACTTATGTTTTTCCTATGTATGTATATTAAAGAAGTTTTCACGTTAAATTGATATTTAATAATAAACGAATATTGAATTCTAGCTGAATATGTGTACTTACTAAAACGTTTATATGTATTTATAAGAAATTTTGATTGACAGATGAAAGTTTAGTGCTGGCGAATAAAACTAGACATGTCCTCAGTAAATGATGTAATTTTTAATATTTCTTCGGGCTCTTCAAGTACACATCTATGAAGTCACGACATATTTTTATTTAAAACCAGTTCGACTATACCTTAAAAAATAACAAAAACTAAATTTTCCTTACTAGTCTCTATCTAGGTAGTTCAGTAATTTGCCTCTCCTGTAAAAGACAGTAGACGGGACTAGTCTAGTTTTGTTCGCCAGCTCCGCAGTTATTATTTAATTGAATCATTATTTAACCATGGCTCTGTTGATTTAAATTTCAACAATGTGGAGATAAAATTCATTAAACAATACAATATTATTTTGTTTATATCTTAAAGATTTTGTATTAATGAAACTATTTTTCGATACAACCTGCCCAAGCATAGTCGAGATAGCGTCTTTTATAGCAGCCTTAAAATGAAACGAGGCCCTAGGGCCCAACAACATTCTAAAGGTCAAAAAATGGTAAAAGGGTATACATATATAGGTTTGTCATTCCGTTTGTAATTTCTAGAATATCAATAAGCGACCCATAAAGTATATATATTCTGGATCCTTATGCATAGGGAAGACGAATAAGCGATGTCCGTCTGTCCGTCTGTCTGTACGTGAAATCGGTTTTCCGAAGCTCCCAGAATTGGTGTGTCAGATTGGTGTGTCAGAAATTTCCAAAATATATTGGTATTTAAATTCAGCAAAATCAAGCAGACGATTGCAGAGCTGGAAAACTTAAACTTTATTTTGCCATATAAAAGTAACTACCGAAAACAAATTTTTATTTATTTTTTATAAATAAACTTATTTTATACTTCAGTACGACTAAAATTGGTATTTTAAATTCAAAAAATATAAAAAAATTAAAAAGACTTTCCAGGGTACGAAAACTTGATTTTTTTTTGTTATATAAAAGTAACTTACATTTAATTTAATTAGTGTAAGAGATCAAAAAAATAAAAAAGGATGATTCCAGGGTTGGGAAACTTATACTTTCTGTGATATAAAAAAGTAACTAGGTCTATTTAATTTTTTTCTTTTTCATTATAAATTATGTATATATTACGTTTTGGAAAGCAACATTTGGTGTAGAAAATTATAAAAATAAAAACCACAGCTCCAGAGCTTGAAACTTGTAATTTTTTTCTGGATATTAAAGTAAATAAATAAAACAATTTTTTTAAATTATTTTTTTTCTTTGTTCAGTTAACATACTTAATATATATATTTTTAAGAACTACTAAATTGATATGAGGAATCAGGAAAAATCTAAAAGGATGATTCCAGGGTTGGAAATTTTGTTTTATATAAAAGTAACTAGGTCTAAATAATTTTTATCTTTATAAATTAAATATATTTTATACTTCTGAAAGAAAAGTTTAGCGTATAACATTAGAAAAATTAAAACCACAGCTCCAGAGATGGAAACTTTGAACTTTTTTGATATTAAAGTAACTAAATAAAACTAAGTTTTTTGTTGTTTCCTTTATTCTTTGAGCACTTAACATATTATATATATTTTTTAAGGAACTAAATTGGTATAAGAAATCAGAAAAATTTTAAATTATGTTCCAGGGTTGGCAAATTTACAGTTTTTGTGTTATGTAACATTAACTAGGTCTAAATAATCTTTTTTTTATACATTAAATATATTTTATGCTTCTGACGGAAAAGTTTGGCGTATAAAATATGAAAAATGAAAATCTCAGCTTCAGAGATGGAAACTTTGAACTTTTTCTGTATATTAAAGTAACCAAATAAAACTAATGTTTTCCTTTTTTTCTTTATTCACTTAACACACTTTACGTATTTTTTCAATCAGAAAAATCTAAAAGGATGATTCCAGGCTTGGAAAATCTATTTTTTTTATAATAGTAGCTAAGCCAAGTTAGTTATTTCTTTTTGCTTACAAATTTTATATACTTTATGACTTAGAATTAAATAGTTTGGCATAGAAATTAGCAAAATAAAAGACATAGCTCCAGAGCTGGAAAACCTAAATTTTTTCTCTTATATAAAACTTATTATTTCTTTGGTAATTAAATATATTTTAAATTTTAGAAAGAAATTTTTTTTTTTAATGCATGATTTTTATTTATTGTATCTTCATATATGAACTAACAATAAGTATTCAAATCTTAAATCTAAAAATATAATTAGGCCCGACCAGTGTCGGACATAAGCTTAGTAATAGTTATATATAATACATAAGTAGTGATAGTCAAAAGGAAAAAAAATAAAGTATTTTCAAGAAGTCCCATCTGGAGTGCTATGAATAAGAGCCCTTGTGTCCCTCTTTTTAGGCGGATGTGTCCAGTAAAGCTCAAAATATTACGGGCAAGCGGACTAGGCGTGACTCGAGTTTTGTTAAATATTTGCCAGCGTATTTTGCAATTTCTTCAGTCACTAGTGGCATATTTAAATCACGATGTATATTTGAATTTTTTATATACCATGGAGCCGATGTTATTAACCGTAAAATTTTGTTTTGCCTTTGTTGGATTCTCTCGACATTAGAAGCTGAAGCAGTGCCCCATAACTGTATTCCGTAGCACCATATTGGTTTCAAAATCGACTTGTATATTAAAAGTTTACAATCTAGACTGAGTGTTGAATTTCTACCAATCAGCCAATGTATCTGAGTTAATTTCAGTTTCATTTGTGTTAGCTTTGGGTCAATATGGGGCTTCCACGTAAGCCGTCGATCAAGGTGTATACCAAGGTATTTTACGTGTGAATGTTGAAGAACAACTTGATTGTTGATTCGAATTGGCGAACAAGTATCTCTTCGCAGGGTAAATGTTACCTGGACACACTTTTGCTCGTTTACTTTGATTCTCCATAAATTTAACCATAGTTCCAGTTGTCTAATATGTTCTTGTAGATATCGGGAAGCCTCGTGAGGGTTTTCGTGCATACTAAGGCAGGCTGTATCAACGGCAAACGTAGATGTATGGATATTGCTGCTCAAAGGCATATCACAAGTGTAAATCAAATACAAAACTGGACCCAGTATGCTCCCCTGTGGCACACCGGATGATATAGATTCAGGCACACTCATGAAGTCTCCTTCCACAACCGTAAACTTCCGGGTAGTAATATAACTTTCTAATAGTTTCAGAAAATTTATTGGTAAATATGATTTCAATTTTAAAATAAGACCTTCATGCCACACTTTATCAAATGCCTGAGAAACGTCGATAAACAGCGCAGAACAATACTTCTTTTCTTCAAATGTTCTTCTTATAAATTGAACCAATCTATGAGTTTGTTCGATAGTGCTATGCTGACTTCTAAAACCAAATTGATGGTCCGGTATGCACCCACTACTAACTAGAATTGGGGACAATTTTGTCATGAGCAGTTTTTCGAAAAGTTTTGACATTGTTGATAGCAGACTTATTGGCCTGTATGACTCAGCCTTGGTAAGGTCTTTGCCCGGCTTTGGAATCATTTTAACTTTGGCAAGCTTCCAGCTATTTGGATAATACTCCAGTCGTAAAATGGCGTTAAAAATAAATAACAGGATTCTAATTGCAATACGAGGCAACTTTATTAGCATCTGGTTACTAATTCCATCAATACCCGGAGCTTTCTTCGGGTTAAGTTCAGCAATTAGTTTTTGTACATCACACGTTCTAAATTTTATGGGTCGAGGGGGTAGCGCCACTACATTCGGCAAATCAATAACAGCAGTACATGAGTTAGGGGTAAATACTGATTTTAAATGCTCAGCAAATAGTTTACCTTTTTCAGTATCGCTTCTTGCCCAACCCCCTGTAGATGTACGCATAGGTGGTTTAAACGCAACAGGTGTTTTAAGCTTTCTAGCAGCGCGCCACAAGGAGTAATTAGATGCTGGTGTGGCATCAAGACCTTCCAGATAGTTTTTAAAAGATGCAGTTTTTTCAAATGCAAGCAAGTCTTGGAGTCGTTTAGTGCACTCTTTAAATCTGATTTTATGTTGGGGCGATCTGTGCTGTTGCCATTCCCTTCTAGCTCTTCTTTTTTCACTTACAAGACGTTCAATATCCGTAGAATAAATTCTATTAAATCCAGTCTGCGGGTAGGAGGTAGTCGCATGTTCAGCAGCCTGTTTTATATTTTTTATAAGATTGCCAATGTTAAATTCAATATCTTCGGATGTTCTTAGCGTAATGTTTTCCGTACAATGAGTACTGAGATATTTTCTGAACCCCAGCCAATTAACACGGTTGATCGTCTTCACATACGGGTGAGGTAAGTCCCTACTTAGTGGGCTACAAATTGTAACGATCGTGGGAGAGTGATCGGAGGAAAGATCTTGAGACGCTTCAACATGAACTAATTCCCTAGAAATATTTTTCATGACTACAAAATCTATAACATCCGGAATTTTTTGTATGTCCGTAGGCCAGTAAGTGGGCTCCCCACTCGAAATGACGTCCAAGCCCAAAAAAAAAAAATGTTTTAAGAAGATCATTACTCAAGATTTTTTATACATGTTAAACTTTTTATGGATATCTAATTGAAGTATAAACGAAGGTTTGTTGCTTATTGTGCTCAGCACAGTTGTTTTTCAAATCGATGATCTTTCCTTGACAGCTGTAACGAGTTCTTATTAGTTTTTATTAAATGGAGATAAAAATAAAATTTATCGCTAAAGAACAGTCATGGCAATAAAATAAATTAGAGGACATGTTCCGTTTCATTTTCCTGATACATTTCTTTTCTGCTGAACAAAAATTAAAAAAAAAAAATCCTGTAGGAATAAAACGTTTACATAATACCACGATGTATGCCATTTGCAATGGGAACTTTAAATCAAGATACTAAGCATTTTTGCAACATCAATGATTATTAAATACGGGAAAATATAAAACAAGTTAGTTTAGTTAGTATGGAGGTGCAATACTTTGACTATTTTAGAGTTATTAAATAGCAGCACGGTTTTTGAACATCTCGAGAGCGAGTGAACAGGCCGCAACTTTTGGGTATTGTATTGACGTGACGTCGATGTTGACTTAAATAAGAGTGAATATAAAATATATCTTAACCACAGAGTGTAGAATAAAATATTCAACTATTGCTAATATCGAAAACAAAATAATTGAATCAAATTCTTTAATCGAAAAATACTGAGATATTACTTCAAATTAGACTTCACAGTGTCAACCGCCTGAAAATTTTAAAGATTTTTTGAAAATTTCATCAAAATTGGCCCAGCTGTTTGGAGTCCATACGTTACATACATACATACACACATCCTGTCTTATATATATAGATTAAAGAAAAAATGTTGCAATGTTCTTTTGTATACCACAAAATCGTCGAAGTCGAAGTCGAAATATGACACTAGGGATGCCACTAGTTTTGTTTGTTTTATTAAAACAAATTCATCATGACTTTCCCCCATGTGAAGATAGTAACCGTGGCAACACAATATTTATCTTTTATATTTGGCTGTTTCAACCTGTTAATATTTCTTATTAAATTATCGTTTTCAAACGATATTTTTTCTGGTTTCCTTTTAATTGTAATCTATTTGATGATAATAATCAATTTTTAACAGCTCTAATAATAATATTTAAAGAATAAAGGTATTCACGTCAACTCTTGCAATTGTGTAAAATGCATAATTGCACTTTCTAATAACATATTGTGAGTCAAATGTTTTTTGAAAATAGTAAAATTACGTGTTTATCCTAAAATCGATTTTGAAAATTACTTCCTATATGTGCAATGTACATAACGTCCCTACCACGTCAAAGTATCTAATATGCGAAATTCGTTTTTTAAATTCGTTATCTTGGTACCCTAATTTACCCGTTTCAAAATGCTGAAATTCTCTTGGACGATAAATTCACAATTGACGGGTCCTTGCGCTCTTCTGGAAAGTACAAATTTGCATATTGGATAGTTTGACATGGTAGGCACGATATGTACATACATATGTATTTTCACTAGTTAAGAATTTTTTAAATTTCATGAATTTTCTAACTTTTAATTAATTTATTTATATAGAGCGCATCTTCAACCACTTGATTTTTTTAATTTAAAAGCGAAACATATACAAAACCATTGCTCTTAAGTAGTGATTACTTATTTGATTACTTTTTTTTAAAGGTAAAGTAATGATTAAATTACGATTATAATCAGTTTCGCACGATTACTAATTGATTACGATTACTAATAATGGAAAACTAATCTGAATTACTTGAAATTACTAAAAATAATCAAAAAGAATCAAAAGTAATCAAAAAATAATCCGATTACTTATAAGGATTACTTTTGATTCTTTTCGATTATTTTTTAAGGATCAAAAGTAATTTTTGAAAGTAGTCGGATTACTTTTTGATTACTTTTGATTCTTCTTGATTATTTTTAGTAATTTTAAGTAATTCAGATTACTTTTCCATTATTAGTAATCGTAATCCATTATTTATCAGCAATTCTTTTGAAGTAATCCATTATTTATCAGCAATTCTTTTGAAGGCAATTATACAATCATTATAATTCTTTTTAAAATATAATTTAATTGATTACTAATCGTAATCGAAATTTAACAGCTCTGCCTAAAACAGGGATTTGTGCATTATAATTTCTTGTAAAGCAGTTTTTATAAGTACTTTTGGTCCATTTTTTGGGCTTAACAATGCCATCAAAAGTTGCACTTAATCTCGCACTAACTCAGACCCTGATAATTTTGCATAATTTTTGCAAAATAATTTTTTGTAAGGTTGCTGTGATACTTTTTTTTGAATTTTGCAATTTTGATTTTCCACAATAGTCCAACTTTGGACGTGAGTACATTTAATATTCAAATAATTTTGTTTTGTACCTTTGCCTTTTTATGAATAATACAAATTTTTTTAATATTTAAATGTCTATATAAGATAATTATATTTAACTATGTATGTAATATGAAATTAATTACAAAACTTGTGTTTGTGAACCTCTTTCAATGACTTTTTTTTCTTTTAATGTTAAAAACCCAGATTCGCAAAAAATGCTTGAATCTAAAAAAATTCGGGATCCCGAAAAATCCCGGGATGGTAAAAAAAAATTACAATACTCGTAATAAGGCCCATTAACTCAATTCATATTTTGGGCAAAATGAATGCATTAAACAAGTGATAATTCATTGTCTGAATGATTCCCAGATTCATTCAAAAAAGAATCATTCTTTTACATCTCTGCCACTTGCCCATCTGTCTCAACTTCTTAAATAAATTGGTATAGTTATTATGACAAATTAAAAAAAAAAAACATTTTGTTGGGAATTCTTTTTCCAACTTCTCCATTAGAAATTTTAACACAATAAATTCACTGTGCAAATTACGCTTGAGTGGTGCTTAAGTATTCATAAATAAAATTACACTGACGATTTAAATTATGTTTGACTAACTTTTCATTTATGCAATAGAAAAAAAAGGGGAAAGTGTTTATATGGGTATTAAAATGTAATTAATTTAAGATAATTGACACTTTTAGTGGGGAAAAAATGGAAGCAAGTAGTTTATTTTACAGGTGAGTCTGCTACAAAGTTTCTGATTTTAAGATTTTTATTTTATTTTTCCAACCACTCAAGTCATTTATGTTACACAACGAACTTTTTCTTTGGAGAGCAAAAAATAAAAAGGACATATCTATACATTGAAATACATAATTACCAGAATGTTTCTTCCCTTGGATTTTTCTTTTCAGCCATCATTTAAGTAACTCAGGTGGTAAACATTGATTTATTATTATTAATGGACTTTAATAAATTGCAAAAGAAGTGAACACGGTCTTACTTTTTAATAATTATATTGATTAAACAAGTATCTTTGTAGGATTTTTTCCTTAAAATTTAATTGATAATTAATTTAAAGATTTTCTTTTGTAAGAAGTTCGAAAGGCGATAGGTTAAAATTTAAACAGTACTTGGCATGAAGACACATGTTTGCAGAACATACGAATAATGGTTCATTGTGCCTGGAACACATCTGCGATTAAAGTTGTGTTGTTTATTAAAAGCTGAAGGTATTGACTTGTTTAATCAAATGAAGGACGCTTCTTCATTTTAATTGTGCTTTTGAGGAGAATGAACACCTGCAAATTTGTCTGGGGTGCTTTAGCTCTTCACGATTATGCGGATTGTTAGGAATAAGTACTTTTTAGTTCTGCTTAGTAACAATTTTGTATATTTTTTGCACAAATAAGAGGCCATAGGGTATTCATTAGGGTGATCGACTCGGTTTTTCAAACGGTTTTAAAACCCGGTTTTTTTCACAATACGGTGGTTGGTTTTTTCAAACTGTTGAATAGTCCGGTTGTTTCGCAATTTAAAACACGGCTGAGTCGGATACTTTTCGATTTGTATATTTTGTAATAAAATTAGTTTTTACTATATTAAAACTTAGACCAACGTGCTCGGTTGATTTTCCTAAGCATTTTTTTTCAGTGCAAGAGTTCAAGGGGTTTTTTGGACATGGCAACACTTACAAAAAACATCAAATAAAAGCGAAGTAGAAGTTTGAAATAAACAAACGAAACGTTGGGTGTTGGAAAATAAAATAAATTTGTTTTGTTTTATTTACCTTTTGGATTGACCATATTTAGCCCGAAGGTAACCCCTGTCACAACAAGTCTAATTATTTATAATTGGTCATAAAAACAACTTAACCTAAAAAGAGGCGAATTAAGTTGGCTTTATGGTGGGCGATGGATGTCAAAATCCATTTGTAAAAAGTGTTTTTTAGTTTTGTTGACATTTTGCTTCATATTTTATATGGAGGTAGATATCCACCTTGTCCACACATGCATATGTATGTATGTATATTATACATATGTGACGCGCAAAATAGAAAGGGACCTAAGGGTAAAAACCGGTTTTGCTCAGGAGGGCCATTTTAAAGATTTAAATACGTGTATTTTTGGTGTACCATCACTGAGCGTGTTGGTATTGGTGTCATTTGAAAGCGACACATTTCATGACGTCAGGAACGTGCTGGTCAACCTTGAAAACGCGCGTAGGTCGTCCCTACGTCTTGTTTTGTATAGTTGGTTTTTACTGTTTTCTACCTAGCGCGCTGTTTCCATGCGTTTGATATAAATTTTTCTCGTGTTTTTTCGTATCCAGGTTTATTTTCTGAAATTACTAATTGTGAATTATAATAAATACTCATTTATAATTTTTTTAAATCGTGAATATCACTCTGTTAGTACGAAAACTTTTTCACATATGTAACCTTAGAATCGTCAACGTCAATTTCATAAAACGCGTATATCTCTGGGAGGGAACACTTTTGGGGCATGGGATCGGTCTTATTCGATGCTCAGATGTTGTTCACGCCAAAAAAAAAGTGAAACTTGATTTTTTTACCCTTAGATCCCTTTCTCTATGCGCTGTCACATATTACATTCTTGTTTTATGTATTGATACTTGTATTTAGTTAACCTAAATTGAATGTCAAGTACAAACTACTGTCAATATTTAATAAAAAAAAAGAAACAAATATGTCAATGATTTCAACAGTTTAACATTCATCTACAAAGTTTCAATACAACAATTTAATTGTATTAGTATAAAATTATAAAATTAATGCTAATGTATTCATTATAAATTCTTCCCCATTGAAATTTTAAACAAACTGTTAAACATTAAACCGTCATTAGATATTAATTAAATATGCATTAAAATTAACGAGATTTTTTTAGTAACAATTCAATTCAATTCAATTTTATGGCATAATATTTATATAGAGGGAAATGGTTTAATTAAATATTTCTTTACTTATCTTTTATAATGAATATTATATATAGTTAATGGTTGTTATGCTTTTTTCAATTTTAATGTTATTGTAAAAAGTCGCATCGTGTGGATCAGATCTATAGAGCTGTTTGTTTTTCCAGTAATATTTGGTAATGAGTATTTAAATACTCAAAAAATTGACAGCTGAAAAAAGTTATGGTAACGGCCAGATTATAAACTATTAGTTCAACGTACGTTTTTATCTAGAAATAGATAAAATTGTTAAAGTAAAATTGTTTGCTATTTGTCCCTATCTTCCATAAATGCAAAAGATATTGAAAAATGCTCGGAAAGAGTGTCGCCACCTAAAGGATAATACGAAAAGTTAAAAACACATTTCAAATAGCCTTACATCCCCCCAATACTTTTAAAAATTATAAGTAGTTTGTAAACACATCTGGGTAACATACGCTGTATAATGAATACACAGAGAAAAAACTGCCTGATCGAATCAAGAAGATTTTCTCTATGAATTGTTTTTAGGCTAAGGGGTATCCCAGCAGAAAGAAGCGAACATTTTTTCATAGAGATTCCTTATTGTTTTTATGTGGTAAATGCTATTAATTTTATAAAGAAGAAACCCATATAAAATCAAGAAGAAATTTTATTATTCACAACTTTTTTTACTCAATTTCCGTTATTTTTGGCACTAAAAAAACAATCCACATCGAAAAACTTCTTGATTCTGTTAGGTTTTCTTATAAATTGTAAACTGTAGGGATTTCTTATTGATTTTATTAGGTTACCTTATTGATTTTTTGGAAAAGGTTTTGTTCTTGATTTTATTAGGCTATCCTTTTAATTTTTTCAATAAGGGTTTCTCTTGATTTTATTAGGTTCGTATATGATTATGTGTAAAGCATCTTATTGATTTTTTCAATAAGGAAATTTTCTTGATATTATGAGGTGTCTTGTTATTTCGTTTCTATAAATAGACATACAGACATTTTTTCATGATATTTTTCGTTTTTGTATAATCATATTTGCTCAATTATTTTAATGGTTATTCAGACTGCTTGTTATCATATTGGTTAGAGTGCTTGTCTATCAATCAGAAGTTTGATGGTTCAATACTTGTCTCCTCTCAAGAAATAATATGTATGTATGGTGAGTTAGTTAATTAGAATACAATATAATATGTATGTATAAACAAATAACATCTACATATACTACATGCATACATAAGTATATGGTATAGAATTTAAAGGAAAATACATATAAGCAAAGCAGAAAGAATAAAGACATAATTTTTTTCATGAGGTCACCTCATAGAAACAAGAAGAAACCCTTGTTGAAAAAATCAATAAGATAACCTCATAAAAACTACAAGATTTCTTCTAGATTTTTGCAAAAAGGTTTTCTCTGTGAAATTAATAAGATTTCCTTATTGAAAAAAAAACATAGAGAATTCATTATTAATTTTGTTCTATTTTATGAGGTATTTAGTAGGCACTGTTTTCTCTGTGTATGGGTATTTAAATACCAAACAGTTCTTAAAGCGTTTCATCTTAATATATAAAAATTCCGTGTCACTGTGTATGTTTCGAATAAACTCAAAAACGAGTCAACTGATATTCATGAAAATTGGCATATATATGTAATTTGGTCCAACTTAGATGATAGGATAGTTATTATTTAAATTAATGGCCTTCTTATTATATATAATACAAAAGTACGTTTATTTGTTATGGGTGAACTCTTCAATGCCCCAACAGATTTTCGCCTTCCATCCCGCAAAATATTCGTAAAAGACCTGTGCTTGTTTATATATATATTCTTCCCCTGTAAATGCTACTCCCCTTTCAGAAATAGTGATTCGTCCGACAGATGGCACAATTTTTAGTTTTTTTGTGTTTTTGCACCGTAACTCAAGAACTACTGAACCGATTTTGACCAAACTTCATATACATGCTCTATAGGGCGTGAGTAATGTTTCTGTGTAGTTTGAAGTTCGTCAGACAGATGGCGCCATATTCAGTTTTTTTTGTGTTTTTGCACCGTAACTCAAGAACTACTGCACCGTAACTCAAGAGCTACTGCACCGATTTTGACCAAACCTTATATACAGGGTTTATGGGGTGTGAGGAGTGTTTCTGTGTAGTTTGAAGTTTGTCCGACAGATGGCGCCATATTTAGTTTTTTTGTGTTTTTGCACCGTAACTCAAGAGCTACTGCACCGATGTTGACAAAACTTTATATACATGCTTTATGGGGCGTGAGGAGTGTTTCTGTGCAGTTTGAAGTTCGTCCGGCAGATGGCGCAATATTTAGTTTATTCGTGGGCAAAATCCAATTTTCATATTGTACCACCAATGCCATATACAACACTAATGTTTGCTTAGGGCCAGCAACGCGGACCGGGGTCAGCTAGTATATAAATATTTTTTCCATATCGAAAAAAAGTAATCTTATAGCTAAAAATACGAATTTGTGTTATCTTATTTATTAAACTTAAGTTATGGATTATTTAGCCTTTAAAATTTTAGATTTATCTGGTGGTGCTCCATTTCGTTAGTCCTGGAATTATGAAGCTAACTGGGTGCACATTCACGTAGCATTTCAATCATCCGCATTAATTTTTTCTATGACGAATGGTTTGTTTTCCGATTAAATTATCAATTCGGATAAACTTGAACCCCACTTGTTCTTGAAAAGTCAGCATTTTTGCGGAATTTTGGTTTGTTAGTTTTACCATTATCGATTCACATAAGCACATCTATTCCAAAACCAAATTGCAAGATTTTTCATTTTTCATGTTTGCGATAAGGACACTGTAGCTTCCATGCATTTACGATGTTAATAATGGTAAATACAAATTTTGGTCCGAAACGGAATGCAGTAATTGGAAATGGCGTTGTCGAATAGGTTCACACCTTCCATGTGAATTTCGCTGTTCCATATCAAAATTTTTATTCATTTTGATCATATCGTTTCGCTTGAGGCACACAAATTTTAATAGTGACGCTATGACCACAAAATATATATAAGAATGAAAGAAAAAATAATAAAGGAATCAAGTGATTGCATAAAATCTTTAAGTTTGTAGTTAGTGTGCCAAATTATCATTTCATTGCACAGAAATTATAAAAGTATTCATATGAAACCAAGAACCGGGGGTCCTTCGAGGTAAGACACCGTATGCTTAGCGGGGGGCAAATAATTCATATAAAAATTAATAAATAAATAATGGTAGTAATTAAAAAAGTATTACATAGATGTTGTAGGTTTAGCATATCTAGATATTTTTGTTTGTATTGCGGTAGAAGTCTAGAAGTTAAATTTTCATTTATTTTGACACGCGTCAAATAAAATTTTTTTTTTTTTGAAATTTATAATGATATTTAAATAAAACAAGAGTGAAAAAAATATATACCAAATACTTAAAAAACATCACATTAAATCCTATTGGGTATTTAAATACCCATGTAATATACTAGGAGCCTTAGGTATAAAAAAAAACTGTCATGAAGTTAGCATATGTGTTCTTGAGGAGTTAGATCGTGTTCTCAAGGAGTTTTGCCATAAAATTTGGCATTAAAAATCACGCTTGACCTTAGTAGTGTGGTAAAATTACGTAATGTACCCATTTTTAATAACACCTAATTCAATTTCGTTACTTAAGCAAACTTTATGCCAATTTTTTCTTATACATAGGCCGTAGGTATGTGGATAGGAAAAAATGAAGATAGATGTCTTAGGATACCCGTTTATAACTATGCTGCTTAGCTATATAAGACACACTTACATCATGTTTATAGAACCCAATATATCTAAAATACGCGTATAAAACCTGACGTTTATCAAGTTTGCGGTTGTATAACGCGAATGTCATTTTACTTTTTTAAACAAAAGTAACAAGTGACAGTTTGTTTGAGTTTGTGTAACGCGTTTTCTGCTGTCAGAACTAAAAAAAAAGTGCATTAATGGATAATTACATTTGTCGGTGGAAAAAATTAAAAATTGACAACAGCCGTGCAGTTATTATTTTTGGAAATTCATTTTCTTTTCTTGCAAGGTAAAAGCTCATTTTATGCTTTTTTATTATTTGTACATGTGTATAAAGTTAAAGATTTCTTTTTTAAATAAAAAATTTTTATTTCCATAAATACTTGCGTCTTGCCGTCAAAAAGGGTTACCTTTTTTAATGACAAAAATACAAACTTTATACACAGAGAAAACAGTGCCTACTAAATACCTCATAAAATAGAACAAAATTAATAAGAAATCTATATGGATTTTTTTCAATAAGGAAATCTTATTAATTTCATAGATAAAACATTTTTGAAAAAATCAAGAAGAAATCTTTTAGTTTTTATTAGTTTATCTTATTGATTTTTTCAATAAGTTTTTCTTCTTGTTTTTATTAGGCGACCTCATAAAAAATAAAAAATAAATTGCGTCTTAGTACTTATGTATTTTCATTTAAATTCTATACCATATACATATGCATGCATCTATGTAGTATAATGTAGATATTATTTATTTATACATACATACATACACATTATGTCATTATGTTATATTCTTAACTAACTTACTCGCCAAGTATTGAACCAGCACACTTCTGCCTGATATACAAGCACTCTATCCAAAATGCTAACAAGCAGCCTAAATGACCATTGAAGTTATTGTGGAAAAATGAAAAATATAATAAAAAAATTTTTTTCTATGTCTATTTATAGATATGAAATAACAAGACACCTCATAAAATCAAGAAGAAACCCTTATTGAAAAAATCAGTAAGATAACCTAATAAAATCAAGAAGAAAACCTTTTTAAAATAATCAATAAGGCAACCTAATAAAATCAATAAGAAATCCCTATCGTTTACAATTTACAATTTGCAATCTACAGAACTTCGCTCTTCACTATACTTTTTGTTTATGGACTTTGAAAAAGCATTTGACAAGCTGAATCAAAACGTAATATGGAGTGCTCTTGCTGGCAAAGGCGTCCCACCGAAAATCATAAGCTTCACGCAAACTTTATTCCGTGATGTTAAATGTCGTATTGTTCACAATTATGCTCTGAGCAGTTGTTTTGATGTTGTAGCTGGCGTCCGCCAGGCATGCGTGCTGTCTCCATTGCTTTTTAACGTCGTATTATATGTTATAGTTCATAATGATACTCAAGCTAATAGAGGTGTCAACTGGGGTCTTAACCAACAACTCGAGAGCCTAGAGTATGCAGATGATATCTGTCTCCTTTCACACAGCTACAAAGATATGCCATCTAAACTTAAATGCATCGAAACAGAGGCCATAAAAGCTGGTTTAAAAATAAACGCAAGCAAGAGTAAGGTATTGCGCTGCAATACAGTAAACACCAACAAGTTTCGCATAGAGAATATTGAATCCAGTAAAGATGTAGCGTACCGAATCTCAAGAGCCAACGAAGCATTCTGTATCCTTCGGTCAGTATGGAAATCTTCTGTCATATCCAAGAACATTAAGATCGGTATCTTTAACTCTTGTGTCAAGTCTGTGCTACTCTATGCATGCGAGACGTGGAATTACACAAAGCACGATGTAAACTTCCTACAATTGTTTGTTAATCGGTGTCTCCGAGGGATTTTAAAAATTTTTGGCCTAACACCATATGCAATATGGAACTCTAGACAAACAAATCAGCGAAAAATCCATATTGATATCCTGAACCGCAAATGGCGGTGGATTGGTCACACGCTTTGCAGGCGTTCAGATGACACAGCTAAAATTGCCATTGACTGGAACCCACAGGGCAGGTCATGAAGAATAGACAGACCGTTACACACCTGGCGTCGATAACTGAACATCGAAATCAGCCATAGTGATCTAAGCTGGAGAGAATTAAAACAACTATCATAAAACCGAACCGAATGAAATAAATTCGTTATGACCCTTTGTTGCAATAGGATCCATAGGACATAATATATATATAGTTTACAATTTATAAGAAAACCTAATAGAATCAAAAAGTTTTTCTCTATGGATTGTTTTTTTTTTTGGTGCCAAAAATAACGGAAATTGAGTAAAAAAAGTTGTGAACAATAAGATTTCTTCTTGATTTTATGTGGTTTTCTTCTTGATAAAATGAATAAGATTTACCACATAAAAACAATTAGGAATCTCTATGAAAAAATCTTCGCTTCTTTCTGCTGGGATACCCCTTAGCCTAAAAACGTTTCATAGAGAAAATCTTCTTGATTCTATGAGGCAATTTTTCTCGGTGTATGAAAAAATGTAAACAAATAAAAATTATTTACAGAAAGGCAACACTGTAATTTGACACTAAATTGCTAAGTTCGCCACACGACGTAAGGCGGACGAAAAAAATTAACGTGTTCTACAAATGAAAATTCTTACGTATTCGTGCGTGTGCCATTCGTGCGAGTTTTGATTGTGACGTTTTCTATAAACATACTGTTTTTTTTTTTTTTTTTTTTTAAGAAAATCATTCTTAAACTATAGTTATCACATACCATTTACAGAGTTTTGTGATAACTATAGTTTAAGAAAGATTTTCTTTTAAATAAATAAAAAAAAAAAAAAAAAACAAAACAGCCGACCGGCTGTGTTCTCTGGGTTGTGCTCATGGGCAAAAACAATACAATACAAAAATAAATTGAGCGATCGTTCTCATTGTTTTTGTTTTGTTCTTGTTTCACTCACTTCAAAGAATGAAACAAAACAAAATCAAATAATTTGTTTCGCTTATTTTCGTACTCTGCTTTAAAGTACAAAGAAATCAAAATAAAAATAAATTTATAACTGTAATAGTGTCGATTATTTTTGTTAAGAAAATCACGTCCTAACTCCTGTATAGCTCCATAAATAGCATAGCTATACAAAAAACATTTACTCTAATACTAAATTAGTTTTATGCTAAACTACGACAATTTTATCCTAATTTGCAAGCGAAGCTTACAAAAAAGAACACATTTAAAGCAAACTAAAGTGTCTTGAGATCGTACAGCTTCTTTTTGGTGAAGCTTTTCCTTGAAGCAAATTTAATTACTTTTTCTCATCTTCCGATAGCAGTATCTCAAGGATAAAATAACACATCATATATTTTTTTAGTTAGAGTAATAGGAAAAAAACAAAGGTGAATGTGGGTACAAAAAAAATTAAATCTAAACATATTTTTATATCCTTTCAATATATATTTAAATAATTACGAGTATTATTCAATATTTATATTTTTTGTTGCATAGTTTGTAAATAGTTGCATATTCATGTGCATATCGAAATTGCTCAAGAACATATTGTAGGCACATGAAATCGATATTTAGCTGCATTAAACTTCAGACTTGAATAACTATTTTTCTGACTATTTTTTCTTTATGAAATTCCAAGCCGAATTATAGTTTTCTGCAGCTGCTTGAAAAGTTTTTTTTTCATAAACTCGCTAAATTTATGGTATTATAAATCAAAATCTGCCTGATTCTGAAAAATTTGTTATTGCACTTATTTTTTATTACGATTTTTTTTGAGTTGCAAAAATAATTTTTTCTTTTTATTCTATAAAACTGAAAAAAAAAATTTAAACACATCATTTGATATAAATATGAACATATATTTTCCTAAATGGTGCTGATATTTGTATGTCTTAGAGGCAAACAAAAGAAACGTGTAAATGTATTGTGAAAGTGTGTGTTGTGCAAGCAAGTGCATGTTAGGAATTAATCAAGGATTATTTTGTGCTGCATAAAAATTTCCTTACTACTTCAGCGAAACAAAAAAGCACGAGAGGATGCGGGGAAACTCATTTAGTTTCATATCCTTTGAAAAGTAAATAAAAGAAATAGTAATCCTTGAGCATCATTGAACTTTTCCATTGCCTTATATGTATACTCGTAAATTATAGCTTTTTTACGCCGAGTTAAATGAACTTGTTTGGATTATGTGACTTATTAAACTTGGCAACTTTTTCCAGCAAATTTCCGCTAGAGAGAAAAAAATTTTTACTTCTTTGCAGTTTTCACGAAAAGAATTTTCTTCTAGGAATTAAAATTAAAATCCACAGCGCAGTATGTTTTCAATTGTTTTCTTTGGTATTTCCAATTTGTTAAGCTTTCAGACCGACCATTCGGCAAATGTACAAATGTTTGCAAGTATTGTGTTATTTTCAGAGCAAGCAAAAATATTTAATTTAAAAAATTTCTAGTTTAACTAAATATTTTTTTAACGAAACTTCAAAAAGTTTGTTTTCTGCTTTGCTGTGTGGTTAGCATAGTTTTTTTTAATAGAGAAATTTTTTATATATTGCTTCCTCTTTAAAATGTCATTCCACCTTTTGAATGAATGGATGGGATTAGGCAGTTGGGCTTATGTCTGTAATACTTTAAAGTAATTATTTTATGCTTGATTAACTTTCTAATGCTTTAAATTCACTGATACAAATAGCTACATTTATACGCTTGAATGTCTAAGGAAATCGCATATTTTACTTTAAAGAGTTTGCTATGCTGGGTCATAAATAATAGTAAAACGCGAAACGTCAAAGACAGAACAACTTTATTTTTGGAATGTGTTTGTTATGTAAATTTTGTACATTTGAAAAGAATTACGAAATTTTTATATGTTGAGATAATAATTTAGAAGTCAAATGCAAAATAAATCTCTTTGGGGCTAGAAAATAGAAAATTTAAAAAAAGCTCGTAATAAAGTTTAAAAAATCTCGTAAAAAGCTTATAATACACTGAGTTTAAAACAATTGTTTTTTTGGTGTACGAAAAAAGTTTTTATAGAATTTACCCGATTTCAAAAATCATCACTAAAAATATAAAAATAATTTAGATTCAATCAAAACAAATATTTTTAAATGCGCTACATTTAGAGCCTATTATTGTCACCGTCTACACGCAAAGAAAAAATATGGTTGAGCTAACCATAACAGCAACATACTATGATTGAATTATATGGTTGCAGTCAAATCATATTATTTTCAATGGAAAAGCAAAGTTTAAATAATATTATTTTCTGAGTTAATAATAATATTATCTATAAAAAATTAACTTTGTTATACCTAATCTTATTATTGTAAATAAGACAACACTATTGTTAGATGTGACTAACATATAATTGATACTTACCATACCATGTTCTAATATTATAATAATATTGTTAAGTATGACCATAGTATTATTTTATGTAATAATAATATTTTGTTTTTTAATCATATATTTATTTTGTTTAAAACAGCTGTGCGGTAAATCCGAAATAAAAATAAATTAATATTGTTGAAAGAAAATGCATGTATGTATGTATAGAAACCCTGCAGGAGAATAGGTGTCAATTGTCTAAAAGCTACTAGTATAATTACTAGAACAGCAATAACTAGTGCCAAAAGGGTTAAAGTTGTTGTATAAAATTACTAGTTCTGATGAGTACTATTATATGAAGTAGTTCCAAGGCACCACATTGCAAAATAAATTTTGACTGTCTAACAGAGCACTTGCACTGTACGAAAATTATTAAAGTTTTAGGTTCAGCTATAAATAATTATAATCAAATGATTACAATTAACCTTTTGTATTTTTGAATTTTGATAAATAATTGCGAATTTTAACTAGCAGTGGTCTTACCCAGTGAAAGGAATAAAACCACAAATTTTATAGAATTTATCTTTGCAAAAAAAACTGGTAATTAACTAGTCCTAAAGTAGTACCAATGGCACTAGTAATTTTCTAAACACACTCAATGCTAATTTGAGCATTAACATGTTATAGGAAAGTTTACGGTTGGGAACTAGTGGTGGTGGCTTCTGTACTAGTAAAATACCAGTTGGACACTAGTTCGATCTCCTGCAGGGAAGGTATACTTACATATATGTGTGTACACGAAATAGAGACATATCTGTATAAAGACATATACATACATACATATGTATGTACATATTATTTTTATTTATGTAACCTTTTGTTTATACTTTTTTAATTTATTTAACACCACGCATGCACTACCGATAGCTTACGAATGAAACACTGAACTGACAGAAGATGTTTCTGAAAAAGATTTTTTTTAAACTTAACATAGTATGGTTTTGGATAACATTATATTGTTATTTACATCATATTATTTTTACACAATAATACAAATTATATTGTAGTCATAAATTTTTAACAAAACTATATTGTTAAACTCTAACTATATCGCACTTTCTATGAATATAATAATGTAAATTCAAACATTACTGTGTTTATCGTAACGAAATTAATGTTTAAAATAACAATAACTAGTTTTCAACGACCACACATTTGTTTCAGAGAACATAATATTGTTTTCTCAACCATTTAGCAACCATATCTTTTCTTTGAGTGTAGAACTGAAGGTACGAGTAGTAACGAATATAAAGATGTTTTATTTATCTGAAATTAATTTACTTTAAATTTTTTGTACTTATTTTTAACTTCCATGTGCCAATTTTAAATTTTCAGCGGCGTGGTTACGCTCGCAAATATTAGTGGTCTCACCCATGTTTCTAAATGCAAGATATTGTCACTTTCAAATCTGAAGGTATGTATCAGTTTCGTAAGAATTGGCGAAGTTTAAATAGTAATGGCTCCGTCCAGAGTTTGAAGTTTAAGTTTCGTCGGAATTGGATAAGTAGAAATTCGTTTAACTCAATATTACATAAACTTTAATGGGTGTGGACGCAGAGTGTGTAATGTGTGTGGGATTCGGAAGAATTAGTCAAATAGAAGCGCGTTAAATATAACTAACATGCATTAAATTTGAAAGGGCGTGGCTTCGCCCATTTGTTCAAGTTTACGATTGTGTCATTACGAGAGTCCACGGTGTTTCGTAGGAGTCTGTTAAGTATAATTATATAACTGTACAGTATATAATTTAATGGGTGTTTTCCTGCCTCCTTTTTTTTACAATGCGCCAAAAACAATTTCTTAAATCGGTTTAATAGTAACGTAGCTATGAAGTAAGACTTATACAACAATAATGATGAATTGATAATCTCCTCCTTTTTTTTGAATTTGGTAAAAAAATAAGCAAGTTGCAGTTGCCTTGCAAATATTTCAGATACTTTAAAGTTTTTCTCTATTGAAATAAAATAATCGGATTATCTTAGCGAGCAGTTTGATACAATATATTAAATTATGCATAATGTTTTACAAATTTATTCTTCACGACACACAAACTCAAACCATACATTCGTAGCGTTTAAATACAATTCTCAAATAAAATAGATAATTTTTTGCTTTACCCTGCTCTTGAGTTTGGAATATTTGGTTTATATTTTAAAGTGGTAGTTTTCAGGGTTTGCATTTGTGTATTTTTTCTATACAACAAGACATTTCTAAAACGAAAAAAGGATAAACAAAATTCAAAGTTGCAAACGTTATGTATTGAATCTTTTTGACCCACTGGGAGTATTTAATAACCGTCTGCATAATTGCATTTAAAAAACTTTAAAAATCATACCATTTTATTAAACGGTGTTGTGTTTTGATTTAAAATTTTTAAAATAAGAATCGACTCACAATTGATAATTAAATTAATTTGTGGACTGAGATGAATAAGAGAGGGAAATAAATCAGTTAACGGATGTAACCGATACCGATATCATACATGGGCAATAATTCAGGTTTGCCGATGTATCCACAATTTAATTTAATTTTCAATGTTCTTAGAAAATCACATTCATGATAAAACCTTTCATTAAACCTTTATTACCCTGTCCCAGCAAAAAAAATTTCGATATTTTGTAATGGGTAGTACTCTTTTAATGGCTTACAAAGTAATGATTGATACTTATTTATGTAATTATTTTATGTGCATAATAATGACTGCCCTGTAATGAATGTACTTGTTGTAGTGCTTTCCAGTTAATAAGGAAATATACCTGAAAAAAATTAATCGTGAAAATTATTTTAATTAGAAAAACTAGCAAATTAATTTAGAATAAGTTTAAGCAAAAATTAATCTATAAAACTTTGCATATTTCTAAGCAAAAAATAACCCATTAAATTTTTAGTACTTTTAGGCAATCAGTAATATATTAACTTTTGCATGTTTGTAGGCAAAAAGTATAGGGTACCGCATACTTTTTAACTTCTCAAACAAAAATAATGGGTTATTCAGTCAAATTGTAAGTGCTTACGACTGAGGAGTACATACACTTTTTTGTATTCTACTAGGTAAAGGTTTTTCTTACACATATGTATATTGCACATCATTAAATATCTATAAAAACTATTAATTAAATGTAATTATTAATAACTTTGGTACAATATCTAGTTTCAAACTGTAAAATTAATTTTCAATAAAAAATTGCATCTGCTACACAGCTGAACAGATTTAAATTAACCCTAAGCTTTTACTAAATCAATGTTACCGCTGTGCAGTTTTTAAAAAAGTTCTACTTCATTAAATTTTTGTAAATGTCCAAGTCAATTATTATTTTTATTTCTAAAATATTGTGAGTGAAATTATTTTTTAATTTGAAGCTCTTATCGCCAACATATTTGGCGTTCTTTACAATTCCTTAACCCAGTTTCGACACAAAAAATAAAATTTTAATAAAATCCTAGAACAAATGTTTTTCACTTATGCTACGAGCTCTTAAAATATTTTAAATACAATTAGTTGCACGATGTTGAGTTATGGGTTAAGAATTAAAAAATTTTGAACTTGATTAAAAAATTATTCCTTGATTAAAAATTCATTATGGTTCAATTAAAATATGGTTAAAAAAAACTACTAGATCATGCGTTTGAAAAATAGAAAACTTTTAATTAAACAATGTATATAATTTGCTAACTTTAAAACATTTATAAGTTACAAATATTATCATATTCTTACCCAATAAAAATTTTGTCTATAAAAACCTTGACAAGAATTATAACCATTCTAAGTCCTAATTTACACTAAGCAAGTCTTATTGCTAAGCTGATTAGTTTGTCGGAGAGAAAGAGAGACGAGGAGAACATACAATTTTCTTTTCCCCTCGTCTCGCTCTCTCCTAAAAAACTAATCAGCTTAGCAATAAGACTTGCTGAGTGTAAATTAGGACTAAGCACATAATAAGCAAACACACAAACGTACACTACGATGTTGATGAAAATAAAATAAACAGCCAAAGCACAACAACAACTTAAATGTTGTTCCTTCCGCTATTTACACGACTGTTGATTTTAAAAGTAGTTGATTTATTTCCAAAATATTTTGATTCCTTCCCATTGTATATCGTTAGCTTTAAACATAAATAATGGAGACATATGTTCTGATTTCTTGCACGATAAAATTTCGTACAATTTCTTTGCCAAACATATTGAAATTTTGAATTGGCATCAGTAAAGAAAGTACTGCAGATAGAATTAAGCGAATGCTGATGCTTTGTTAAATTTGTGAAGCAAATTTATATATAAATATTTGTATTTTAAATTTCTCTTTATTTTTATTATTTACATATATATGTAAAACTTAATCTGATTCTTAGGAAATGTATACCAAATAAGTAACTAAATAAATAGTTTAATTCACATCCTCATTTCGAATGCTATTTCCTTTTGAAACTATTTGCCTAGTGCATATTACTTTAATTTATGTTAAAAAATATTTCCTCTGAAGCCTATTTGACCTAAATCTTATAACATAAAAATTCTTAATTTTATCGGTTTCCTTTGTTGAAATTCGTTCCAAGGGTCAAAGGTCATGCTACCTTTTTGTGTTGTAAAAATGTAAGCGAAATGCGTATAGACTTATAAGGGTAAATATTTAAACTATGACCTTATTTTTACTTTTACTTTTTATTTTTTGTTTGTTTTGCTGACCTTATGGAAATTTAGAATTTTGTGTTTGTAAGCCAAATACGAGTATTAATTTTGAAAAAGGTTTTTTAAAAAGGGCAATAGCAAATATTGCCGAGATTTCGTGCTGCACTTAATATGTATGTACGTGCTTTGTGATTATAATATTTGGAATACTTGGAATCAACAAAACTGAAAAGGAAAGATATTTGTTAACCAATTTTTGCATACAATAATAAGTTGGTCTATTTATGAATTAATATACTTTGATATGCCTCTTAAACGTATGGATCAAAACTGAAAAAGGTCGATGTGGTAACTTGTGACATAATAGGTGTAGCTTAAGATTAAGTGGTCCTAAAATGTAATAACCACAGTATACACTTTTACGTTGTTTGAAAAAAAAAACTTGCGATTTTTTATAGCCTCTTTATGTGAGACGTTGACGATAGATTTTTTCCTACACAGAAAAATCAAAAGGACAGTTCCAGGACTGACAAATCGAAACGGTTTATAGGTATATGCAAGTAAACACTCTCAAAGCTTGGCATGTGGGTGGCGGTTGAGGGAGGTTGAAGTAGTTAGCACTTTGAGTACAAAACGTAACTCGTTTCTTACGCATTCCAGAGCTTTTTGTTCTGCATCACCGCAAATAGATATTATTATTTTGTGAGCCAAATATAGCTACTATTCTGCTGAGTTTTCTTATGCACATTTAATATTTACTGCTGCTCCTTTGACAGTGCAAGCCACAATATCCAAATCCAATGAAATGTTTTTTTCAATTAATGTTTTCCGTACAAGGTCGTAAGTTTTTTTTTTGAAATTACGTGGTCTTAAATTTCTATTTAGACGTAGACTCTAACATTTACCATTTTGCTTACCTCTAGTACTAGTCTACTGTATTTTTGATCATTCGATTTTCGATAACTCAGACGTTGTGATATAGTTTGTTTTTTGCTTTCAAAGTTACTTACGCCCTAATTCAGTAATAGTGCATTTATACTGTCTCGAAATCTAGTGCTTTCAAGATTTCCAGCTAAATCAAGCTGCTTTTTTCCAGATTTCCCATACAAAACGAAATCTAATTTTTCACTAGATTTGTAGAAAATCGAATAAAAATCTAATGTTTTTATTTATTCTTTACTACAACTGTACAACAAAAGGTGAGTGAATTAGCTACGGTCTACTTAAAAAAGTGTGTGGATTGGCTACATTTCAGTTGTTTGGTTGTAGTTTTGGAAACAATTCAGTTTATGGGTTTTGTTTTGGATAAAAAAAATCTTGATAAATGTCAAAAAACGTTGGTGTAAGCGGTATAGATTTTCATAAAGATTTTAATCAAAATATGATAGATTTTGTGCTGATGTAAATGCCCTATAAGAAGATTTAGGACGTTGTTGTTTTAAAATGCTTTTAAGTTCTTATTTTTGAGTTTTATTCAAAAATGGTTGCTGTCTTTGATAATGAAAAATAAAAATATTATTGCCATGTTTTTAAAACATAAAAATTAAATTAAAATATTATAAAATAGTTTAAAAAATGTATGAAAAAATATGTGTTGGATATAATGTTTGGAACAAAATCATAAATCAAATAAACGAGCCTTCTAGCATAGACAATAAATAATAATTCTTTTAAAGAATCACAATTGCGGCTGTTTTTCGTCCATAGAGAAGACGATACAACCGTCAAACAGAATTAGGGCATTAGTATTAACTTCATTATAATTAATTACACTGTGATACACAAAAAATATTCAGGGATTCTAATGTACCAATTCTATTTTGTTGGAGTCCATGGATGACGAAAATACCGTTGGTTTTTTTTGGTCACTTCATAAACTGATTTTATAACGGTAAATGTAGTGAAAAACGGGGTTTCTTAGATTTTCAGTTGTAACTTCTTTGTTTCCCAACGGATTTCTTTTAACTTTTCGTTGGTGAAAAGAATTGAATATTATCTTTCAATAAAGATATATTTTTTGTAAATCGACTAAGAAATGGCTAAGTTACAGTCGTTGAAGTGTACAAAAAACCAATTAAAGAAGTATTATTTTGTTTTTCTCAGGCTATAAGTTGCTTATGAGTTACAAAAGAATACTTTTTAATGGATTTTTTGTACACTTCAACGACTGTAACTTAGCCATTTCTTAGTCGATTTACAAAAAATACATCTTTATTGCACCATGAAAAATATTTAATTTCCATTATTGACCTGCACAAGACCATTTATAAGACCTTTCAAGACATGCGACATTTTTCAAACGCTTTACTACAGCGAAATATTCTAAAATAAACGTTAAACAACACTGTTGGCAATATTTTTTTTGAGTTCTTTGTCTTGCCAACAGTGTTTTTTAGCGTTTGTTTTAGAATATTTCGCTGTAGTAAAGCGTTTAAAAAATGTCCCATGTCTTGAAAGGTCTTATAAATAGTCTTGTGCAGGACTTTAATTTCCATTAGTACTTTTAAAAGTATTCTTAAAATAGCTACGTCCAAACACATAGCTTTAAAAGCTTTTAGAATTTATTCTTGTTTGCTTACGAAGTAAGCAGCAAGCATTGTTGTCGCCGAAATCTGATTGGCTATTATGATCTGATTGGTGCGAAAGCTCAAAGCTCTCTTAAAAATATCGCAGATTGTACATACGGCTTGGACTTTCGTATTTTTTTTGCTTTTCGACTGCTAAACTTTTTAACGTTTTCCTATTCTTGTTATTTCTGCTTAGTTTGCAGGTTTTCCCGGCTTTAGGCATATTAACTCCCGTTTTAATACTTTTTTTTATTTTCGTAAAATTTTTTTTCGGTTCTAATGACTTACAGTTTTGCCTTGTTTGCTTTTATAAAATATGCTAGCAATATTTTTCTTATAATTTTTCCTGTAATCTTACCGTTCTTGTTTAATGCCCTAGTTCAGTAAAAAGATTTACGATGTTTTGGTTTGTAAATACTTTTCAGTTCTTGTTTTTGAATTCTCTAAATTATTTTCTTCAAAAATAGTTGTTGTCTTTGATAATGAAAAATAAAAATATGATTGCCACGTTTTGAAAACAAAAAAATTAACTTATAATGCATTTACACTGTCTCGAAATTTAGTACTTTCGAGATTTCGAGCTAAATCAAGCAACTTTTTTCCAGATTTCCTACACAAAAAAATCTAGTTTTTCAGTAGATTTTTAGGAAATCTAATAAAAATCGAATGTTTTTATTTAGTCTTTACTACCTTGTACAACAAAAAGTGAGTGAATTAGCTATGTCTGCATAAAAAAGTTTGGTTTGTGAATTGGCTACAATGCAGTTGTTTGGTTGTAGTTTTGGAAACAAATCAGTAGACGGGTTTTGTTCTAGATAAAAAAAAAGTCTTGATAAATGTCAAAAAAAGCTAGTGTAAACGGTATAGATTTTCATAAAGATTTTAATCAAAATATGCTAGATTTTGTGCTGATGTAAATGCCCTATTAAAGTATTGTACAACAGTTTAGAAAATATATACAAAAATATGTTTTGGATATAATGTTTGGAACAAAATCATAAAGCAAATACACTAACCTTCTAGCATAGAAAAGACTATACAATCGTCAAACAGAATTAGGGCATTGATCTTTTTTTAATTTTTGCAGTTTTCGTTTGAATGTTGCGTCTTGTCTTGGCGATACTTCAGGGCTTGCGAGTAATTAATTATACTGTGCAATAGTGAAAAATCCGCATGGTCCAGACAGTACCAATGGGTAGTAGCACCCTATACCCAGCTTGGCGGTTTTGATGACCAATTTTTTATGGGCCTCCAAAGGTTTCGAAAATCAGTGCATCCTTAAAAAAATGGTGTCATCCATATTTGGCCAACAGCTAATTCAGACTTAGTGATAGCGCTTAGCTATATATAACAATAATGTAGCTAAAAGTCTACCGAGCAAATCTTGCTCACATTTTGTGCCAAAAAATTTATGTCTTCGTGAACTTTTTTTTTTTTTTTTTGTGCAAAAATTAAGGAAAAATTTTTCAGATTTTATTTTCAGAATAACTTAAAGGAAGTCCCAAATTTTTGCTAACAATATTTGGCAAAGTTTTACCTTCGGTAAAGTTGAACAACTTTTGTGAACATATAAACACAATCTGTACATGTCTAGGCACCCTAATAGCTCATATTATATATCAAAAACCTACATGCATATATATTTAACTTTAAAAGTAGGGGACAATTTCATGCTCTCTAAGTCTAAGCAAGCGATTTTAGTGAAATTAGACATATGAGTCTAAAATAAATTAAACAATATATCTATATATTAACCATTTTTTTATGAAATTCAGAATAAAGATAAATCTGCTTCTAAGAGTCCACACACGTTTTGCATAAGCTTAAAACATTGGTGCGGGAAGGGGACATTTTTACCCATATTCGGCAAAATTATTACCGAGCGGTCAACGCCGCAGGCATTGATTTTGAATTATATTTTAAAAAAATCACCTAACATTTGTTTTCTTTTAAGTAAATTATACAAATCATTTCCGTACAATTGGCCACATTAACAATATAAACTGGGTTATTAGATTTTTTTTTTAAATGTCGCGATCAGGGTTGTCAGATTTTTTCCGAGCTATTTCGCAAAATTCGTTTTAAAAATCGCCAAAAATCGCCAAAATTGATTTTATGTGGTTTTTCTTAATATATATTTGATAATAAATTTGTTTTTATATAACACTTTTATTAATATAAATTTAAAAAAAATAATCGTAAAAAAATTCAGCAGAAAATCGCCAAAAGCAGGAATAAAATAACCAAATTTTTTTAATTTATTTTATTAAATTCAAAACGCATTAGTAATTAATTAATATAAGAAAAATCATCAAAATCAAACTGCTTTAATCGGGTATGTTCTGTATTCCACACATTTTAATTTCACGTGGAATACAGAACATACCCGAATATCTTGCAGACGAGTTTTGGTAGGATTTATTTTTGAAACTACTAGTTTAACAAACTAGTTTTCCGGAATTACTAAAATTTTCAAATTCAATTTTGTTAAAAATAGCCATTAAATCGCCAACAACTTTATTTATCGCCACAAAAATCGCCATGTCGCCAAATCAAAAATTTAGTTGCCAAACAAGTTGAAAAATCGCCGTATCTGTCAACCCTGGTCACGATTAGTAGTGATAAGCAATTTTCTACTTTTAGGTAAAAATTCTCTTTTTTGATATTTGTCTATATTAATATTTTCATCAACTCTTAGTTCACACATGGTACTGTACTTACCATGTCGAAAAGTTCCAAATATCTAGGTGTTGTTCTAGATAGTAAACTCTCCTGGAGGGAAAATCTTCAGGTGAGGATAGAGAAAGCCGCTATGGCAATGTACATCTGTAGGAAAGCAATCGGCTCTACTTGGGGAATTAACCCCAAAGGAGTCGGTTGGATACTAGAGATGGTCATAAAACCTATCCTATTTTATGGGGTCTCGGTCAGGTGGAAAGCACTAGAATCAGCGGGAAACCAGACCCGTATAGAAGGTATTCTACGCAAAGCGGCACTTATGATAACAGGTGCCCTTAAATCCATGCCGACAAAGGCACTCTTCGCTATGCTTTGTTGGCTTCCTGTGGACTTAATGGCTAGAAAACTGGCCCTACATACGGCCGTTAGGCTGAACGCAATAGGCGTATGGAACTATAGACCATGGGCTAGCATCCTAAATACAGCAAACAATATACCTAAACCCATTGACTACTGCACTCCCAAACCCTACTTCAATAGGAATTTCAATATCTCTTTGACAGAAGGGTTCTCCCCAGTGGACAGAGCCGTGCAGGTTTTCACGGACGGCTCTATACGGTGGGGAAGAGTTGGAGGGGGGATATATATTCCAGATTTTGGAATTGAAATATCCTTCAGACTCCCGGACGAATGTAGCATATTGCAGGCAGAAATATACGCCATAAAAAGAGCAACACACTGGTTGAGTTATTATCGGATACACAATAGTAATATCCAGATAATAACGGACAACCAACCCGCGATCAAAACACTTGCAGGTGTATATTCTACATCATTACTTGTCCAAGAATGCCGCACAGTCCTGGATGAACTGGCGCAGCACGCAACCATCACACTATACTGGGTGAGTGGACACGGAACTAATTTAGGCAATATAGTTGCGGATGAAGTAGCAAAGAGAGGAACCCTACTCGGGGAAGTCGATGACAATCTCTATGGGCTCCCTCTGTCGTCTTGCTGGAGACGCTTCGATACTGCCTTTCTTAATTCAGCTCAGGAAAGATGGCGTAATGAGCCTACCTGCGTTATATCGAGAACCCCTTGGCCTCGTCTAGATACAAAAAGAACCAGAAACCTCATTAGCTTTACCAGAAAGCATCTGAGGAATCTCCTGGCCACGCTTACAGGCCACTGCACTTTCGGAACCCACGCTAAACGTATGGGTCTCCCGTATAATGACTACTGTTACAGCTGCAATGATGAGGAAGAGAAGGAAAGCATTTCGCATCTTCTCTGCTTCTGTCCTGCTTTGGAGGATCTCCGTCTGCACTTCCTTGGCAGAATATCCTTCAATAGCTTGTCCGAGTTATCGGAAATAGGACTTAGAAACCTAAGTCTATACATTAGGAGCAGCGGCTGGTATGGCCGCTAGCCTTCACGGCATGTGTATGTACTACACCCTCTCCTTGTCCCACTTTTTCACTTCTTCTCTACTCAACTCTCTCTTATTGTACAAAAACTCTCCATCTATATCCTCTCCATCTATATTCTCCCTATACTTCCGGTCTCCCCCCTTATTCTTATACTTTCAACTTACAGGCAGCACAAAGGGATCATCGTATTGGACCCAAGTGATCTAGACTCCTATATTTTCATTCTTCACTAGCAGCCTGCTAACCTAACCTAACCTAGTTCACACAAAGTTTCCTGTAATTTTAATTTTATGATGTTTATAGTTTGTATGAGGCTAGCTGAGCCTTAGCGTCCTTTTTGAATTCGTTCAGTTTTGATACTGTAAATTTTATATTTGCAAATTACTTTTTTAAATGTTATACCACACTAAAACTAGATACGAGGGCTACTATTTATATTTCAGGAATGGCAAATAATAACTAACATTTTTAAATGAAAATGGCTTTATTATTTTTTGAAATATTCCCCTTGAGGATCAATACACCTTTGCATTCGTTCAAACCATTTGTCATAGCAGTTTCTCCATTCCTCTTGAGACACCTCCAAAACATGATTTTTGAACGCTTCAACTGCTACTGCGACGCTCGTAAATCGTTGACCACGCAGTTTACCTTTGATATTCGGGAACAAGAAGAAGTCATTGAATGCCAAGTCAGAACTATATGGAGGATATGTCATCAATTTGATGTTTTGACTGCTGAAAAATTAACTTGTTTGGCTTGTGTGAGAGCTTCCATTGTCATGATGAAGAACGATTCGTTTTCGGGGTTTAGTTTTACAAATTTTTCGAAGACTTCCGGCAAACTAATGGCCGTATACCACTCAGAATTGATAGTTCAACATTGCTCAAGCGGCCACATTATCCACTCGGCCGAAGATACATGTGACCATTTGCTTCGCTGTTGTTCTTCCACGAACAACTTTTGTTGAATTTAGCTCATCTTGGAGTACTCACACGGTCGATTTCTGCTCATGAGCGCATATCCATGATTCGTCACCTTTCACGATTTTATACACGTCCTTGGAAGCACCACGGTGGAACTTTTTAATCATTTCCTTACACTACTTGACGCAAGCTTTTTTTTTTTGAGAAATTGATAAATTATGGCGTATGCTACGAGAGAAAATTTTTTTCTACAGCTAAGTGTTCATGCAAAATAAAATGTATGGAAATAAAATAAATGTGCAAGAATGATTCTATCTCACAATATATCACATGACGATCTTGCATTATCAGTTCACGCAATGCATCGATGTTTTGTGGCAAAAATACTGGTTTTAGACGAGCTTCTCGGAATTCGTAGGCGACAGAAATATGACCACTATTGAATTCACTATACCAGCGATATACTGTGGTTTTTAATGGTGCTTTATCGCCATAAAAAGAATTGAGTTCATGGACACATTCTTGTTGATATCGTCCCTACCACGTCAAACTATCCAAGAGTCGGCAATTGTAAATTTAAAGTCGGCGTATTCCTTAAAATGCCACGATTAAAATATTTCTTATTGAGTTATCTAACGTCTATGAAAATTTCAGCATTTTGAAATGAGTCATATCCTAGAAATTAGGATACCAAGGTAACGAATCTAAAAAATGGATTTTGCATATTGGATAGTTTGACGTGGTAGGGACGATATAATCCACGGCGAAGGTTGTGAAAACAATCCAGCGAAAACCTTTCCTTGAAATTTCCTTTTTTTTTTGTCAAATTGTTTTCTCAACTCACTGCAAACAAAACAAATAGCACTTGTACATCAAAACTTTGTGAGGACGCTTATGCTGAAAAGAGTCGAACTTTATTTTGGTATTGTCAGATTTTAGCTATTGGCATTAGTGTTGCCAGTTCCCAAAATATAAAAAGTTAACCTTCAAAATTCAAAATACCAATACAATATATATATAGACAATGATTAACCACCAGTGTGTGTATGATTTGAGCAACAAAAAAAAATCGAATCAAGACTTAAACTAAAAACTCTTTTGAATAAATAAGCATTTAAAAAAATTAACTACTCACCACAGAAAATTACTTTCCATAGGTATTTCCACATATAAAACTTATTACGACAAAATTCAAACACAACTAAAAAATTCAATTTTAACTTAATTGAAATTAAACGCACTTATTCCTGTGCAAACTATAAAAAATTATGCAAAAAAAAAGGAAATATTGTCCTCGATACAAATAGCCAAATATATTTTATGACTTGTGGTCCAATTTTAATAAATTTACTTCAAAATTACAATATTTGGTATCTTTTTACAATTTTTCGATTTTGTTTTCGATATAACTCAAAATCAGTTCGTGGTGGACCTTCTCAAATTTCATATCCTTAGTAAGAAACCTTAAAGCATTTCACACCACGTAGTTTAATAAATTTTTCGTAACTTTGTTGAGCAGTGTAATTCAAAAAGTATACTTCTACCTTAAAAATAACTTACAAAACCTTTAATTTATTTAAACTTGTGATGAAAATGTGATGGATGCCAGCAAATTTCTACCTTATATTTTGTTATTTGTAAAAAGAAAACTTGACCCTTAGCATATTTTTTTCTGTTCTTTTATTGTATGACTTAATAAATAAAGTCAATAGTGTATAGTTGTAAATTAAGGCCCCTTGATGGCTGCTAAATTTATTTGATGAGATTGCTTTTATTTGGTTGAGTAAAAAAAGTTTTGTTTGCCAAAATTATAACCCGAGGAAAACAATAAAGTTTTCTTATACTCGTACTTTGCTTATGCTGCACAGTGGCTTAAGAGCGTCAAAATGTAGGAGTAATTTGTTAGTTTGTGAACAGGTCTACACAATTTTATAAGAATAGGGTTGAGCCCCTATATTAAGTCTTGAATCTGAGTTTTTTTTTTTTTACTTGGCGATATCAAAAAAAGGAAGTTATTTATTTCACCCTTAATTAACTTCAGCAGATCTTCACGTTTTGGGTTCAAGAAAATTTTGAAAATAATGTTTTTGAAAAAAAAAATTCAATTAAATTTTAATCTACTTTAATCAGCTCTTAGGCTTACAAAACAATGTTGACTGCCTTACATTTAATTGAAACTGTATGAATCGGTCGAGAGATATTGTTGGGAAAAATTTTCGAGAGATTTTCTTTATGTAATGCTGACTATCTGGCTTTTCTTGTGTTGTCATTTTGAGGTGTCAATATCAAATTGTGTGCAGCACCATTAACATTTTGTTTTTTATATGGAAATCAATGACACACAACTAAAAATATTAGAAATGACAAACGATGCCACTAGTACAACACAATATTGCGATGTCATAAAATGCCATAGTGTGTACTTGGCATAAGAAACATATTATTTGACATATTCTCATAAGTTTATTTTTTATATTTATTTGCTGGTGGTTAAGCATATCTATAAGTAATTCATTGGTACTTTACCAAGTTTCTAAGCTTTTGTGTATTTTATTTCTTTAATATTTTCAAAATTAGTTGTGAATTCTGGAATAATTTTTGAAAGTATCTGCATAATACTCCAAAAATCTATGTATTTTCCTCAGCTATGAACTTGACCTGATAGGTCAACGGTAAGACATGGTATATTTTTTAGTTTTGAGCTAGAAAAATTTTAATATTAAATATGATTTAAAATAAATTTTACGAGTTAAACAAAATCATGCTAATATCCAATAGAAACTGCCATAAAATTGTAAATAAAAAAGTTCAACTCTGGCTGAGCTCTCTTTGAAAAAAATGTGCTATTACTTTTTTTTCATACTTGAAATCTTAGTCGTACATATGTTTACTTAAAGTTATAACTACACCCCAATATATTACAATACATGGGAATAGAAATAAAAAGTATGTATTTTATAATATAAAAATCAAGCTGCTTTAGAAAGTCCATGTGCTGCAACTTGCCAGAACTTTTCAAGTGCAGTTGTTATAAATAAATTTCAGTGAATCATGTTTTCCTTTCACTTTTGTGTATAATACAATTTATTTATTTTTAAACATTTTCCGGCTTAACTGCCTGTTTTGTTATTTATTCTCATTTTTTTATTCGCTTCTTTTGTTGCTCACGAAAATCTGTAAGATTTTATACTGCCAATTTTTTTTGTGTGCATAATGTTTTATGTGCAAGAAACGCCTTCCTTTGAATTGAGTCTTTTGTACAATTTAGTGCTACAAGAATGTATATTTTCTCGTTTAATGATGATGGAAGGGCGATAAAGTAGTATACATTTTGTATATTTTAAGTTAGCCTTAAATTGTATTTAGATTTTGTTGGAGTGCTGAAATACGTCAAGATAAAAGTTTTTTTATTACCAATAAAAATCTATAAAAAGGTAAACATTCTTCGTAAATTATAAGAATTTGTGAAATTTTTATGTGCATTTAAGATATATAAAATTTAAATGTGTTATATAAATATATATACTAACAGATGCTTATTTGTTAATATAACATTTCCTTATGTAAATCAATGTCAAACCTTGTAAATATATAAATAAAGTTAAAAGCTAACACCATTTGTATGAGAACAATTTTTTATCAGCCCCTTAGAATAATTTATAATTTTTTTTTGTATTTATTTCATTGATATTTTCTTCATTATGTTTTAGTTTTATCATGATAAGACTTCTGTCAAGTGATCTTTTTATTAATACGATATAACATTTACTAACATGAAATAAAAACCTTTTTGAAAAAATCAAAAAGAAATCTTGTAGTTTTTATGAGGTTATCTTATTGATTTTTTCAATAAAAAAATAAAAAAAATAGCGTCTTTATTCTCTGTACTTATATATTTTCATTTATATTCTATACCATATACATATGTATGTATGTATGTAGTATATTGTAGATGTTATTTATTTATACATACACATTATGTTATATTCTTAACTAACTTACTCACCAAGTATTGAACCAGCAAACTTCTGGCTAATAGACAAGTACTCTACCCAATATGCTAACAAGCAGTCTGAATAACCATTGAAATTATTTTGCAAACATTCTTATACAAAAATGAAAAAGATAATAAAAAAATTGTCTCTATGTCTATTTATAGATATGAAATAACAAGACACCTCATAAGATCAAGAAGATTTCCGTATTAAAAAAATCAATAAGATGCTTTACACATACTCATTTAGGAACCTACTAAAATCAAGAAGAAAACCTTATTGAAAAAATCAATAAGGCAACCTAATAAAAGCAAGAAGAAATCCTTTTTAAAAAAATCAAGAAGGCAACCTAATAAAATCAATAAAAAATCCCTATAGTTTACAATTTATAAAAAAACCTAATAGAATCAAGAAGTTTTGCTCTTTGGATTGTGCCAAAAATAACGGAAATTGAGTAAAAAAAGTTGTGAATAATTAGATTTCTTCTTGATTTTATGTAGTTTTCTTCTTGATAAAATTAATAAGATTTACCATATAAAAACAATAAAGAATCTCTATGAAAAAATTTTCGCTTCTTTCTGCTGGGATACCCCTTAGCCTAAGAACGGTTCATAGAGAAAATCTTCTTGATTCTATGAGGCAGATTTTTCTCTGTATACCCTGCTGCTTACGCAACGCTTGACGCTCTAATTTAGGTTGGCCTGTTATAAACAAAATTAAAAAAAAATAATGTGTTATATAAGAATCTTTGCCATGAAATTCTGACATAAATCTTTGAATAAACTAAAGAAATTTTAAATATGATATTCGTGTTAATGTTTATTTTTTCGGGTCTACTAATATATGCTCGATAGCAATTTAAGTAGATAACTTTGCGATATATTTTCTTATTTCCATTTAAAAACTGTTTTCGCCCACAATATTCAAAATGTCATAAAATTTAGAATAAAAAACTTAATTGAAAGTGTACAAATATGTGTATGTTATGTGTGTCCTTAATTATGAAAGTGGTCTAAGTCATAAATTTCTTTGATAGAGATCGCTAGTAGATTATATTTTAATAAATGAAAAAAAAAGTTTAGAGTTACAATTGAAGCACAGCCGCGAATAACGTTGTAAAAGACAATTTAAAAAAAAACCAGTTTTTTCACAGATTAACATTAAGATATCTCTCTTGCGTTGTTCAAACATCAAACCATCCAAAATTACGCATCTTATCGCCGTTAAAATACAATTACAATCAGTCAGTCAGTGAGAAACTTTGTAAGTAACTAATATAATCATGTAAACGAAATTGTCGAAAATAATTGATAAATGTAGCAGAGATACAAAAAGAAAAGTTAATGCTAGTTAGCATTATTTTCGATAAGCTAAAAAAATTTAAACGAAAAAACCAATCTTGCTTTAAAATACGTTTTTGGACTCTCCTGAAAAATTATTATTTTGTCACTTAAAACGTTATTCGCGGCTAACCTTCAATTGTTTGTTCAGGGAATGTTTTTCTAATTTTCATCAAATTGTAATTAATTTTTGTATTAATTAATTAATTAATTCTAAACAAAAGGCTACACCATTATTTTTCCATGTAGAAATAAATGTAAATTTGCAAACGTGAAATTCCGTAAGAACTCCGTACTGGGCTTTAAATGTTGAGTATAAAGAGCAGCTACGTCCAAGCCCTATGCACAATGTGAAAAATTTTAAAAAGAGCTTATTGTGCTTTCACACTGTCGTGACGATAGCACAACAGCCAACCAGATCTCGGTGACAACAGTGTTTGCTCTTATTTAGAGCCTATTCACATTATGCCTTTTTAGCCTGCCTTCTTTCGACAATTTTCTTTTAAACCCCCTACGAAAAGTCAAGCACATTTACATTAAGACTTTTTTCTTCATGACTTTTTGACGTTTGTATACACTCTTAGTGCTGAGAGTACGAAAGAACAAAGAGAAATATCAAAAATCCACTCGAATTTTCATTTCGTGCCTTTTGTTTTACTCCTCATGCCTCTCAACAACTCTCACCCACGAACTGAAAAAGCCTGCCTACACATGCAAGCAGAAAAGGCACAGTGTAAATTGCGTCTTAGCAAAGACACAAGAAAAAATTCAAGAGCTTTCAAAGCTGTTTACCTCAAATGCAAATATCACAGTATGTGTGTTTGAACGTAGCTGATGTTGAGTTCAAAAGTGCAGTTAAAACTATTGCATACTTTTGGGTGTTCCTTGAGAGTGTTTGTGTTCAATGCGTATGAGTAATTTAAAATAAATCAGCTACATAACACCCATACGTACTTATTTCCGTGTCATGTCAGTTTTTCCGAAAGTTTTGCTGAAATTATAGTTCTGTGATAGTTCTGTGGCAATAAAGAAAAAGTTCTTATACCTATAATATTTTACTTTTTTGTAGTAGAACACTTTTAAAATTTCAAGACGATTTTCAAAAATTATTTATTTTATTTTGCAGTTAAAGCCTGGTACGGAGTTCCCATGGAATTTCACGTTTGTAAATTTACACTTATTTCTACACGAAAAAATAACTGCGTAGCCTTATATTTAGAATTATGTTTGCATTCATACAAATTCATTTATTTTTTTATATACAACACACAAAATCTAAAATTCCATGACAAAATAATTGCATTAACATTAATTTTTGTTTCAGTTTACTAGAAAGTAGCCGCCACTTGTATTTATAACATTCCGCAGATAGGAAATACATTTTAAAAATTCTGTAAATGGAAATTTCTTTATGAAATTTACTAACATTTCCGTAACAACAATTTGCATAATTTTCTTTATATACAGTTTGTATGAGAACTTGATAGTATAGTCGGTATGAGCACCGTGCAAGGCTTTAATCTGTAAACACTAATGTGACTTAGGAAAAAAAATATAAAAGAATTTAATGCAAAAACATTGAAATGTAAAGAGTCAATAAATTGGAAAATAGCTTAAATCTTTTCAGTAAATTTTGGTATAATTATAATCAATAGGAAAAACATATAAAACCAGTTTTTCAATTCGGATGGCCTATGATGTTATTACAATAATCCCTTCACATGTTTTGTCTAAGTTTTCCGCAAAAATTTATATTAGCCCAATTGACAATCTTGTTCAAATGGTCTTGCATTGTAGCATTTGCAACGTGGTAAAATATTAAGAAATATTAAGATTGAGACAAATTGATAAATTTTCTGTACAATAAATTTGTGGATTTTTTATTTTGCAATCATTTTTGCAAGGTGGGAAATTTTTACATTTGCATAAATTTTCAATCTCAAATTCACATAATTGTGAATTGATCTTTTATATAAATATAACAACTGAATACAAAAAGTTTAATTTTTCATTCGTATGATGTTAGCAAAAGATTTCGAACGTTTATATTCTTTTTTATACATTTAAAAATCACACTTGATTTTTAGCATCAAATTCTTGTGCCAACTACTTGAGCCATATATTTAATTCTTTTAAATTGCTGTAACTGTTAGCATAAATTAGATTTATGTTCGAAAACAATGTTTTTTTAAAACCCAAAGGAAGAAAAAATAAACAATAACCTGTCTGTATTACGCCCCCAGGGGAGTCTATTTTTGACTACGGGCTTGGCAACCACGGGGCCGCAGCTGGGTTAATGTGGCTTTTTCCATTGACGTACCTTTGGTACATTACCCATAGAACTTATGTGTTACTACCCGATCTCTGGCAACAGAGCAAAGGATGTGCACATATTTATAAAAGGAAGACAGATTCCTGTTGATGTCAGTTAGGTGCATGATCACCTAGAACTGTCCCTGAGTTCAAAAGGTAGTAGTGGTGAAGCCTTTATGGTGGAACTGCGAGGTCTGACCAGAGGCTACTTCTGGTGCCACGAGTGCCGGTTGCTGACAGTCGAGCTGCTCTGAAAATTTGAGTGCATGTAGCGGTCGTAAGGATCCTTTGCTAAAAGGCCGAGTTCGTCTTACCCCACGGGGTTTAAGGGATGATTTTGGTGTGTGTGAAGTAGGCACTGGATTTTTGGCGACACAGGCATGGGTTCATTTCGGATGGGTGGTTGAGCTGTGCCGGCAATGTTTGAGGAATTCTCTTGGGGACTTCGCTATGAGTGTCTACACAACACCTTAGCGTGGAAACCAGAGAATTATCGTGGTGGCTGTGGTTGCTACCAAAAACGCTGGGAGAATAGTCTTGGCTTCCCAGTGTTAGATCAATGCTAGTGGTTGGTATGACGCGGTCAGCCAGACACTATTCTAGGTGCTGTTGCCAATCAACAGAAGCTGCTATGGGCACGGACATAGCAGCAGAGTTTAGATAGCTCAAATTACCTCAGCAAGGTAACTAAATATAGTACAGGGATAACTATATATAAGGATTGCAACCTATGTGCCTTTGTGGAGTGAACATAGGTGCATTCCTAAGAGGGTGCATGGGGGCGTTGGTCTGGCGTCTAACCCACGGAAATCTGAAACACATCTGTCTGTATTACGCATGACAGAATTGGCATGATTTTTTTTATACCAAATTTTTGTACTTTTAAAACTATAGCAAATACATGAATGGTATGTAACAGCAAATTTTTCAATGCTTCTAATATTAGCAGTTTAGTTTTTAATGTAGAAACAAAAACGTGCAGTGAAATGTGGGTTAAATGGAATAAGGGAAAACTTAAATATCAAGGACACTTGTACTGATTTCTAAAGAGATGCAAAGTCAAGGTATGTTTTTTGGCTTTAAAACTGCTGTACAAAAGAATTCATAAATACACAGAAGGGCAGAGAAAAAATTTTTAAATGTGTTAATGCAGATTGTAGGCCAACATTTGCAGATTATATTTGTCATATTTAGGCAGTTCAAATAATAATTTTTATAGACATAATGGACAAAAATCTTTGCAAACATATCTTTTTTTTAAGAGATTTTAACATTTCAAGTATTGTTTCGTCTAAAACATTTTAATATTGTATCCTATTTTTCTTTGAAAGTATTGAAACACCTTTGCAGACACTGTTTTGAAAGCACAACTCTTGAAGTGTTGATTTGCCAAACAAAAAACTGGACAATAGACTAAAAGTTACAAACGGGGTATCTGAAAATGCATCATGCTATCAGAGGATGCTATAATTTTGTCACTTCCTCTTTGATGTTTGTGGAGTAAAGAGATACAAAACATAAGAAAAATTTATTCAATATTTTGCGGCAACTTTTCATCGAAAATTATTTTGAGCGACGACTCCAATTCGCAGCATGAAAAGTCTGCGCATAGCACTAGAAGAGCAATTACACCCGCTAAAAGTTACAGTATGATGTGGTGGACATTTTTTTAAAGGCCGCAATCCAAACGGAATGGTTAGCGCACAGGCCCACGGTCAACGACTTTCTACTTCCTCAATTGTAAGAGTTTAGACTGAAAAATATGTGTTCCCAATACTATGAAGCAATGGCACATATTCCTAACACAAAAAATTGACAACCATTTTGAAGGAACTACATTTTCATTGCTTCCAAAAAATCGATATTTTTAATTTGCCGATAGTTAGCAAGAAACCAAGTAGAAAAGTTTATTTTAGACATACAAAACCTTGTAGTTCCTCCATAGTTTTAGAAAGTACTTACCAGAATTTAAAAAAAAATCGATTTTTTTAAAGAACTAATTTTAGTCTAAAGTTTAAAAGTTATTTACTTAAATTTATATGCAAACATTGTTAAACTAGGTAACTTTTTCTCAATTTTTCTATATGAAAATATTATCATAGAACACAACAAAAAAGGAAATTTTTCTTAAAATCTCTTCCAATTCGGTGACTAAGCATCGAAAAAAGAACTTCTTGCAAGTGTCTTTTTTACTGGGTTGCTTTTTATTTATTTAAGAAAAATCATTCAACAACATCGTTTTGCTCTACTTGGTATTAAGTGATATATGTCCTGATGATTTTAATAATTTAAGTCTTCTAAATTGTATTTTGTTTCTTAAAGTTCTTGCAAATATTGAGGCTTATATACATACATACATATGTCTTTATGGGCACAATATATTACAATTTCTCTTTTAAATACCACAAAACGAAGTTATTTATTCCTTTTTAAAAGTGTTTGTATACGAGAAGTTTGTAATGCGAGTAAATAAAGTAGAGATATTGATAACAGCATGTATGCAACTATATGCAATCATATAGTTTTAGGGTTGCTTATTTAACCCTTAATTAGGCGCACATGTTCAAACGATTTTCAAAATAAAAGCCAATGGGTTAGAGTGCGCTCGTAATTTTTACAGCTTCTCAGCTTTAAGCACAAAACACAAGTTACTTGTAACCAGTGCATCAAAACGCACACAAGTGTGTTCTTACTAATAAGCAGGTTTATGATATGGTTTTATTTTCGCATTTTTATTTAATTTTTTTTTTAATTTTAAAGATATTTATTTTTTGACATATTGTCAGAAGTATACATACAATAATTAAAATTTATTTGCTGGTAGTTTAGCATGTCTATATACGTATTTCATTGACGCTTGAACAAAATCATCAGTAGACTTCAACCACAATTTTTAACAGTCACAAACCTCTTACTTTATGTACAGACTTTCAAAAACTATATGAGAATTCATAAAATAATAATATTTTTGAAAATCACAAAAGAAAAAATAAGCTTAGTAGGCTTTGAAACTGATACAAAACCCAGCAAATAATTTATATTCAGGTGAACTCATTTTATTTTTTTTTGTTTTTTTTTATGAATTCTCATATAGTTTTTGAAAGTCTGTGCATAAAGTAAGAGGTTTGTGACTGTTGAAAATTGTGGTTGAAGTCTACTGATGATTTGGTTCAAGCGTCAATGAAATACGTATATGGGTACATGCTAAACTACCAGCAAATAAATTTCAATTATTGTATTTTTTTAATTTTTTATCAACATTAACTAGTGTAAATATTGAACTGTTTAATATTTCTTCATAAATTTTTGTCTTATTTGAATGGAAATTTTATTGTATTTTTTCAGTTTTCATATGGGGTTAAAAGATTTTGATATCGAAAAAGTATTTCAATTTAAATTTTTATTTTACATTTTTATTTATTCATCACCTGAGACCCCTTACGACTAAGCGTGTGATTTTGTTAATGCGGCGAATTAAGGGTTAAGACTCGTCTGAGGAAAAAGTACTAAACTAAGTTTTTAAAAGTTTTGCTTTTTGCACTAAAAATGCAAAAAAGCCCATAAATTCGAACTGAAACATATAATGTGATTTAACTATAAAGGGAAAACTTTTTAGGAAAGTTGAATCAATAAAAAAAAATTCTTATTAAAATGACCTAACAAGATGTATGGTTGGAATGGTTTAAAAGAAAACCATAAACTCAAATAATGTCATAACTCAAAGAATAGATTTTTGAGTCAATGTTGCAGAATTAATGCTCACATTGTTATTCATATCGTGTAAAAATATCTTCTTTACTTATATAGCTCTTGACAGAAAAATAAAATTTTCTTTCTCTCTTAAGTTATGTGTAAATTGAAAACTTTATTTTTCTGGTGGATTTGTTTTTTTTTGAGTTATGATGTTGTTTGAGGAAAGGAGCGATATTATGAGCGATATTATGAGTGAGACAAATTTATTTATATTGAAAGCAAAAACAAAGCACTCAAATAGACAGACGAGAATTTTTACATGCCTTGTATAAACTGGCAGTTAATGATGAAGAAAAAAACTACAGTCCTAATTAGGGTTTAAAATTTCCCGTACTTTTTCAATTCCCAGGAATCGAGAAGTAAATTGATTTATTCCCGGGAATTCTCGGAAATTTTAAAAACATATGAATTTAATTAAATGACCTCCATAAAAAATTTAGTGTTATGAAAACTTTAAAATTAAAAACAAAACAACTTTATTCGTTCATTTCATGAACAACAATATTTAAAAAAAAGAATTATAATGCTTTGAGTAATAGTATGGATGGAAATTCCATCAACATCTGCCAATCTAGATACTATTTCCTATAAATACTTCTTAAGTTGAAAATGTTTCGTAACGCTTCAAGTTGTTGGATTCACCTCGGAAGCCTCTATTACATCTGTTGCCATGCTTATATTATGCATCGTTAAAGAGTTGTATTTTTAAGTAATAAAACAACGAACAGCAATTTAAAAAAAGCAAATTCCAAAAACGGATATATTAAATTCCCGAAAATTCCCGTTGAAAATTTCCCGGGTTTTGTAAAAAAATAATTGCCGGGAATTCCCGGGATTTTTTTTTTCAGCGTAGAAACTCTAGTCCTAATACCTAAGTAGCTAAGTAACAGTAACTCAAGAAATCCTTTAGTTAGTTCTAATAAAATTCCCGAATAGTTTGTCATTATTAATGCTTTTGTCTTTCTATTAACCCACTATTCTACATTATCGTTTCAATTGTAGCGAAAATACAAACCAGTGGTTTACTCTCGATTAGTAAGAATGCCTTCTCAGTTTGAGAAAGTGCCATTCACATTTTTCGATATTGAAAGAAAAGCAACAATTCGACCTCATGAGTACTATTAATAAAACGTTTACACATACATACATGTATGTACATTAGAGCCCTGCGTAAACATACTTGAAATGTAAGTATGTCTTGCTTTTTAAATGTACTCGTGTTGCCTTGACAAATGCTGTCGTATAATAAGCGAAGCACGATGGATGTAATGATGTTTGTTTACATGAGTGTTTACAAGTAATGTCGCGAACTCTTCTTGTGCGTAACAAACACTCCAAATACCACAAGAAGAAGTAGTGTATTCACACCTAATTACACAAATACTGATATCAACTACAAAACATAATGGTGTTGCCACTGCGGATTTCTTAGATTTTCAGTGTTGCCGTAATTTTCCGGGGAAGTGCCTGAAATTTGCAGTATTTGGGGATTTTCAGCTTAGTTTTGCGAAATCTCCAATATGGTTTATATCTGGTTTGTGTTGGATAAGTCTTTTTAAAATTTATGGCTACACTATATATGATACAAAGGACCCTAGAGGAAGGGCTTGCGGTGGATCAGCAATTCTAATAAAGTCAAGACTCAAGCACTATGTTCTTGATAACATTTGTGAAGAATACCTACAAGCAACAAATATTGGCATTGAAAGTTTTTGTTCAAATTTCGTTATATCATCAATTTACTCCCCTCCCAGATTTTCAATCACTGAGAATCAATATGAGGATTTCTACAAATCTCTTGGACCTTGTTTTGTAGCAGCTGGAGACTACAATGCGAAACATACGTTCTGGTGTTCGCGCCTTGTTACACCCAGAGGTCGAGCATTGTTCAACACTATTTCAAAAATGGGCTTGGATGTCATTTCGAGTGGGGAGCCCACTTATTGGCCTACTGACATACAAGGAATTCCGGATGTTATAGATTTTGGCGTCATAAAAAATATCTCTAGGGATTTAATTCAAGTTCAAGCTTCTCTTGATCTCTCGTCCGATCACTCCCCGACGATCATTACAATTTGTAGCCCATTAAGAAGTCACTTACCTCATCCTTATGTTAAGATGATAAATTGTGTTAATTGGCTGGGATACAAAAAATATCTTAGTAGTCATTGCACGGAAAATATTACGGTAAGAACACCCGATGGTATTGAATCTAACATTGCCAACCTATATGAAAATATCAAACAGGCTGCTGAACATGCCCTTACCTCCCATCCGCAGACTAGGGTATATATAATTTATTCTACGGATATTGAACGTCTCGTAAGTGAAAAAAGAAGAGCTAGAAGAGAATGGCAACAGCACAGACCACCCCAACTTAAAACCATATTTAAAGAGTGTACTAAACGACTCCAGGAGTTGCTTGCATTTGAAAAAACTGCATCTCTTAAAAATTATTTGGAAGGTCTTGATGTCACACTAGCATCTAATTACTCCTTGTGACGCACTGCTAGAAACCTTAAAAGACCCGTCGAGTTTAAACCATCTCTGCGCACATCTACCGGAAGTTGGACAAGAAGCGATAATGAAAAAGGTAAAATATTTGGCGAGCATTTAAAATCCGTATTTACCCCAAAACACATGTTCTGGTGCTGTTGATTTGCCGAGTGTAGTTGCTCTACCCCCTCGACCAATAAAATTTAAGACTCCTGATGTACAAGAACTAATTGCAGAACCAACCCGAAAAAAGCTCCGGGTACTGATGAAATTAATAACCAGATGATGATGAAATGGCCTCGTATTGCAATTAGAATCCTGTTATTCATTTTTAGTGCCATTTTACGACTGGAGTATTATCCAAACAGCTGGAAGCTTGCCAATGTTAAACTGATTCCAAAGCCGAGCAAAGATCTTACCAAGCTTGAGTCATATAGGCCAATAAGTTTACTGTCAATAATGTCAAAGCTCTTTGAAAAGTTACTCATGATAAAATTGTCCCCAATTCTAATTAGTAGTGGGTGCATACCAGACCATCAATTTGGTTTTAGAAGTCAGCATAGCACCATTGAACAAACTCATAGATTGGTCCAATTTATAAGAAGAACATTTGAAGAAAAGAAGTATTGTTCTGCGCTGTTTATCGACGTTTCTCAGGCATTTGATAAAGTGTGGCATGAAGGCCTTATTTTAAAATTGAAGACTTACTTACCAATAAACATTTTAAATCTTTTGGAAAGTTACATTATTTCCCGTAAGTTCACTGTTGTGGAAGGAGACTTTACAAGTAGGCCTGAAACAATTTCATCTGGTGTGCCACAGGGGAGTATACTGGGACCAGTTTTATATTTAATTTATACTTGTGATATGCCTGTGAGCAGTAGTATCCATACTTCCACATTTGCCGACGATACAGCCTGCCTTAGTATGCATGAAAACCCTGATGAGGCATCCCGCAAACTCCAGGAACACATTAGCCAGATGGAGCTTTGGTTAAACTTATGGAGAATCAAGGTAAATGAACAAAAGTGTGTTCAAGTAACATTTACTTTACGAAGAGATACTTGTTCCCCCATTCGGATTAACAATCAAGTTGTTTCTCAACATTCACATGTGAAATATCTTGGTATACACCTTGATCGACGACATACATGGAAACACCACATTGATTCTAAGTTAACTCAAATGAAACTTAAACTAACTCAGGTACATTGGCTGATTGGTCGAAATTCAACACTTAGCCTAGACTGTAAACTTTTAATATACAAGTCGATTTTGAAACCAATATGGTTCTACGGAATACAGTTATGGGGCACTGCTTCAGCTTCAAATGTAGAGAAAATTCAACGCAGGCAAAATAAAATTTTACGTATGATAACATCGGCTCCATGGTACATCAAAAATTCAAATATACATCGTGATTTGAATATGCCACTAGTGACTGAAGAAATTGCAAAATACGCTGGCAAATATTTAACAAAACTCGAGTCACATCCTAATCCGCTTGCCCGTAATATTTTGAACTTTACTGGATACATCCGCCTAAAAAAGAGAGATACACGGGCCCTAATATTCAACATTCCAGATGATGAAGCTGCTTGAAAACACCTTTTTTTTTTTGTTACTACCCTGCAGGAAATGGAACTGACACAAGACTAGTAACGTGACCGGTCCCCAAGTGATAGGGACCAGTCCGAATTCTAACACTTCCTATGAAGCGGACCAGTCACTTTTACATGGGGATGGCCTAGGATGGGGTTAATTGATACTTTGTATGCACCTTGTGACTTGTCACTGAACTATCCCATAGGGACCTATTCGATGTATAATAATATAAATTATTTATAAATAAAATTTTGACATTTAACTGTAAAAATTAACGCTTATACATTTTTTTATTGTTACAAATGCAATGCCATTTTTTTTTTAATTTTATTTTTAATCTGAAAATTTTTTGAGATTCGAACCGACAACCTCGTGCATGACAGGCTGGCACACTACCCACTCGACTACAGGGCCACTCACATTTCAAAAGTATAAATACCATTTAAGCTTAGGTTAATATCTAAGTATAGTTATGGGACTGATCCCAGAGTCACATTGAAGGGAGCAATTAACATTATATTTACACTATTTGATAGGTCCTGTGTTCGACCACATCGAACATGTTCAGTGCAGTTTACTACAATACTAGACCGAGTCCGAATTAAATTGGCTCAAGATCAAGACGATACACCACGAAAATGGTCAATATGCCACCATTTAAACGATATGACTTTTTTCACCATACACTACTACGTACTTTTGATAACACCCACATTATCTCCAGTTATAGGACGGGTACATTTGGATCAATTGTCACCAAATTTTCTGCAGGTAATCACTACTTATGTATTATTAATAACTACCACTAAACTTATGTCCGACATTGGTCGGGCATAATAAAATTTTTTTTTTATAGATTTAAGATTTGAACACTTATTGTTAGTTCATATTTGAAGATACAATAAATAAAAACATGCATTACAAAAAAAAAAAAAAATAAGTAGTTCGTGGCAGTCACAGCTTAAAATAAAAGAGCATACACACAATTTATGTATGTGTGTATGTACATGCATGACATTTGTAAACGTGCCCATGCGTAGGAAAAGCAAACATCACAAATTCTTTCATCACGAAGTATTTGCTTCTTTACATCTATACCTATACCCAGGGAAAAACAGCTTAAAATCTATAAAAACCATATTGAATTGAAAAAAACATTAACGAAAGTCTAGTCATGTTGAAATTTCTTATTTCAATATCGAAAAATATTAACTTGCAGTATTAATTTATTAATTTTATTTATTTTTAAACATCTCACCATACATTTTCTATTATATTGAAAATCATTGAATTAATGTGACGCGTGCGTATTTTTAAGTTGCAGCTTTTCCCTGAGTGTACAATAACTGAAACAAATATCTTGAAAATAGTATTGTTCTGTATTTGTTTTTGAAGACTTCGCTACCGTAAAGAATTTGAAAAATCGCTCATGTGTAGAAAGTACTTTTAAATGGTCTTATGCAGGGCTCTAATATACATATCGTTACCTGAAACTCAAAACGCCCTAACTAACATTTTAGTAATTTTACAGGAGAAGCAAAAACATTCTCAAACGAAAAGTAAGTATTGTAGTAAGGGCTTTTTTATTTTGTCAATAAAATTGCTATTTGTGTACGTGGAAGTATAATTTGTTTGGTGGTGATGTATTTTGATTAGGTACATCGGAATTTTTAAAAAAGTAGATTTTGAATTTTTTGTTAGTTAGGGCGTTTTGCGTTTTAGCTAACGATATATATGTTTTAATGATAGTACTGAAAATATTATAAAATGCTTTGTTCTGTTCATTACTTTTCTGTAAAACTAAACTCATTATCGATATAATTTTCTCTTTTATACCCTTTACCAACAAAAATGGTAAAAGGGTATATATAGGTTTGTCATTCCGTTTGTAATTTCTATAATATCAATAAGCGACCCATAAAATATATATATTCTGGATCCTTATGCATAGGGAAGACGAATAAGCGATGTCCGTCTGTCCGTCTGTCCGTCTGTCCGTCTGTCCGTCTGTCCGTCTGTCCGTCTGTCCGTCTGTCCGTCTGTCTGTACGTGAAATCGGTTTTCCAAAGCTCCCAGAAGAGCTAGAGACTTCGTTCTTGGACTGGTGTGTCAGAAATTTTCCAAAATAGATTGGTATTGAAATTCAGCAAAATCGAGCAGACCATTGCAGAGCTGGAAAACTTAAACTCTATTTTGCCGTATAAAAGTAACTACCGAAAACAAATTTTTATTTTTTTTTAATAAATAAACTTATTTTACACTTCAATACGACTAAAATTGGAATTTTAAATTAAAAAAATATAAAAAAATTAAAAAGACGTTTGCAGGGTTGGAAAACTTTAACTTTTTGTGTTATGTAAAATTAACTATGTCTAAAACTATATTAGTATTTTCTGGAGAACCGTAAGAGCTACAGACCTGAAATTTGGACACAGTGTGTAGACCTTTGGCCACTACAACAACAAATACATGAGAATTGGAAATTAAAGGGTGTTCCAAAACGAGCAACGAAAAATGTTAAAATTCTATGTAATATACATACAATTGTATGTATGTATGTATATACACTTGAAATTTGTGAGGTTAGTGTATTTTTATACAGACTACAAAAATTAACACTAACATTTCCAAAAATTCAAATTAAAGGGTGTTCCATCAGTTAATGCAATTTTGACTATGCAATTTTGACAACTTGCTGTATCTTGGAAACCGTAAGAGCAAAACTCTTGAAATTTTCAAAAACGGTAAACCTAAAAAATCAAAAAATTATAAAATCGCCAAACCGAAAAAAATCGCCAAAAACAAAAAAAATCGCCTAAATGAAAAAAGCACCAAATTACAAAAAAAAAAATGTCTAAGACTAAAATAAATCGCGAATAACCGGAAAAATTGCTTAAATGAAAAAAATCGCTAAAATGAAAGAAAATCACCAAAATAAAATAAAAATCGCCAAAATGAAAAAAATCGCCAAAATGAAAAAAAAATCGCCAAAAAGAAAACTCCAAAAAAAACAGAAAAAAATCGCCAAAATGAAAAAAAAACCCAAAAACAGGGAAAAATCGCCGAAGTGAAAAAAAACCCAAAACAGGAAAAAATCGCCAAAATGAAAAAAAATCGCCAAAATGAAAAAAAATCGCCAAAATGAAAAAATCTCTAAAATGAAAAAAAAAGCCCGAAAAACAGAAAAAAATCGCCAAAATGAAAAAAAAAACGCCAAAATTAAAAAAATCGCCAAAAAAAGTAAAAAATCGCCAAAATGAAAAAAAATCGCCGAAATGAAAAAAAATCGCCAAAAACGAAAAAAAATAGCCAAAATTAAAAAAAAAACCCAAAAACAGGGAAAAATCGCCGAAGTGAAAAAAACCCAAAACAGGAAAAAATCGCCAAAATGAAAAAAATCGCCAAAATGAAAAAAATCTCTAAAATGAAAAAAAGCCCGAAAAACAGAAAAAAATCGCATATATGAAAAAAAACGCCAAAATGAAAAAAATCGCCAAAATGAAAAAAATCTCCAAAATGAAAATAAACCCCCAAAAAACAGAAAAAAATCGCCAAAATGAAAAAAATCGCCAAAATGAAAAAAAAAATCGCCAAAACGAAAAAAGCCCCAAAAAACAGAAAAAAATCGCCAAAATGAAAAAAAACCCCAAAAACAGGAAAAAGTCATCAAATTGAAAAAAAATCGCCAAAATGAAAAAAAGCTCCAAAATAAAAAAAAGCCTCAAAAACAGCGAAAAATTGCCAAAATGAAAAAAATCGCCAAAATGAAAAAAACTCCCAAAATAGGAAATAAATCGCCAAAATGGAAAAAGTATCGCCAAAATGAGAAAAAAGCGACAAAACTGAAAAAATCGATTAAACTGAAAAAAAAACTTCAAAAAAGCCACATTAAAAAATGCTGAGAACCGAATGTACGGAACCCTTCGTGCGCGAGTCAAAGTCGCACTTTACTGAATTTTTTAATATTAAAGGAATTAAATGAAACTAAGTTTTTTCTTATTATACCATTTACCAAAAAAAGGGTATATATAGGTTTGTCATTCCGTTTGTAATTTCTATAATATCGATGTTGACAAGAGTGAATGTAAAATATATCTTAACCACAGAGTGTAGAGTAAAATATTCAACTATTGCTAATATCGAAAATTAAATAATTCAATCAAATTCTTTAATCGAAAAATACTGAAAGGTCACTTACTATTAATTGCTTTAGAGAAAAAAAATATCAGAAAACAAATATGTATGTATGTATCTGTATACTATATATATATGTACGTACGTTGGTAAAGGGTATATAAGATTCGGCACAGCCGAATATAGCACTCTTACTTGTTTTTTATTGATATAATTTCTTTTGCAATTAATGTCTTCCGCCCAATTTAATCCGAAATAAAATAAAAGAAAACTGTAAATTACTCCTATTTCCATATATTTAATTAAAGCCGAAAAGCTTTAAGTATCACCAACATTGACTAAACAGTCATACATTTATTTGTTTTTGTTGTTTATGTGGTATTTTGTTTTTAACGTAGTTTGTATCAATTTACCATTTAGGGCCAATTTTACCAACTTATTTAAATATCAGTTCATATTTAAATGTAATTTTCCCAAAGAAAAATTAATGAAAATCGACATTTAAATACAAATTGATATTTAAATAGGGTTGGTGAAATTGGCCCTTAGAATAAATATTTACACATAGTTAAGCTTAATATATTTTATTTATTGACAAATGTTCACAAACTGTTTTCATACAATATAATCAATGCCTGCCACATTTTGTAAAAAATCCCGGCTATTGATCAGTGGTAAAAAACTGTTGGTACTGTACAATTAACGAAATTATATAAAATAAAAATAGACAAAACAATATTTTAGATTGTTCAAGAGGACTGTTTTCAAAGCAAATATTATGGTCGTTAAGAGATTTGTTCAGTGAACTGGTTTATTGAAAAAAACCATTTGAGTTATGACTTTTTATGATTTACGACATATAGATCGAAGAAATCGGAGAAATTGTATGCTCAGCTTTCATATAATAGTTATATAAAATATTTAGTTGTCGCTACAAATATCATCAGAATGAAAAACGATAACTAATTCTAGGACTATCTTTTTAACTCCGGCGGAAATACAGTTTTAATGGAGCAAGGACATGCTTACCTTACATATTTCTTTAAACTGTTGAGTTTCATATGAAATTTTTCCGCTGTAATCACAGAGGATACCAAAGGTTACTCTAGACGGAGTAGCTTTTGAAATGTCTCGCTCGCCTCGTCACACAGAGGAGTATTTGAGCCAAAAACTGGCCAAGAAGCCAAAAATGAATTTAAAGAAATGTTAAGGACTAAGTACGCAGTTCGATACACAACATCATACTGGACATTTTTAAGACTTTAAATTGTGGATTGTAGCTCTGAGACACTGCTTAATTTAGGAAAGTGAAGAAAGTTACAGGACTTTTTAATGTTTTATTTTTCGGTTTTAACATGTTTATATGATATTTTTTCGAGGCTTAACGAATAAAGGTATTGCAATAATTTTTTTTTTGCTGAAAGATTTGATCAAAAGCTTTTTTTAATATAAATGTTGAAACAATTCGTTTAAAAATGAAAAAGAAAAAAATTTATAAAATTTGTTTTTTGCAAACTAAAAACAAGAAGAAGGTTTTCAAAAGTGATGGAAGTTACATTTAGAATTATGTTTTATACCACAATAAAATGTTAAATCTCTTATTTAAGAAGCAAGAACAAAAAATTTGCGCAAGTTTGCGCCAGTTTTTAAATAAGTTTTTTAAAATTATATCTGTTTTTCTTTTTCTTTTTGGTCATATTACATGGATAAACCTTTGCTTTGAGGGAAGAGATACTTCCCCTGCCAATAAAAGCTCATAAGTTTAATTTTTATGATATGAAGGCATAAGTAGTAAATTTTTTTAATATTTACATTATTTTTGTAAATAAAATTTTTGTGACCGTCCACAAAAGGAAGCGGGCATCTTACGGTTTCCTGGGTCCAAGTCTAGTGTTTTGAACTTTCGCAAAGGTTAAAAATCTTATTTGCTAAACAAAAGTATGAAAAATTGTAAGAAATAATTTTATTTTTCTGAAGTGGGATGAGTTTTCTTGTTTTCAAGATCTAACAGGTTAGAACTGTGAGACACATGTTTGCCCAGTTTCATTGAACAACTTTTCACAAACAAAAAAATAAAGGGTGTTGTTTATAGAGTGATACAAGTTTAAATCATAATAAAGCATAGTAGTATATTTTGATATCAATGAAACGGTCTTTATTGGATAGAAAATGTTATGACATTAATGTTTAAATATGATCTCGGCCATGTTCCCGCTACGGCTGGCGCGTACAAGGCGCGATCTGGAACACCAATTTTCACAAACTGTTCGCAGCATTTGCGGCCGTATCTCGCTGATAACTCTTCGACTGTTGATTCCAGGTGTTCAATTGTTTGTGGTTTATCGACGTACACAAGTGATTTTACATAACCCCAAAGAAAATAATCCAATGGGGTCAAATCACACGATCTTGGGGGCCAATTAATTGGGGCCATTTCGTGAAATTATTTTTTTGTCAAAAGTTTCCTTGAGTAAATCAATTGTAGCGGCCGCTGTGTGGCATTTGGCTCCGTCCTGTTGGAACCACACATCCGCAAGATTAATGCCAGCTTATTGAGGTACGAAAAAACTTTGAATCATGTTCCTATACCATTCACCATTGACAGTAACATTCCGGTCTGACTCCTCTAGCCCATAAAGTGCACCAAACAATAATAATGGTGTTTTTACAAAAGCTTGTGGAATCAATTCACTCCAAATGCGACAATTCTGCTTATTTATGTACCCATTCAACCAAAAATGGGCTTCATCGGAAAATGGAAGAAGTGCACGATGAGTTTGACGAATAGAACAATTAATTTGATTAAAAATTTGGACAATTTGCACGCCTTGCTCTGGTGTAAGTCGATTTATAATGAAATGTCTAAATTAAAAAAAAGCAACTGTCAGCTGTTATGGGTGGTCAAATAAAGCAGTGATGCCAACTCAAAGTTGTATCACTCTATAAAAAAGACCATTTAGTATTGCCCAGCTTTTTGGCTCAAATACTCCTCTGTGCGTCATCAAATCGTATGTAGTGTTTCTTTCGAGTGGTATTATTTTAATGTATTTTCATTTTATACTTTGTGGCCTCATTCCCTGCGTGATTTTTGTAAGCAAAAATTAATATTTTTTAATGAAAATGCTTAAAATAAAATCTTTAGATATTTAATTGCTCACTTTGTAATACTAATAATCTTTTTCACAATATATTTTTTAATTCAACATAAATAATTTTTATAAATAATTTTCTCCAAACGCTGTTGTGAGTTATTAAGGTTTGATTTTGATTTCTTTAGCTGGGTATAAAATTAAACTGGTTACAAGGCTGAAAACGTGTATAACTCAGGAACGGTAAGAGCAGATTCAAAAATTATTTGTTTTGAATTGTTTAAAACTTATTGACCAACATTATCAGTTTATTTCATTTAATAAAAATATTTAAAGTTATAAAGCGTTATTTATGGAAAAATTACTGAAAATTGTAATGTAGGCTATATAAAAGAGCAACTTCATTTCAAAAACTACAAGTTTTTGCACACAAAAATAAAGCTTGGACATTTTTCGTTTAAATTGTTTCTTAAAAGTGAAGAAAATCGTGGTTATGGTTTAAGTTATGTTGAAAATACCAAAAACGGCCGTCAAACTCGATTTTTGGCGAAAATTCGACTTGTGGGACCTCTAAACCTCTTTTGAAAAATCTGAAAAAAATCTCAAAAACACTTGACTCTATTATTATTTATTTTTTGACAGCCTAGTGTACAAGTATAATTTCGACAATTTTCTTAGGAATTTTTTCAAAAATAGGCGTAGCAATATAATTACATACATGAATATTATACGAATATATTCACTTAATACAGCTACCAGCAACATTTAAAAATAAAAAAGTATTAATTTTCTTATTAGAATAAAGTTGTACTAATTTTTTTTATAATTACCTGCATCTGCCTACAACATATAAAGAGTTTTCCGAGAAGACAGAGGTCGTACAAAAAGGAATTTTCGGCTTGAAAATTAACTCTAAAGTGGAAAATTATGCAATTAATACACATATAGTAAAAACAAATATAATTTGCTTTTGAGTTCCCGGCAATTCCCAAAAAGAGCTCCCAAGGTCCCAAAAAATGGGATTTTTGGATATTTCTGCTGTATTTGTCTTATTTTTCGCCGTTCGCAGATAACATTTTAGGAAATATTTAAAAACATATCAGGTAAAATTTAAATTTTTTTGGTTCCAGCCTTGGAATCTGAGAAAAAAAGGCCTTGCATTTGATAATTATAACAAAAATATGTCTATTTGGAAACGATCTCGCACCTTTAATAACAAACATTTTTAACAAAAAATTTCTTCATAATGTTTCTTATAGTATTTCTTTTTGAATACATAAAAATATGGGGTTGATATTTTTGGAATATTTTTTAAAAAGATCGAAATAATTAACATACTTTTTCGCGCAAAAACGGCAAAAAAATAAAATTTTTTCAAATATTTAATTTAAATTACGTATAACTTTTCAATTAGTTGTGCTTTTGATACCAAATTTTGTTTTTATGATAAAAATTTTGTTTCGCATCCATACTAAGTTTTTTTTTTTAATTTAAAAAGATGTGACTTCTCCATAAGCAGAACAGTAGACCAAGGTTGGTAAAAAAAGCCAAAATTGACTTTTTTTCCCGAATTTTTCCTAAACTGTGAGTCTAAATAAAAATAAACATAATACAACGGAAGACGGCTGCGGCAATACTTGTCATTGTTTGTTTAAATTTTTATTAATTATTTTGTGGATACGTTTTTATAAAATGTTCTAAGAAATTTACACTTTGTTTAATATTTTGTAATCGAGGCCCTATGCTCCTTATAGGAACGACGGGAACATATATACATACATATATAATATTTTGTAATGCCAGTAACTAAAAACAATAAAACGATTAACATTTTATACATTGGCAGATATATTTGATATATTTTTTAAACTTTTATATTTTATGACAAAAGTTTTTGAACTTCAAACTCATTTTTTTGTACACAATAATGTTGTGAACACCGCCAATTATTCAAAAACTATAACAACATCAGAAATAGAAAGAGAGTCAAAAATTGAGAGAACAAGAAAGTCCGCAGAGAAAATAAAATAGATTTTAATTTTATAACGTTCCGCACTGCGGTATTTTACTTCAAAATCGTATGAAAAACCGCACCGCAATAAATTATCGTTACATTGTGTTCAGACTCTGTAAGTGAAACTGCATAAATGTAGGACTTGTAGTAGTGGATAGAGAAATCCAAAAAAAAAAATTTTTTTAAACAGATCAAAAACATCAGCTTGGCATCGGTTGGAATTTTTCATTAACCCTAGGTTGCCCAAGTTGAGGCTTCGTGGCTCCGCCCCCTTTAAACATATATAGTCCAAATTCTAAACTTAAGTTTTGTGACACCTTCTTAAATACTGTATAAAATCTCTTAAGAAGCAGACAACTCGTTTAAAAACTGCATAATTATTTCCATTTTTTTTTCAAAATCCCCTACTGTGGGATGTGTGTTTACCTTTATTTTAGAAACATTCTACAATTATTAGAATAAAAATCTATTAATACTAGGTAGTTGCCAAAACAATAACATAGAAGAACCGACAAATGTTTTAGCAAATGGACTCTTAGTTACTTAGTTATACGCGTACGAGTCTCACGCATGTATTTAAACTATCCCTGCAGAAAATTTGGTGACAATTGATCCAAATGTACTCGTCCTATAACTGGAGATAATGTGGGTGTTATCAAAAGTACCTAGTAGTGTATGGTGAAAAAGGTCATATCGTTTAAATGGTGGCATATTGACCATTTTCGTGGTGTATCGTCTTGATCTTGAGCCAATTTAATTCGGACTCGGTCTAGTATTGTAGTAAACTGCACTGAACATGTTCGATGTGGTCGAACACAGGACCTATCAAATAGTGTAAATATAATGTTAATTGCTCCCTTCAATGTGACTTTGGGATCAGTCCCGTAACTATACTTAGATATTAACCTAAGCTTAAATGGTATTTATACTTTTGAAATGTGAGTGGCCCTGTAGTCGAGTGGGTAGTGTGCCAGCCTGTCATGCACGAGGTTGTCAGTTCGAATCTCAAAAACTTTTCAGATTAAAAATAAAATTAAAAAAAAATGTCATTGCATTTGTAACAATAAAAAAATGTATAAGCGTTAATTGTTACAGTTAAATGTCGAAATTTTATTTATAAATAATTTATATTATTATACATCGAATAGGTCCCTATGGGATAGTTCAGTGACAAGTCACAAGGTGCATACAAAGTATCAATTAACCCCATCCTAGGCCATCCCCATGTAAAAGTGACTGGTCCGCTTCATAGGAAGTGTTAGAATTCGGACTGGTCCCTATCACTTGGGGACTGGTCCCTATCACTTGGGGACCGGTCACGTGACTAGTCTTGTGTCAGTTCCATTTCCTGCAGGGATATGAACACAAGTTTGCAAAATGAGCTTAAAAAATGGCATTTCAGGCAAAATTTTAAATAATATTGCTAAAACTAGTCTCCCTGAAGCAATATAATATATGAATTAAAAATGTTTTCGAATAATTCATTATATAAAAGATGTTTTACGCTATACCACATACAAAGAAAGTATAGTTTCCTTTAAGGATTTATTTATACAATTTGTTAATATGAATATATACTTGCGTACGTGTTTAGTCTTATTTAGGATTATATGGTCGTATAATAGTGAGTGTTACTTACAAAGTTTTTTTTGGTTTTATTGTATTTAAAACCATAGAAGTAATGTTCTTTAGTTTTTGTTGTTATAATAGCTGCTAGTTTGTTCCTCAAGAGTACTTACATACATTTAGGTATCAATGAGCAACTAAATTATGTCGTTCTTTGTTTATTTCATAATCATTCAGTTTTATTACAATTCATTGCTTTCATTGTTTAGCTGTTAGCTGTGCTTCAGCTTTTATAAAAAAAAATTTAAATCTAATACAAATCCTTAGGTTCTGTTATACTCATTTAATATAAGTTTGAAATTATAGTTGTTTGGTTGGTTGACGTGACTGCTCGTTTAATCGCTGCAAGCCAACACGTACGTACACATTGTTTAAAACAATTTACTTTTTAGCAAATTTGGGGAAAATATAAGTAAGTTGCACGATTTTTGTCTACTTAATGTACACAGTTTGTCAAACGTAAATAAATCAGCAGTTATTTATTTAAAAGATATTTTCAATTTCTATTTCAAAGCAATATGGGGATAATCAGACCTGTTATTTTTATGCACTATAAAATCTAAGTTATGCGCATAAAAAATGCGCCATAAAACCTAAAATATGCATTAAAATTAAAAGTAAATGAAAAGAAATCCTATCTATTAATACTTGTTTCAAACTCATAACTAATACAACTACAATTCTTAAACTACATATCTGAAAAGGAACGAAATTTATATTGTTATTATTTTCAGTGTTTTCATATAGGGTTTGGCAGTTTGACAGCAATCAGCTGTACTACACACATGCGGTAGTACAACCATTTGCTTTAGCAAGATTTTACTTAACTACACTCCAAAAATAAGTGAAATTCAAAATATAATAGTTTTCATATATTTATAATTTGATCAGGCTAAAGTTCGTATCGCCTTGTAAGCCAAATTATATGTAATAATTATTACTGAACAAATAACACCAAAGTAAATTGTAAATATACTGACAAACACATAATAGAACGGAACAACTAGCTATTTTCGAGGGCCACTACACCTTCATCATCAGCGTTCTTTGTGTTTGGTGTCAGTTGACGCAGATTTCTGCTTTATATATGTGAATTGTTTTGACTCATCGTATTCAATTTGCTAAAAGCTTTTTTGTAATGAAAGCTCAATTTTACCATTTCTAAATTTGCAACAGTCTTGCCATTAGTCATGCATATGCTCGAAATGTGACTGTGTTAACACATTAGTGCATGAAGATCCCCAGGAACCTTAAAGCAATTTTATTTGTAAATATATGATTAAAAACGACTATAAAAATATTTGTCAGAAGATTTATTAAAAAAAAGACGTATAAAATGGGTTTTAGGAGGAGTCCCCTATGAGGGACGCTATGCAGTATAGACACTTGCACAAAGAAAATTTTTAAAAAATTATTTTATGTGCAGACCTTTATTGCATTTGATGCATACTCAATTAGACTTCTTTCCGCAGTATGCATATCTCTAATCAGTTTTCGAGTACTTTACCGTCATACCGTATATCAGAATTACCATATGTTGTATTAACCTATTGCAGATGGCACACCGTACATTTCTAAGTAGGATGTAGCTATACATTGCCAGAACTGTAACAGGTAAGACCAATCTGGATCAATTGGGTGCAGTTTTCCCATAAGAATCCAACCATTTACAACCGAATAATCCAATAGATAAGCGAATGTTGGCCACCACCAGTTACGTTAACTAATTCGCGTTTGATAAACAGCAACTAACAGGTAAAAGTTAGTTAGGGAATTAGTTAGGAAAGATAACAACGGGTAGTATAACCTGTGTATTTCTATCATAAGAGTGCGTAGAGCTTCACGGATGTGAAATAATTATCTATATAAAGTCAATTGGAGTTTTTACCCATTTAGCTTCGATGCGAGGAAAACAACTTCGCACTTGGTTCAATTTCGTAAGATGGTGTATGTTTTTTAATAGTTTTTATCTCCACCTTGCAGACGAGCATATTTTGCAAACGCCTCGTCATTACTTTCACTCCAAGCATCCTCACTGTCAACGCGTTGTACTTCGCACTCAACATTTAACAAATTTTGCACCCAGATAATTTAGATTCCCTTCATGTTGATCATCACTTGCATGTCAATCAAGATCGGTCACATTACTTACCATCCCAAGGACGAATTGCAAATATATCTATATTTTGCAAATAATCGTCAAATTCTTCCAGTTGTTCCAAAATGTCAGCAACTGTAAGTCTATATAATAATAGCGATCAGAAGTACCCATGGAGAATAAAGTCCGTTATAAGGGACATGAATAAAAAACGCCTATTGATAATATTTTGACATTAATTTTTATTTCAAAACTAGAACATATTAATAACTTAACTATATTTTAATAAACACACATTAAAAAAATATATAAATATAGTGCCAAAAATTTATTTTTCACTATTAGTTACCCTGCACGTGTGTTGTGAATTTTATTATTGCCCTTATACATTATTTGCATAGTACTACGCACTCAGCAGAATTAATTTAATAAAAACACTTGTTATTATGAAGAAGACATACAACAGAATGAGATTCCAAATGTAAGTTACATTTTTAATTCTTCCTCTCCCTACAAAGTGGAATAATGGAATAATAAATACCTCATAAAATAGAACAAAATTAATAAGAAATCTCTATGGTTTTTTTTTGAACAACGAAATCTTATTAATTTCATAGAGAAAACCTTTTTGAAAAAATCAAGAAGAAATCTTGTAGTTTTTATGAGGTTATCTTATTGACTTTTTCAATAAAAAAATAAAAAAAATTGCGTCTTTATTCTCTGTATGTCTATTTATAGAAACAAAATAACAAGACACCTCATAAAATCAAGAAGATTTCCTTATTAAAAAATTAAATAAGATTATGAGTAAAGCCATAATCATATAGAAACCTACTAAAATCAAGAAGAAAATCTTATTGAAAAAATCAATAAGGCAACCTAATAGAATCAATAAGAAATCCCTATATCTTACAATTTATAAGAAAACCTAACAGAATCAAGACGTTTTTCGCTATGGATTGTTTTATTTGTGCCAAAAATAACGGAAATTGATTAAAAAAGGTTGTGAAAAATAAAATTTCTTCTTGATTTTATGTGATTTTCTTCTTGATAAAATTAATAAGATTTACCACATAAAACAATAAGGAGTCTCTATGAAAAAATTTTCGCTTCTTTCTGCTGGGATACCCCTTAGCCTAAAAACGATTCATAGAGAAAATTTTCTTGATTCTGTGAGGCAGTTTTTCTCTGTGTTACTTTCGATATTGTCACTATCGAAAGTTTTTGTGAGTTTAAAAATCTTAATTAATATGTCCATTCAAGACTATTAAAAGTTAGAAAAACTATTAATATATCGACCATACTGTCGTGATAGTATTGATATAAAAAAGCAACATATTTAAATTATTTTGCTTCTAGTTCATAACAGGACAATTTTTTGTACATATCTTGAAGCAAATGAGTTTTGTTAATTTCAGCTTACTTAGCGTTCAGCAAAACGAAGAAAATATAAAAGTTTTTTTAAATTTATTAGTGAATTTATATGCAACTTTAAAAGAAAACTGGCTCGGAAAATTAAAAGATTGTCAAAAAAGAAGCCAAAAAACTAATATGTTTTAAAATGAAAAAAGCGGATAGCCAAGACAGTTTTTTAAGTGATATTGATTCTTATTTTTTATTTATTTTTATTTTTTTAAGAGAAGTAACACTTAGGCAATGAATGCCTACTACCATTACTAGATGTGATAGAGAAGACAGTGGCTGAAGGAAGAGATAGAAGAAAGCTTCATTCTCTTAAAACTCTGCTTTTTTACATGCATTTTTTTAACGGATTATTGCAGCGCCTCTGGTGTCAGTGAGGCGAACTAAATTTTCGAAGTTGTTCTTAGTAGCCAGTTTATTGGTTTATGATCCTGCTACACAATATACAATATGTTATATTATAGATTAAATTAAAAATATTAGACCTTATGTCGAGTACGCACCGTGACATTTTGTGATATCGCAATAGTGTGTACTAGTGACAATGTTTGTCAATTGCGATATATTTCATTGTGTGGCATTGCTTTCCATATAAAAAACAATGTGAACGCTATTTCACATATTTTGAAATTAACACCAGGAAATGACAGCAGAAGAAATGACAGATGTGTACTCAGCCTTAATTTTAATATACATATTTAATGAAAAAAAAAACAACACACAAATGCTTGTATTGATACACTAGAAAAGCGATTAGAAATGCCCGTATAATATGATTCGAAAAATACACATAAATGACTGAAAAATTACTCAGAAAAGATTCAAAATTGACTGTAAGTACTACCTTAAACTGTATCGAAAATGAGTCGAAATTGATTAGAAACGCGAGTCATAAAAGACTCTTTTAGAAGACTAGCTGTTAGGGTACAACAGTATTTTCGATTCGAAATCGAACGCATAAATAATTTATTTAATCGTGCGGAGAAGTCAAAAAAGACTCGAATATGATCATTAATTTCATAAAATGCTGACCGGAAATGATGTGAAAATATTAAGAAAATAATGTTTTTTTTTTTGTTATTTACTCAATCGATAATTTTATGACAGTATCACCGAGTCATATTTTTTTAAGAATATTTTAATAGTTTGAAAAAAAAACTAAAAGGCAACTTAACCAACATCACCAGATAAATTGAAGTTTTCCTTCAAGTATCTAAAAATTTTATTGCAAAAAGAAATTATACTTTTGGCAAGCCATACAAATTGTGCACCATAACCTGAATCACTAACGTAAAAAGCGCCACTTTGCTCTTACAAATTCAAGTACATTTTCCTTAAATACATATTCTTATTATGTGCTTGTTAAGTGCTTAAATTTGTTTTAATTAGGCGAAACAGTTGCTGTATTTTATGGAACATAATGACTGCCATATTCTATAAAATTTATTTGCTTGGTACTGACAGTCTTATTAGTGCTCGTTTAAAGCCATTATAATTATTTCAATAGCTCTCGAGCAAACAGAAGACTTGCTGCCGAAACTAATTGTATCTTTTTGCTATAACAATTTCAACTTTATGTCATACTTGGCGTTATTTGATAAAGTAAGAAAAACAAAACCAAAAAAGAGTTGCTTTTAAGGGCTTAAACAGAATGTAAAATCAATATTTTGCCATTGAGTTTTGTGTTATTTTATGTCAAAGAATACTCGTAGTTTAAGTTATTTATTGGTTAAACTTTAACTGGTCTTTGCAAGTTAGAAGATGTTTGCCCTGCGGAAAAAAATAAAAAAAAAATGTTTAAGGATATTTAAAAATAAACGTTTCGCATTTAAAAATGTTAATTAATGTTAAGGCTGAAATGTTTGTGGTTCGTTCAAAATCTTATTGTTTATAAAAACTTATTCAATTTGGATAATAAAAATTTAAAACCAAAACAATACAAGACTATGAAATAAAGAGTGGCCCGAAATTTATGAGAACTTTTATTTAAAATATGTCATTAATGTTAGTTAGACTAATATAGTTAATTTTTAAAATAAAATGCGTTCGAAATGGAAAAAAATCAAGATAATAGCCTTTATTATACTGCAGTTTCTTACCTGCAAAACTTATCACTACAATGGACTCAATTGTAAAGGGAATAATATATAAACTCCGCTAGAGAGAGTATTGCTTGCAGCTTACTAGCATGACAGTATGCAACATAATCAGGTTAAAATGAAAGATTACAATCAGTGAAATTATGTGAAGTTCCGGAATATCTATTTTTGCTTGTTGTCATCAGTAGACTTCAACACAAATCAGAAATAATTTCTTAATCGGACTTAAGTTCAGTAATTTCAGTTTTTATTGATTAATGTGAAATTACTGAACTTAAACCCGATTAAGAAATGTTAACTTTAATGTTTTTATTCAGCCTCAAAATTATGCAATGTAAAATAATAATTAAGAAGTTCGCACTGCTCGACAATTCTTTGAACTAGTTATTCCTGTGGAAGCGATCTTGCTGATGAATATTAAAGATAAGATGAATTTCTGTTCAAAAATATTCGTGAAATTTTAGAAAATCTCTTCAATTACAAAATTGGTAATTCAAATATCTGATAAATGTGTCTGTTTCATGAGGAATGCCATATTTAGCAGCAACTAAAGATGCCAAATTTTACCGCACTTGTCATTACAGCACAATTTTCATTGATAATGTGAACCATTTTTTATTGATATATAATTAGCACTTATATATTACATTAGCTGTCATATGTATATTTCATTACCGGTGGGATTTGTCAACAGTATAGTCCATGCTTTAATCAACAACTAAATTATAGTTATTATTATTTTCAAATTGTCCCTGGTATCTCGCTGTATTACCGCGCGCTTGGTACCGTATAAGATCAATAATGTACCAAACAAAACGTACAATTTTACCATCAATTCCATCCCCGATATGCAGTCACTCGCACACACACAAAAACATACATGTGGACATTTCCTAAAAAAAGCCTGTTTTTTTTATATATGCATGTATCTTTAAATCCTCAGGTTTGATTGTCAGAATTTTTTCAGTGAATATGGAGATATTTGATCACTTCTCAAATGTAAGAAAAACTTATTTTCAAAAATGATTTTTAAATTCTTTTTCAACATTTTGTCAAACAAATGTCACGTAACGCCAGAAAGGAATTGACCATATGCAGACCTATGTGTACAAAATTGTAAGAATAGTTAATATAGATTCATATGACCTCAAAACGTAAAGATATGGTGAAAGACTCGTACATATACCTCTCAACGTGAATGTTGTGTCAATTTGCGTACACCCATCACTTGTCAATGATTATTTGTTCGTATATAATACACAAATATATCACTTTAACTGACAGTTTATAGAAGCCATGTAAAAATTCCCGTCTGCCTATTTATATTGAAAACAGAAACAAAATTGAGTGCTAACTTTTTGTTTTCAATATACATAAATAGGCAGACGAGAATTTTTACATGGCTTCTATAAACTGGCAGTAACTATTAATATGTTTGCAGTAAATTGTTTTTCCTGTGAATAGTTGTGTAATTTATGCAAATATACTTCAAATAAACTCAGCCATAACTATCAGATGTAAGAACACTTGAAAAAAAGAACTTAGACATACTTATATGAAAATCTCGTTATAACCTGCTTTAGTTGTATACTGAGATAGAAAGAAAAAGGCTTTTAATATCCATTCATTCATTCACCTTCTTAATTATTTACCTATTATTATCACAAGTGCTATTGAGTAGAATTGAATTTATACACACAATTATATTTAGCACAAGTTTAAGCACAAAACAAATATTTTCTTTCTGGATATTTTTACTTGTATAATTTAGTTTTATATCTAAAATATATATTTTTCCTGCATTTGATTATCTCAGCGTAGTAAAAAAGAAAAAAAGACTTAATAATTTTGGCCAAGTCTTGATACTGAAATTGAACAACATGTCGAGCCATAACCGTTAAAATAGCTTAAGCGACACATTTTTTGGACTTTTTTTTGACGAAAATCTACTACTTACGATCGCAAATAGTCGATTTAGGTCAAAAAATGAAGTTCGAAAATCATGTAGCTTAAGCTATTTTGGCGGTTATAGCACGATGTACAAAACTGTTAATATTTCACTTAGCTTTGCACTCTTCTTTGATTATTTGAAGGTTACTTTATTTGTTTAATATTATAGTGTTTGCACAAAATACAAAACAAGTGATGGAATAAGGCCATCAGCTAAGAATCTGCAAATGTATTACCAAGATTTTTGCAAGCAGTGCCACTGTGCATGCAGTTGCACGGCTAACATAAGAATTTGACACAAATATATACGATTTTACAGCTACAAACACATATGTTCCTTTAAAATGTTGTTGTTTTATAAAACTTAATGAAAAGTTCAAGTACAATACCATGCTATACGTGATTGTAATATCTCATCACCAGTGTTACTGCAGTATTTAAAAAAAAAAACATCCTAATATGACAAATTTGCAAGGGTATCCAGTTAATCGGTTTTATGTATTGTGCAAGTAAATAATTAATCGGTTTTATGTTCTTGATTTCGAATGAATCATCGAGTAAAGGAGAATTTAGAAAACACTTATAGTAAGTAATATAAAATAAACAGTGATATTTCACTAAGAATATAATTTATTAACAATATAACATAAACAAATTTAAAAGTCAATGAGCGTGCGATTTTATATATTTGTATATATTTATTGTCAAAGATATTTATTGAACACATTTATATTACGCTGCAGCCACACGTTCAATAAATCGCTTTCAATTTCATTACACACATTAAATGACACCGACAAAGAAACAACTCAAATTTGTACCTTCAATCAATGTGTGTTGTGACTACACTGAAAGAATTTTCGGCATAAATTCTATGAATTTCGACATTAATCTAATGAAAAATTCATTAAAATTCAACCAATGTAACGCTTCGTTGGAGTAATGAAACCAGTTTCGTCAAATTTATTTTATTGAAAACTTCATCAAATTTATTTAAAATTGTAATTAATGCAGTGCTATAACTTCATCGAAACAATAAAATAATTTCATGAAAGGAATGAAATAACTTAAACATAAAGCAGTTTCTTAATAATTATAAAATATTATTGTCATAAATCCAATAATATATTCTTACGAAACCAGAATACCACCGAAGCAATTCCAATGAAATTCAATTTAAATTTAAATTTTTAAATTTTCAATTTAAAAAGTTTGATTGTGTTAGTAAAAAAAGAGTGAGTGTATTAGAAATTGAATAGAATTGAAAGGCAAAAATGGAATGGGTGACCCCCAAGTTACAAATAAAAAATCATTAAAATTATTTTGTTTGAGGTATAGTTTCAAATGAATAAACAGCGAGGAAAAAATTAAGAATTTATTCGAAAATAGTTTCAACCGAAAAATGTGGCTCTCAAGAAAAAAAAGTTTGGCTACCACTGTTGTACCAATTTTATACTTTGTGTTGATATACGATTATTAAAATATAATTTCATCATTCTTGAAGCTTAAATACACAGAAAGCGCACAGATAAAATGCATAAAACATCATTCATTAAATCACTCAGTCAAATTCTGAGGTATGATTCGAGTACAAAAATGCTGTGCAAGAACGGATCCAATGTAGAAAAGTGACGGAAAAACTGAAAAAATTATATTTGGTGCAAAAATGTACACATATATCTCAAATTTAATGAAATAAAATATACACTGTTCGAAAGGTCTTAGTCCCTAACTTTTTAAATCCACGTATAAATTTAAAATCGGTTCATATTCAACTTAGTTAGAAGATAATAAGTGCCTACGGGTATGAATCCCGGTTTTTTTACCCGTAACTCATGATTTTGGGGTGGTTTGGAAAATTTTAATTACTGAGTGATGTTATACTCAACAATACCAACCAGAAAAATAGTAACACGTCACAGGTATTTTTTTTTTGTCACACAGTGTAATATTCATATCCCTTATTAAGTCATGACACTCGGTTGATGTAATCAATTTAAGAAGTGTCAGAATCACATGTTTGTTTCAATTACGTCCTCATGGCAATGAACATGGATTTTTTTTATGGATTAATAGAAATTTGACCGCGTGAATTGAGACAGTTTATTCAAATAATATTTTATTGGCCTACACAGAGAAAACAGTGCCTACTAAATACCTCATAAATAGAACAAAATTAATAAGAAATCTCTATGGTTTTTTTCAATAGGTAAATCTTATTAATTTCAAAGAGAAAACCTTTTTGAAAAATCAAGAAGAAATCTTGTAATTTTTATGAGGTTATCTTATTGAAAAAAAATTGCGTCTTTATTCTTTGTACTTATTGTATTTTCATTTAAATTCTATATACTTATGTTTGTATGTATGTAGTATGTTGTAGATGTTATTTATTTATACATTCATACATACAAACATACGCATTAGGTTATATTCTTAACTATCTTTCTCACCAAGTATGGAACCAGCAAACTTCTACTTGATAGACAAGCACTCTACCCAATATGCTAACATGCAGCCTGAATAACCATTGAAATTATTGTGCAAAAATTCTTATACAAAAATGAAAAAGATCAAGAAAAAAATTTTCTGTATGTCTATTTATAGAAACGAAATAACAAGACACCTCATCAAATCAAGAAGATTTCCTTATTAAAAAAGTCAATAAGATGCTTTACACATAATCATATAGGAACCTACAAAAATCAAGAAGAAAACGTTATTGAAAAAATCAATAAGGCAACCTAATATAATCAAGAATAAAACCTTTTGAAAAAAATCAATAAGGCAACCTAATAAAATCAATAAGAAATCCCTATAGTTTACAATTTATAGGAAAACCTAATAGAATCAAGAAGTTTTTCTCTATGGATTGTTTTTTTGGTGCCAAAAATAACGGAAATTGAGTAAAAAACGTTGTGAATAATAAGATTTCTCCTTGATTTTATGTGGTTTTCTTCTTGATAAAATTAATAAGACTTACCACATAAAAACAATAAGGAATCTCTATGAAAAAATCTTCGCTTCTTTCTGTTGGGATACCCCTTAGCCTAAAAACGGTTCATAGAGAAAATCTTCTTGATTCTATGATACAGTTTTTTCTCTGTGTAAATATTTTCAACCAATATTTTTTCTGGGTGGATATAGTGCATTATTTTAATAAAAAAAATGCAATTTTAATTTTATGAAATTTTAACGTGTTTTTGGTATTTGATTTTACGTCTTTTGTGGTAAGTCCTTTTTCAGTAAAAAAATATTTGAGTTTTGAATTTATTGATTGAATACAAAATCAATTTTTTTCTGTGTGAATGCCCTAACATTTTCTAACTAATTTTTACATAAAGTTACATTTGCTGTCTAGCTTGTTAGTTTTACCACATCATGTGTAACTGCAAACAGTTAGTGTAGATTGTTTTAAACAAGAATTTTATATTCTAAAAACAATAATATAACACGCGATAAAATTTAATACCTTGAGGTATTTCTTTGCCAGTGAAGTAGTTAATTTAAATTTTTTAGTTCATGTACTTTTCACAGGAATAATTTAATGTATTCACAAGAGATTTTATGAGTACTGGTTCTTCAGGTGGTCATATACAAGCACGGCTGCCAGATGTGACGATTTATCGTCATTTATACGATTTTTGGTGCCGAAAATAGCAGAATGACGATATAACGATTTTTTCCTTAAAATTGACGATTTTTCAATAGTCCAAAAAGGGTAACATTTTATAAAAAATCTGCTGTTAGAATTCATATATGCATTTTGGTGTATACATGCTTACATATCGTTGGTCACAATTCGAAAGGCTCTGCTTTGTATTTTTTTACTATATTGAGTATTTCACAAAAATTTTTTGCAATAGCGTAAAAAATAACGCTTTTACAAGCAGTTTAAAAAATATTACATTTTGAATATTACACTTTCTATTATGATTTATCTTCTCCTGTAAAGTTACAATTGTATGATTTAGAGCTTTTCTACTTGAGACCAACGATATATTGAACTCTGTGTAAATTGATATCTTCAAAAAACATAAATGTGCAAAAAGGTCAAGTTCCTATCAAAAATTTCGTCCATCAAAAGTACTGATACCGAAACTTGGACCTTGGGAATATTTGTCATATATTTACCACTGAGGGGAACAAAGTTATATATGAACATGAATTATTATATTTTTGTTTTCTAATTAAATTTATAAAAAAGAGCATTTGTGCGATTTTTCTGACGATTTTTTAAGTTTTATCGGTATTTCGACGATTTTTCGATCATTTTATCTGGCAGCCCTGTATACCAAGCATAAACTTCCAGCTGTAGTAGCAACTGCTCTAAATAAAATGCATACAGACAATGCTTAAGCACCAGCAAATAAATTTAAAATTAAAATAAACTTTTGACAATATGTCAAATAATACATTTTATAAATATTATTCTTGTTCACGTAAAAGAAAAGTCAAATTACAGTGGAAATAAAATAATGCATTTCAGTTATAAAAATTTTTCGATAGACTTCTACAAAATTTTAGCTACTGCAGAAATAATTATTTTCGTAGGGTGAAAAATTGCTAAAGATTACCTAGGCGTTGTAATTGCATAAATCTAATTTTGTTCCTCTTTCTGCTTTCAAAAATCGTAACAAATATGTAATTATGAAAATTATATATTTTTTTTAGTTTCCTTTCAAAGGCAGCAGTCTCAAAGCCAAAAGCAAAGTGGAATTAAATATTAAAATGTTGCACTCAATCTAGCAAATGTTACAATGAGCACTCATTTCTATACTTTGGCAGGATTTTTTAGTCATTTAAGAGGAAACTGAATGAAATTTCTTCATTATAACATATATAAAGGGTCTTTTATTAAGGGCATTTTATCTTTAAATTTAAATAAAACAAAGTGTATGTGAGTTATAATTTATGTCTGCGGTCACAAGCGATAACGTTTTTTTCCAAAAAATCCAAATGGGCTCTTTGTCGTAAAGTAAGAATTACTGTTTTAACGAACAAAGCGCAGATTTTCTGAAAATTTCGTTTTTAGTATTATTTGGCATTTATTAAAATTTTGATTGGGCTTTTTTATACCCTTTACCAAAAATGGAAAAGGGTATATATAGGTTTGTCAATCCGTGTGTAATTTCCATAATATTCATATGCGATCCATAAAATTTATATATTCTGGATCCTTATGAATAGGGAAGACGAATAAGCGATGTCCCTCTGCCCGTCCGTCCGTCCGTCCGTCTGGTGTACGTGAAATCGGTTTTCCGAAGCTCACAGAAAAGCTAGAGACTTCGTTCCTGGACTGGTGTGTCAGATATGGTCCAATTTAGATTGGTATTGAAAATCAGCAAAATCGAGCAGACGATTGCATAGCTGCAAACTTAAACTTTATTTTGCCATTAAAAGTAATTACCGAAAACAAATTTTTATTTTTTTTAATAAATAAACTTATTTTACACTTCAGTACGACTAAAATTGGTATTTTTAATTAAAAAAATATAATAAAAAATTAAAAAGACGTTTGCAGGGTTGGAAAACTTTAACTTTTTTAAAATATGTAAAATTAACTATGTCTAAAAGTATGTCTTTGTCACAGGGTATTTTCTCGAGAACCGTAAGAGCTACAGACCTGAAACCTAGACACAGAGTGTAGACCTTTGGCCGCTACAACAGCAAATACACGAGAATTAGAAATTAAAGGGTGTTCCAAAACGAGCAACGAAAAATATTAAATAAGTGTGTAGACCTTTGGCCGCTACAACAGCAAATACACGAGAATTAGAAATTAAAGGGTGTTCCAAAACGAGCAACGAAAAATATTAAAATCCCATGTAATATACATACACTTGAAATTTGTAAGGTTAGTGTATTTTTATACAGACTACAAAAATTAACACTAAAATTTAAAAAAATTTCAATTAAAGGCTGTTCCATCAGTTAATGCAATTTTGACTATGCAATTTTAACAACTTGCTGTATCTTGGAAACCGTAACAGCAAAACTCTTGAAATTTTCAAAAACGGTAAAACTATAGAATCAAAGAATTATAAAATCGCCAAACCGAAAAAAATTGCCAAAAACAAAAAAAAAGCCAAAACGAAAAAAAGCACCAAATTAAAAAAAAAATTCTAAAGACTAAAATAAATCGCGAAAAACCGGAAAAATTTATTAAATGAAAAAAAAATCGCCAAGATAAAAAAAACCACAAAACAGAAAAAAATCGCCAAAATGAAAAAAAAATCCAAAACGAAAAAAACCAAAAAAAAAACGAAAAAATTGCCAAAATGAAAAAAACTCCAAAACAGGAAAAAATCGCCAAAATGAAAAAAGACCCAAAAACTGAAAAAATCGCACAAAAACAGAAAAAAATTGAAAAAAACAAGAAAATCACCAAAATTTAAAAAAAACGCTTAATTGAAAAAAATCGCCAAAACGAAAAAAACCCCAAAAAACGGGAAAAATCGCCAAAATAAAAAAAACCAAAAAAAAAATTGCTAAAATGAAAAAAATTGGCAAAATGAAAAATATCGCCAAAACGAAAAAAACTCCAAAAAACCAGAAAAAAATCGCCAAAAAAACCCCAAAAAACAGAAAAATATCGCCAAAATGAAAAAACTCCTAAACAGGAAAAAATCGCCTAAATGAAAAAAAAAACATAAAAACGTAAAAAAATCACCAAAAAGAAAAAAAACTTCCAAAAACAGAAAAAAATCGCCAAAACAAGAAAAAAGCGACAAAACTGAAAAAATCGTTTAAACTGAAAAAAAACTTCAAAAAAGCAAAAAAAAAAAGCCACATTAAACAATGCTCAAAACCGAATGTACGGAACCCTTCGTGCGCGAGGAAAAGTCGCACTTTATTGCATTTTTTAATGTTAAAGGAAATAAATGAAACTAAGTTTTTCCTTATTTCGTTTTTGCTTTGTTCACTTAACATATTTTATGTATTTTTTTAAGAACTAGATTGGTATCAATAATCAGAAAAATCCAAAATTATGATTCCAGAGTTGGAAAACTTACACTTTTTTGTTATGTAAAATTAAATAGGTCTAAACATTTTTTTCTTTTCCTTCATAAATTGAATATATTTTATGCTTCTGAAAGAAAAGTTTGGCGTATAAGATTTGAAAAATTAAAATTACAGAGATGGAAAAATTTAATTTGTTTTGATATTTCTTTGTTCACTTAACTCATTTTATTAATTTTTTAAATCAGAAAAATCTAAAATGTTGATTACAGGGTTGGTAAATTTATTGTTTTTTCTACAAAAGTAACTAGGTCAAGTTAGTTTTTTGTTTTTGTTTACAAGTTTTATATACTTTATGACTTAGAATGAAATAGTTTGGCATAGAAATTAGACAAATAAAAGACATAGCTCCAGAGCTGGAAAACTTAAACTTTTTCTGGTATATAAAACTAATTATTTCTTTGGTAATTACATATATTCTATATTTTATAAAGAAACTCAGAAAAATGGTTCCAGGGTTGGAGCTTAAAAAAAGTTTCGGTAAAAAATAGCCAAAAATATTTTTTTTTTCAGTTAAACAGATTTCATGTTTTAGGAAAATCATTACTCAAGATTTTTTATACATGTTTAATTTTTTATGGATATCTAATCTAATTGAAGTATAAACGAAGGTTTGTGTTTATTGTGCTCTCAGCACAATAACTATTAATTTTTAGTAAATGGAGATAAAACTAAAATTTATCGCTAAAGATAAATTAAAGGACATGTTCCGTTTCATTTTCCTGATACCTTTCCTTTCTGCTGAGCAAATTTCAAAAAAATCCTGTAGGAATAAAACGTTTACATAATACCACGATGTATACCATTTGCAGTTTGAACTTTAAATCAAGACACTAAGCAGTTTTGCAATATTAATGATTATTAAATACGGGAAAATATTAAGCAAGTTAGTTTACTTGGTATGTGCAATACTAAGAATATTTTAAATTTATTAAATAGCAGCACGGTTTTTGTACGTCTCGAGAGCAAATAAACAAGCCCCAATTTCTTGGTACTGTATTGACGTGACGTCGATGTTGACTGGAATAAGAGTGAATGTAAAAATTTCTTAACCATATAGTGTAGAGTAAAATATTCAACTATTGCTAATACCGAAAATAAAATAATTGAATCAAATTCTTTAATCGAAAAATTCTGAATGGTCAGTTACTATTAATTGCTTTGGAGAAAAAAATTATAGATTTTTTTACAAAACAAATATGTATGTATGTTGTTGTATACTATATATATGTACGTACGTTGGTAAAGGGTATATAAGATTCGGCACAGCCGAATATAGCACTCTTACTTGTTTTAACACTCAAAAGTTTAAAAACAGCTGCTTGTATATAAACTAAGTTGCCAACTGGCATATGTATTTGACATTTATGTTGCGTCGTCGTAGTTGTAAGTTGAACAGTATTTTTTTTTAATCGAAAATAAGATGTTTTAATTATTTTGGATAAAATTGGAAATGGATACATAGTGCAATGGCTTTGAAGTCCGATGGTTTTGTTTTTATTCTCATAGGGGCGATTCCCAGGCGATGGACGCGACATTCGTACAATTTTTGTTGAGCAAAATATAAGAAAGGAATAGAAATATCCAATGCATATCTTAAGTGTTTTAAAGCAATGAAAGAGTGGGACATTTAAGAAAAAATTTTGGGTGATTCTCGTATCAATAATATAGAAAAAAAAATATAAAATATCAGCGAGAAACGGACCTGACAAAAATAGATGTTGTTTTTGTGCACTTATAGAAATAGCATGGTCCCTTGTTCCACCTACGAATCCCGGGAAGTGTGAATGTGGAAATGTAGATGAAAGAATATCGTTTATGTGTAGATTTATGATATATAAATTCTTTTTTTTTTTTTAACGGGTAAAGTACAAATACGGACGCGACAAGTCGGACGTGAAATTTTTTTCCAAGAGAACTAAAGGCAGTAACTTTGCTAATATAATAACAAATGCTTATTTACTGCAGAAAAAAGTTTATAAATATTGATTTTATGCGCCGAATGCGACGTTAAGGTATAAGTGAAAGCAAACTCAAAAACCTTCTGCTATTAGAACTCCGTTCTCCTTTTTTTGTGCTAATGTGTAAGGTTATTGTTAGTAGAAAATTTGTAAATTACAGAAAATAACAAAGAATACGTACTACAAATATCTTTTTTACAGTCGGATATTTCAGTCAAAAAACTAAAAAAAAAGAAATTGTTTTATATATATAAATTAGAGACCTCTCAGCTTTACACCCGTATTCTAAGCTTTGTGACAAAATAAAAATTATAATAAATGACAATATTTAGATTGCTTAAAATATAAAAATTGTCATTTGTCTATCTCACGTGATGACGAGTTCACAGTCGTCAAATTGCTAATGCAGAATATCCAGTCACTGGGTGTCGTCCTAAATTCGACAGTTTTATTTGTTGATGTACCCATTCACCCAGCAATTACATTCATGGTTTTTACAAAACAATTCAAGCATTTGCACATGCTGTTGAACTCCATATCGGTCCATAGTGATTTGGCAGAACAGCCAATTCAACAGATGTAACTTCAATGATATGGCTGCTACATAACGATACGGTTAAGATGTCCTTATTGGAAGAGCCACTAAATATAAAATAGGAAAAATTAACCAATGTGTTTTGTTGTATAACTCAGTTTCTGATAAATTTGCCATTTTCACTTGGGTGTTCTTTGAAGTTTAATAATAAAATCACAATAATGACCTTAATTATGCGAAATGCTTAAAACAAGTTGTGAATAAGGAATAAAACATAAATAAAACCAAAAGAGTTGCATTAAATATAATTAATTTTCATATAATTATACCATTATCAAAACGTTGGAAAAACAAAAGTTTATTCATCTTGGCATTAACATTGTTATTTGCCACCGAATAAAAAAATATGTTGCAATAATATTAACATAAAAAGGGTGAATGAACATTGAAGATTTATGAAATAAAATGGAATGAATAAGTTACAGCAGATTGCTTGTAATAATTTATAACTTTTATTGAGTTTTTATTTATTAAGGCTACAAAGTATGCAAATATTTTTAAAGATTTTTACGTTATTTAGAGTAAATACGGTTTAAGATTTTCTGTTTCCTCTCTTAATTTAATTTTATTATTGTTAAAAATTTAAGAAATATTAGAGCAATATTTAAACAGGATGTTAAGGATCTTTTTGCATACTTAAAGTTTTAAAAAATTCAGGCATAATAAACAAAATATTTATGACGTTTTATTCCCATAGTGAAATAAAATTAATTTTGTCAAACTAATCGTTATTTAATAATTTGAATTTTTAATTATATTATATTTAATAAGTTTTATTTCAATTTTTCTATTATTCTATTTTTTTAAACAATTTCAAGTTCAGTTTTTATATACCCTTCACTAAGAGTGGTAGAGGATATATGTGCCCTTAGTTATGAAAGTGGTCTGAGTCGTATATTTCGTTGGTTGACAAATTTAGTAGATTACATTTGAAAAAACTTAAAAATATTTTTATATTAGGCAATATTTGAATTTAGAGTTGTACTAACTATTATTGATTTATCTAAAATTACTTAATATTTATAAGATATTGATTGATGTTTTTTTTAAGATTTTAACATGTGACACAAAAAGTATATACCTATACATACATATATTTTGGTTCCTTATGGAATACGAATAAGCGATGTCCTTCTGTCTGTACATGAAATCGGTTTTGAGAAGCTTTCAGAACAGCTAGAGACTTCTGTGTATGAGAAATAGTCCAAAAGAGATTGGTATTTAAAATCATCAAAATCAAAGAGATTATTTCAGAGCTGGAAAATTTAAATTATTTTTGTCATATAATTATTTTTTTTGTTAAAGAAACCTATTTTATATTTCTGAGTTTCCAGCTCTGGATGTGTGGTTTTTATTTTTATAATTTTCTACACCAAATTTTCTTTCCAAAACGTAAAATATATATAATTTATAAAAAAGATGAAAAAAATTAATTATGTATCTATTTCCTTTAATAATATAATATATGTTTAATTCATAGAAAAAAAAATTAGTTTTAGTAAATTACTTCTATATAAGAAAAAAGTAAAAGTTTTCCAACCCTGGAAACGCCTTTTTAATTTTTTTTTTTAAATTTGAAATACCAATTTTATTCAAAATAAAGTTTAAACTTTCCACGTCTGCAATCGTCGGCTCGATTTTGCTGATTTGCAATACCAATGTATTTTGCACCATTTCTGACACCAGTCCAAGAACGAAGTGTCTACACAGAGATAAAACTGCCTCATAGAATCAATAAGATTTTCTCTATGAAACGTTTTTAGAGCAAGGGGTATCCCAGCAGAAAGAAGCGAAGATTTTTTCAAAGAGATTCCTTATTGTTTTTGTGTGGTAAATCTTATTAATTTTATCAAAAAGAAAACCACATAAAATAAAGAAGAAATCTTATTATTCACAACTTTTTTTTACTCAATTTCCGTTATTTTTGGCACCAATAAAACAATATATGGAGAAAAACTTCTTGATTCTATTAGGTTTTTTTTATAAATTTTAAAGTATAAGGATTTCTATTGATTTTATTAGGTTGCCTTATTAATTTTTTTTAAAAAGGTTTTCTTATTGATTTTATTAGGCTATCTTATTTCAATAAGGTTTTATTCTTGATTTTAGTAGGTTCCTATACTATTATGTGTAAAGCATCTTATTGATTTTTTTTAATAAGGAAATCTTCTTGATTTTATGAGGTGTCTTGTTATTTCTTTTCTATAAATAGACATACAGACTATTTTTTTCTTGATCTTTTTCATTTTTGTATAAGAATGTTTGCACAATAATTTCAATACTTATTCAGGCTGCGTGTTAGCATATTGGTTAGAGTGCTTGTCTATCAGGTAAAAGTTTGCTGGTTCAATACTTGGTGAGTAAGTTAGTTAAGAATATAACCTAATGTGTATGTAAGTATGTATAAATAAATAACATCTACAATATACTACATACATACATACATATGTAAATATATGGTATAGAATTTAAATGAAAAGCATAAGTACAGAGAATAAAGACGCAATCTTTTTTAAAATTTTTTTTTTAAATCAATAAGATAACCTCATAAAACCTACAAGATTTCTTCTTGATTTTTTCAAAAAGGTTTTCTCTATGAAATTAATAAGATATCCTTATTGAAAAAAAAACCATAGAGATTTCTTATTAATTTTGTCTATTTTATGAGATATTTAGTAGGCACTGTTTTCTCTGTGTAGCTTTTCTGGGAGCTTCGGAAAACCGATTTCACGTACAGACAGAAGGACATACGGATCCATAATATATATACTTTACTTTTTCTATTGATATTATAGAAATTACAAACGGAATAACAAACCTATATATACCCTTTTTTGGAAAGGTCTATCTTCACTGATGGTTAAACAAACATCGAGAAATTTTCACGCATATGCGTATAAAATGTATGTATGTGAACTCATTTACATTTTCCTTTTGGGAAATATATTTTATCGCTATATAACACAAAGGCTCAACTGTGCGTAATTTGACTTTTTTAATGTCCGTGTGTTTTTTGGTTGTCAAATTTTGACAAATAAAAATCATAAACTCTTCTCTGAAATCACTTGTTTACAATTTTTCTGAAATTTTTCGCATTGAAGATAGTGAATTCCTCCTAAGAAAAGGCAATAATTATTACAAACTGTAAGAATGATACTTTTAATTCTTCCTTTACTAAGCTGTTTGTTGTCTCTTTGTGGTATGTCGGCGATAATAATATATAAAGTCATAAAAGTAAAAATGATGCTGACCCAGCAAACTCTTTGTTTCTATTTAAAATCAGTAATGATTCAACATTAAGCAAAATTTATTTATTAATTTCAATATGTTTCAAATCGAAATATAAAAGATTTATATACAATAAAATAAACCCTAAATTATTCAGCTAAACAAAATAACTCTTAATAGTTGGGAATATGAGGTAGCATTTAAAAAATGTTTATATTAAAATTAAGTATTTTTATTTTGGAATTCTCATTTATTGAGGACTGGCATACAATTACTTCCACTGCATGTTTATTTGATACATTTCTGACATATCTTGCAAATAAAATCACTACACAAACACAGAGTGCCTACTAAATACCTCATAGAATAGAACAAAATTAAGAAGAAATCTCTATGGTTTTTTTCAATAAGGAAATCTTATTAATTTCATAGAGAAAACCTTTCTGAAAAAATCAAGAAGAAATCTTTTAGTTTTTATGAGATTATCTTATTGATTTTTTCAATAATAAAAAAAATTGCGTCATTATTCTCTGTACTTATGTATTTTCATTTAAATTCTATACCATATACATTTGTATGTATGTGTGTAGTATATTGTAGATCTTATTTATTTATACATACATACATACAAATTAGGTTATATTCTTAACTTACTCACCAAGTATGGAACCAGCAAACTTTTACCTGATAGACAAGCACTCTACCCAATATGCTAACAAGCAGCCTGAATAACCATTGAAATTATTGTGCAAACATTCTTATACAAAAATGAAAAAGATCATGATAAAAATTGTCTCTATGTCTATTTATAGACATGAAATAACAAGACACCTCATAAAATCAAGAAGATTTCCTTATTAAAAAAATCAATAAGATGCTTTACACATAGTCATATAGGAACCTACTAAAATCAAGAAGAAAACCTTATTGAGAAAATCAATAAGATAGCCTGATAAAATCAAGAAGAAAACCTTCATAAAAAAATTAATAAGGCAACCTAATAAAATCAATAAGAAATCCCTATGGTTTACGATTTATAAGAAAACCTAATAGAATCAAGAAGTTTTTCTCAATGGATTGTTTTTTTGGTGCCAAAAATAACGGAAATTGAATAAAAAACGTTGTGAATAATAAGATTTCTTCTTGACTTTATGTGGTTTTCTTCTTGATAAAATTAATAAGATTTACCACATAAAAACAATAAGGAATCTCTATGAAAAAATCTTCGCTTCTTTCTGCTGGGATACCCCTCAGCCTAAAAACGTTTCATTGAGAAAATCTTCTTGATTCTATGAGGCAATTTTTTCTCTGTGTATATTTTGTACTATCAAAATTAAACTCCAGCACCTGGGCTAGTGGCTGTGCTAAAAGTATTCAGATCCCCCAGATCGCAGCTAACCAATTTGGCAGAAATATTGAGAATCATATTTCAAATTAATAATATTACGCTTGCTGGGTTAATTTGTTGAGATAAGTCAATTGTCACACTCATCTGCGCACATATAAAGCAAAGAATAATAAAATTGTCTGCAGTGACAGTATTTTGTTATTTAAAATTCTATTTCAACGCCTTTTCAAGGTGCACAATTAAGTTGTGTCTTTGTCTCTAAAGTACATTTTCAATCTAGAGATGGCAATAATGTACAGGTTTGCAAACGTGAAAGTGAACACCTCAAAATTTGATGAGAATAAACGTAGATGAACTGTTTTAGAGCCGTGAGAAAGATGTTCTTAAGTGTTAACTGGAATTTCATAAAACTTTAATATATTTAAGAAATGCCATCCATATCAACTGTAAGTTTCGTATAAATTCTTTGCAAAATTGTGTAAAAGATGAAATTAATCTCACAATCCTCTTGGGTATTCCATTAACATTATTTTTCATTAATATCATGTTGTTTTATCTTTGAAATAAAATTTCCAAATCATGCATGAGTGTCTTTTTTTGCCACTCACGTTCTCCTCTCAAGTTTATCCGTTTTTTTATGATTTTAAGCTTATGGTGATGATGCACTATATGTAACATTATCTCATAAAAGTATTTTAAGATATCTCTTTAACATTAAACCATCTTGAAGTATACAGATAACAGACTTTGAAATTAATGGATTTATTATACAGAAAATATAAGAATAATAGATATTTGAAGTGAAACGTAAAAAATACAAAAGAGCATTACAAATTAATGAAAAAGCTTTTCCGTCATAGCTCGTTTGAAAACCAATGACAATTTAAGCATTTATTGCCTTGACAACTTTAAAATATTAAAGATACTAAGGATTAAATGAAATAAGAAGTTAAGAAATTTAATTATATTTTATATAGTAAATTATAACTTAGTTCGCAGTGGTATGGGTACATTGGCTTAAAAATTGGTTTGCGACTGTCTGAAGGTCAGTGAAGCATTCCAGTGTAAACTTATGCCGAGTGCATATTACTGCATTTTGTGTCATCGCAATAGTGTGTACTGGTAGCAATATTTGTCATTTCCTTTGTTTTTCGTTGTGTATATAAAAAACATAATATGAACGGCGTTGTACACATTTTAAAAATGACACCACAAAATGATAAAACGAGAAATGCCAGATTACCCACTCAGCATAAGAAAATTAAAATCATGTAATATATCGCCAGAAATTTTGTGACAATCTCTCTGAATAACGCGAAATAGTTGCCACAATTAAAATATTTTCAAGTGAGGAGAACTTAATTTTGTAAATTGTTTTGTTTGATTGCGCTAAACTTATTTGAGGAAATTACATTAAGTCAAAAGTTACAGTAAAGACAATTGTACCTATTTTGAAAAACAGTGGAGTAATATATTACTTTTCAGGACCGCTACAGCGTGTACCTTTTTTCTGCACTGTTTAACTTGTTTGTATTAATTGCATAATTTTGTAATATTTTTTACAATAAGCACTTCGAAATTTAGAGGAGTTTCATGAACAGAAAGTCCAAAAGAATTTACTTTGCTTCTATTTTGGCGTCTTAACTTATTACTTTATCATAATGGTGTCATTAGAGGGTAAATACTTACAACCTTTGAGTGCATGTTATAACTTAGAAATTTAAATACTTATAATTCATTGAATATACAAGGCGCAATAAAAATCAAACACCATGTGGAAGTATTTGTTGTGATGGAAGTAATCTATGAATACATATAAATTAAAAAACACATATGCCTTCCATGGGTTTTGAATATAGAACTATCTGCATGATAAGCACATATGTCAGGCACAGAATAATTTATCTTGTTACATTACCTTGCAGTCGTTACATACTTATTGTAAATTAATGCTGATGGTATGTAGCTTGTAAGGAAAAGTAATGACGACGGTATGTGATTTGTGTGGAAAAGTAAGTTGTACTTGAATGAATAAATGAATTTAAAATTTACACTGGAAACACAGGACACTGCGACTGAGAAATATCTATTGTATTCCTTGCCAGGTTTTATTGTATCTCTCCTGAGAAATCTGAAGATTTCCAGTGATTCTAGTAATGGCAGTTCCCAACAATCCAGTATGTGCTTGTCTAAATTGCTATTTTTCTGCTGCATAAAGCTTCACAGTCGTTCAGAATATGCTCTGGAATTTCTTTCTCATAATCACAGAATCTTCACAGGATATTACTTCCAATGACAAGCTTGTTACACGCAAAGAAAAAATATGGTACATATTATTTTTATTTATCTACCCTTTTGTTTATACTTTTTTTATTTATTTAACACTACGCGTGCACTACCGATAGCTTACAAACAAAACATTGAACGGACAGAAGATGTTTCTGAAAAAGATTTTTTTAAAAACTTAACATAGTATGGTTTTGGATAACATTATATTGTTATCTATATCATATTATTTTTACACAATATATTTGTTTCCTCTTAATCAGGCTCAAGGTCATAATCATTTAAATAAAACTCTTTTTGTTTTATTAAATTATTGATTTTTCCTATATCTTTTATTTTTTCAATATTTCGAACACCTTCGGTCTCCTTCTTCAGGAAAAAATCTATATAAAGGACAAAAAACAAAAATAAAACACATGTATGTACATTAAATATATATGTAAATACAAATTTCAAATTTATATACATAAATACAACAAAAACATATTATTATCTTACTTAGAGTAAGGTCGTCAGCTGTCCGCTTTGAGAAAGAGTCAAATTCTTACTAAAAACCTGTTTGTTTATTTTCTTATTTTTTGTTTATGTTTAGCTAATACATGTCTATATGTATGCGCGCAATTTTCTGTGTCTGTTTTATAGTTCATCCTTATATTCGCGGGAGATTAATTATATGTAACATCTCTATTGTAAATCTCTTTTTGTAATTATTTTCATGTTGTAATATTGTTGTATTGGTGATATCAGGCGAGTGTCCACTTATTGCACAGTGGGCTGCTAATGCTGTTTTTTAGTCAGTTGTTCCTTTACGTGTTTTGTAATCAGATTTATGTGCGGCTAATCTAGTACGTAGTTTGGACTTTGTTGTTCCAACATATACTTTATTGCATTTGTTAGAAAGATCTCCGCTACAAGGTATTTTGTAAATTATATTTGATTATGATTATGATTATGACCTTGAGCCTGATTAAGAGGAAACAAATATATACATTTTCTAAGGTCGAAGAAAAATTATCAATACATTTTTACACAATAATACAAATTATATTGTAGTCATAAATTGTTAACAAAACTATATTGTTAAACTTTAACCACATTGCACTTTCTATGAATATAATAATGTAATTATTAAATTCAAACATTACTCTGTTTATCGTAACCAAAATAATGTTTAACAAAATAACAATAACTAGTTTTCAACGACATTTGTTTCAGAGAACATAATATTGTTTTCGCAACCATTTTAAAACCATATCTTTTCTTTGCGTGTGCGTTGTGCTTAGTATAATTCATTAATATAATAATTTTTTCCTCTAATGTTTTCCTGGCTCTATTTGCAGACCGTTTATAAAATTTTGACGATCTACGAATCAGGAACCGGTGGTTAAAAATACCATAGCATATAGAAGCTTCTTTCAAACGCACATACTCTGATATTTGCATTTGAGTTGAACAGCTTTAAAAGCGATTACATATTGTTCTTGTTTTGTTATATTGTTGTTGCCAACATCTGACTGGCTCGTCTATATGAAAGTACAAAACTCTATTGCTTAAGCTCGCTCATTGTGCATATGGCTTGCACATTGTGCATATGGCTTGCACTTAATACAGTATTCATAAAAGAAAACTCAAAATTTTCAGTATACGAGTATGTATGTAAACAATTTTAAATAAATTTTAAGAAAAGAAAATATATTCTTCTAGTCTCATTTAGCCAAACGAACATTGGCCTAATTTCATTTAACAAAAACTCAATATATTACAGGTTGTCATAAATGAGCTGCACTTACAAAGAATATTTCATTGATTTTTATTTGTACATTCACCAAGATGTAAATACATTTGGAAAAAGTGCACACAGTCGTTTTAATTATTTCACGTGAAATCATACAATAAAAAAAAAATCATGCCAAGTACGAAAATAAATAAGAAACATGGTTTATTTATTCCTTTCTTATTTACTGCTTTACATGCATACAAAGTTGTAGCAGGAAACGCTTAAATGCAAAATCCTTTACTCTTGCCAACGTAAGGATTTCACCATAAAATTCTGATTCTTCAAAGTTATGAATGAATAATACGTAGCGTGCTGTAATTTACAGCTCTTGGTATAAAAATTTCATTTCATGCCATAAAAAACAGCGAAAGAAGAATAGCAAAAAAAAATATATATTTACTGCAACTCATAGTGAAAGTGAAAATAATGAAAAAGAAAAAAAATATAATATGCATATGTATGTATAATAAAAAGAATGAATAATGTTTTACATTTGTTACTTTGAAGCAAGCAGAAATTTAATGTTGAGGGATATGCAGGTTGCAGAGAATTTTGAATTAGCTAAAATTAATGTACATATATGTATGTCCATATGCATATGTTTATGGATTAAGGTCACATTAGATGCATTAATATGTGATCACTACATATCCTGCAGGAAATCGAACTGACACAAGACTAGTCAGTCCCGAAGAGATAGGGGCCAGTCCGAGTTCTAACACTTCCTATGAAGTGGACCAATCATATTTACATGGGGATGGCCTAGAATGATGCTAATGATACATTGTGACTTGTCACTGAAATATCCTATTCGGAGTAGAATAATATAAATTATATATAAAAGTTATTCCGACATTTAACTGTAACTATGGAAACTTATAAATTTTTTTATTGTCACAAATGCAATGATATTTTATTTTTAATCAGAATTTTTTTTGGTATGCGAACTGACAACCTTTTGCATGACAGGCTTGCACACTACCGACTCCCCCACAGGACCACTCATATTTCAAAACTATAAATGCCAGTTAAACTAAGGTTAGTAGCTACATATATAGTTACGGGACTGGGTCCTGAGTCACCTTGGAGGGAACAATTAACATTATATTTATACTATTTGATAGGTCCTGGATTCAAGCACATCGAACATGTTTAGTGCCGTTTACCACAATGCTAGACCGAGTCCCAATTAAATTGCTTAAAGATCAAGACGATACATCGCGAAAATGGTGAATATGTAACCATTTACAGGATATGTCTTATTTTCCATCATACTGTATTCCCTACTTTTACACCCCTCCATTTTTTCAAGTCATAAGACGGGTTCGTTTGAATCAATTATCACCAAATTTTCTGCATACATATGTGCGGTAGAAACTTATAGTGTTTTCACACTGCCTTGGTTTTAATAAAAGTTCGTTTTAATGTTAAAACCAACTGTTAAAACCTGGTTTTACCATACAAATTGCTTTCGCTAAATCCAACTTAAAACCATTTCTGAATTGGTTTTATTTTGATTTTATGAAATGCAACCCTGTTTTCGCTGTGGTAAATTCAGTGCTGCCAAGTTAATGACCGGCAGCAGCTGATAATGTTTATGCCAGCGAATAACAAGAGATGTCGCTTGAAAGATTTTCAACTTAAAAATGGATGCAGCGGCAACAATAAGTAAAAAATTAAGAGTTTTTCGGAAGGAAAACAACAAAAATATTTTCATTGACCTCTGGAAAGTGAAAATAAACTATATGACACATCGATCCACTGATAAAAAAGTTTTATTTTGTGATTTATTTGTGCATTTTTTATATACAATAACTTGATTTCCAAGCACTTCTTCACTTTGTATTACTAGTTCCATAATTTTAAAATATTAATTTACAAAATATAAAATAATTTCCATTTTAGAGCGCATGGTAAAGTTTCTTAGTTTTTCATTTCATACAAACAAAAACAGTTGTACAGTTTGTCAAATAAGTGTTATAAAAAGCAGGAAAAAATACAACAACAAACACACGCATTTCCGCAGGAGATTTATTTTATTTTGAGCAAAGTTATTAGACAGTCCGTGAGTTAAAACCTGAATTTAACGAACTTGCAGTGTGAATGCAAAATCAGCTGTTTATGGTTTTAACGTTAAAGCCAGGTTTTAACTTGCAGTGTGAAAACACTATTAGATAAACAAAAAAAAAAAGAAAAAACTCGGTATTATTAAACAACTCTTATTTATCATACCTGAAAAATTACTTGATAAAGGTTATGGGCTTACTTTAGCAAATTGTTTCATTATTTTGATTTTAAAATTTCGATTGTGCTTACGAAATCGAAAGTTAAAATAGGTTTACTTGTGAACAATAAAAAAGAAAATACCAGTCAGTAGTGCAATAGAGGGCAGCTTTCATAAAACTTTGAAGTTTTTTTGTAATACTTTGTTGTTTGAAGTATTGTTACTTCTTTAAATTTATTTTTAAGGCGTACTTTATTATGAATTAATTTCTTTTAATCCGCGAAGCGATTGGCTTGTCTACAGAAAACACCCGTGTTCCATGGCGGGAATCGAACCCACGACCTCTAGACTGATAGACTGAAAGGACTGCATCGCTACCTTTCAGCCACAGGGACACCCAATAAGATTCAAATCAATCCAACTGTCGTAGCTGGCAAAGTTTCAATGTAAAACAGCGCATGATAAAATCCATTTTTTCTTACGGACCTTAAATAATACTGTTTTAGCGTTTTGAATTTGAAGCTATCAGTGCAGAAGTGGTGTAGCCCACATTGGTTTTTTGGTTGCTGTTCTTTTAATAAATAAATTTTTTACATTACCAACTATCAAAAAAAAGTAGAGTAAGCTACCGTTTGGTATTCGAAAGAAGACGGAGCTGAAAGGAAGTTTTTGCACAAATTATAATATAGCAAAATAATGAAGCAATTAAAAAATTTAATTTAATTTAATGTTTAATTAAGTCGTTTTGGGTTACACCACTTCTGCGCTGATAGCCTCATTTTTACTAAAGTTTCAAAGTATAAATGATTTTTAAATATGATGCGATTTGACATACGCCACAGAGTTTCTTTCACAATGCGTTATGTTTAATGTTGGTCCCACTGTAATGCAGTTCGTGCTTAAGTAGAACATCTTGGCAAACTCTAGCATAAGAAACTAACTACCACAGATTTATAAATTCAGTTGTAGCAAAATTTAGCCAAGCTTTCATATACGAAATTATATTTGCTTATATTATATATCATATATTATGTCTAAAATTGTACGGCCTATGCTCCTTGTAGGAGCAAAAGGAATAAATATATAAATATAGGTTAGGTTAGGTTAGGAAGGGTGGTGCTATACCGCACCTCCACTCGGAGACCCAATTGGGTCCATTGTGATTCCCTTCTGTTGCCCAGAAAATGTTAAATTTACCATCCATATGTAGCCAGAAGTGACCATATTATCCGTCATTGAAACACCGAATTCCCTGATGTCCTTTAGTTTACACTTCCCCATATCAGTAATGCTTTCATGGAAACGTCTGCTCAGCCATCTCAGCATATGACGTTGCTACTTCGGGCAGTGACAGATAATATGTTCAATGGTTTTTGCTTCGTCTTCATCCCCGCACATCCTACAAAGATCTAGAGTGCCAGTTTCCCAAATGCTCTGACCGAGCAGTGACCTGTCAACGCCCCTATCATAATTTGATTCGCCTTCCTATTCATGTCCAGTAGCAGTTTGGATTTTCCTGAGTTATGTTTTGGCCACATATACTTCACCATGAACTGTTGGTCCTACTTTCTACTGAATTAATGAATTAATAATAGTAATTTCACCGATATGTCTGCCATTCTCTCATCTCTATAAATATATATATATATATATATATATGTATATATAATTTTAGTGTGTGTTTTTTCGTATCGCACTATCTTTGGAACTATTAGAGCTGTGGGGCTGAAAGTTTTAAATACAGGTTCGGGTCAAGACCAACTAGGTTTCTGTTATGTTTTTGACCCAAGAAGTGTCTACAGTGTGGAATAACTTGTAGTTAAAAAAATAATTGAAGTAAAGACAACGTTTGCCGGGCTCCGCTAGTATAATTTGATTATTTAAGGGACATTATCATAACGTAAAGTTAGTTAAAAGTAGGATTTTGTTGGATGTATAAAACGCTATTCATTATTATAAATTTAATTTAACTTACCCAGAAAGATACTTTTGCCTTTAACTTTAGGTTAAGCTAAAATTGTACTGATGAAAAACTTTTTAGACGTCCGATAAAATCCTACTTTTAACTAACTTTAAGTTGTAATAATGGCCCCAAAAGGTATTTTATCTTTTATTTTGGCTCTGCAGTGATTTTACATTCTAATGTAGGGTACACATACATTTTTTGCCTTTTAATGACAAACAAAAACTGCAGTAGAACAATGAACGAACGCTGGTAACAGCTGAAAATTATTACGTTTTCTTTTTCTTTTTTTTTCTTCACACAAAAGAAGAGAGCATTAAATAAAAATTCCTTGCAGTAACAAAAAGACAAAAACACAACAACAATTCGGTAGGGAAAAATTACGATAAAAAGATAAATTTTTTTCTTTAACTGCATCGTAATTTAGTGCATGTGCAATGCAAAAATGAATTAGATTTTATAATAAAAGAATTATTTATTTAAATGCAGAGCTTAATCTAAACTAAATTATGATAATATTTATGTGACTGATTGTGGGTGAAATAAATTACTTTTAAACCGCAATATCCACCTATCAGGATTCTTTTATTTCATTTCATTCGTTTAAAAAATAAAAGTAGAAAGTTTTTTAAAATTAAAGTAACTTTTTGCGATCAAAAAAGGGATGTAATAAGGTTATAGTGTGTGTTTGCATATCTGTGTATCTGTGTGTCTGTACGAGTCCACTTTCAGATCAAAGAAGTGGACCGATTATGATTAGATTTTTCTTTGTTTTAAAGGTGACTTGATGAAGAGTCTTCCTAGCTATGCTTGAGGATAATCGGACTAGCCGTTTAGAATATATCATATCTTTTCAGCCGCTTGAAAGATATATCGGTGTTTTTTTAAATTTTAAATTTTTTTTATTCCATAATATTCTATAATATTCTGTAATAACAAAAATTAAAAATTTAAAAAAACCCCGAAATATGTATAAAATATGGGCTATATTCTAAGTGGCTGGACCGAAATAGTTCTAGCATGGAGCTTTTGCATCTAAAAGTTATGACCAATCTTACCATGACTTTCAACAAAGACATTCTCAAAGCCGAGAGATTTCTAGCTAGAGATAACAGGGACTTTAACGGCAAGTTTTGTATAAAGAACTGTCAGTTAAAGTTCACCTTAGATCATAATCACACATTGTGAAAAGGGGCGTTATATTATATTTACACTTATGGTTTTAAACGGGTTTAAAACAAATGCTTTAAAACACTAAACCCAACCGTTCACATAACATTTGAGTTGTTTAAGGTTGACGTTTTGTCAGTAAATAATTGTATTTGTAAAAAATTACGAACAATTATGTTTCTTATTTGGTTTAATATTCTTAAATAAAAAATGTTTTTTTAAATAATTTAGTATTTGTTAACTAATTACTTGTTTAGAAAATAATTTTTTACGTGCCGCCATTTAATAACAACACAAAGTTGCCAGAGTTATCAAAAAATCATTTACGTGTTTAAGGAATAGTTTTGATCTAAAACATCTCATTTGAGAAGTTTAACAAAACAAGTCAATGTATAGTAAAACATCTCAAAATCGTCGTGTTTAAGCTCTTAAGCAGGAATGAAGCGCTAAACACGTAAGAGTGAACATGCACGAAAAGAAAAAATATGGTTGAGGTATTCAAACAGCAACATACTATGATTGAATTATATGGTTTCAGTCAAATCATATTATTGTCAATGGAAAAGCAAAGTTTAAATAATATTATTTTCTGAGTTAATAATAATATTATCTACAAAAACAATTAACTTTGTTGTACCCAATTTTATTATTGTAAATAAGACAACACTATTGTAAGATGTGACTAAAATATAATTGATACTTACCAAACCATGTTCTAATATTATAATAATATTGTTAAATATGACCATAGTATTATTTTATGTAATAATAATATTTTGTTTTTTAATCATATATTTATTGGCAAATCTTTTGTTTGAAACAGCTGTGCGGTAAATCCGAAATAAAAATAAATTAAAATTGTTGAAATAAAATGCATGTATGTATAGAAATGTATACCTACATATATATGTTTACACGAAGTACAGACACATCTGTGTAAAGAGATATACATACATAAATATGTACATATTATTTTCATTTATCTACCCTTTTTTTTGTACTTTTTTTATTTATTTAACACCACGCGTGCACTACCGATAGCTTACAAACGAAACACTCAAGTGACAGAAAGTGTTTCTGAAAAAGATTTGTTTTAAAACTTAACATATTATGGTTTTGGATAACATTATATTGTTATTTACATCATATTATTTTTACACAATAATACAAATTATATTTTAGTCATAAATTTTTAACAAAACTATATTGTTAAACTCTAACCATATCACAGTTTCTATGAATATAACAGTGTAATTATTAAATTCAAACACTACTGTGTTTATCGTAACGAAATTAATGTTTAAAATAACAATAAATAGTTTTCAACGACCACACATTTGTTTCAGAGAACATAATATTGTTTTCTCAACCATTTTACAACCATATCTTTTCTTTACGTGTGGTATTAGCCTTAAAGCCGTAAAAGTACATGAATAATAATGAAAAATTAAATATATATATAAATAAAAAAATATAAGATATTTCCAAGAATAACAAAATGAAACAAAATCTATTTGTATGACCTGCATATAAAAACGTAATAATTCTATATAGAAAATAGTTTTAAATTTTTACTTAAAAAAAACCATTATTCAATAACCATTTTTGCATTTATTAACTGTTTATACTACCCTGAAAATAATTAGGATATCTAAAATTCCATATTTTGCTTGAAACATTTCTTCAATATATGGGTTTTGGTACAAAAACATTCAATAGATTTAATTTGTAGTAAATTTAAAGCTGAATGTTATAAAAAAGGGTGAGAAGTTTTTGCTGCTCTTAACTTCCAACAAAAGGAAATAAAAGAAAACAGGATGAGAATACAAACATATATATGTACTTAAATACAAGTATATATTTTTATATGTATGTACATAGTACACTTTCAATGTCAATTTTTTCAAATGTCAAAGTCATTGTTCCTGCAAAGTATAATAAAAGTATCGTTTTAAGGAAAAGGGTGACCAGATGATAAAATGCTTAAAGCAATACCGGCAAAAAGATTTTCTGTTACAGATAATAAATACTAAAGCATAAGTAATATTTAAAACACTTTCGCATTTCTACAAAACTAAAATTTTTGTATATTCTAAATGAGATTTCAATTTCTCTTTCGTATTTTTTTTATTTATTTATTTTATTTATTTATTTATTGAATTCCTTACATAACAAGACATAGTCTTATAATGCAGGATTGTATTGTGTACAATAAATTTGCCAATAAAGATTAATATTTAATAAATTAAAAAAAAAACCTGAATAAATAAAAGAACTTATATAAATAATTTTTAAATCAATATATGTGGCGCGCAAAATAGAAAGGGACCTGAGGGTAAAAACCGGTTTTGTTCAGACGAGCCATTTTAAAGATTTAAATACGTGTATCTTTGGTGTACCATCACTGATCGTCTTGGTATTGGCCTCATTTGAAAGCGACACAACTCATGACATCAGAAACGTGTTGGTCAACCTTGAAAACGCGCGTAGGTCTTCCCTACCTCTTGTTTTGTGTAGTTGGTTTTTACTGTTTTCTACCTAGCGCGCTGCTTCCATGAGTTTGATATCAATTTTGCTCGCGTTTTTTCGAATCCAGGCTTATTTTCTGAAATTATTAATTGTGAATTTTAATAAATATTCATTTATAATTCTATATATAATCAAAATATGCCCAAACTAATGTCGACTGCTTCATGGATTTAGTTGATTGTGTTAGAAAATCATCTCGTAAAGGATTTAATGTTCCTGTACCTATTCGACTTCCAAACTCAAGTGAGCCTGTTGTTGAGTGGAGAAAATACTTCTCCAATAAATATAAAACTTTAATTGGAATATCGAAGTATCATCACTTTGTATTTAGTTCTCAGTCACCAGTGAAATGTAAACTGTTTGCGAATTCAGCCAGCATAAATGAAAACATATATCTGAGTAACAATACCAGTTTCGATGACAAACCAATTATAATTCCGTCACCAGGGTTATCGATGAAGCGTCAATGGTACTTGTATAAAGAGATCCGGGGTCTATGTTTTGACAATTCAAAAAAAGATTCGGTTGCTCCTCTTCCTTTAGTCTCTGGAAATGGAAACGAAGAGGAAGATACAGTGGAAGTGGACAATCCTCAAGAAGTGGAGGCAGCAGACGTTAAGAAGAAATCGAACAAAATAACGGACCAGTACCGTCAAGTTTTAAGGAACCAATTCGCAAGAACTGTCAATTAAAATGATTTTTCTATTTTTTTAAATTGTTCATAAGGAAAAAAATAAATAAATAAATGAAAATAAATAAATTTTACCGTTACGTCCCTTTCTTTTTGCGCTTAGAATCGTCGACTTCAATTTCATAAAACGCGCATATCTCTGGGAGGGAACACTTTTGGGGCATGGGATCGGTCTCATTCGATGATCAGATGTTGTCCACATCAAAAAAAAAAGTGAAAATTGATTTTTTTACCCTTAGTTCCCTTTTTCTATAAAACAGGATGTGTATATGTATGTATGTATGTATGTAACGTATGGACTCCAAAACGGCTGGGCCGATTTTTGTGAAATTTTCAGAGAATCTTCAGAATATTCAGGCGGGTGACAGTGTGAAGTTTGGTTTTCAGTCTGCGGGGGGAGGGTCGTGGCAAAATCCAATTTTCATATTGCACACCAATGCCATGTATATATATTATTTTTTTTTGCGTGGTGGGGGGGGGGTAGCGAAGCACACCGGGCTAAGCTAGTTTACATATAAAATTTACATACAATACAAAATTTTCGTATATAAAGATATTTGTGTATATTTGTATATATATAAAACCTTTAGTGAACTGCTCAAAGTGATTAAAAAGGAAGTTTTTAAAATTTGTTGCATTGCTGTGAATTTGTTGATGATGTGGAAGGGCATTCTAAAGGCGAACAGGATGTAAAAAGAAATGTCATTTAGAGACCTGACATTGATATTTCGGTTTTATTATATTTTTACTTCTTTTGAAATTTGGGTGTATATAATTTTGTGGAGGAAAATCAATTTTGTTATCTTCAAGAGATTTTCAAATAATATACGATAAGGTCTTGACTTACAATGACACATGATCTCGTCTCTTGAGGTTATAAACATTTCTTACTATATTATTATATAAAACCTCAAGTTTCCTCTTAGTGATACTATCACAGCTAGAAAATAATTCGCAACAATAAAAAAGACTTGGAACCAAATATGTTTTAGAAAGTAACATTCCTACTCTCAAAGGTGTGAAACTTTGAACAGTCCATAGGGTTCGTACTTTGTCATATAATTTAGCAATCAATGCATTGATATGAGTTGACTAAGTCAGATTGTTATTTAATACAACTCTCAAATTTTTAGCTGAATTTACTAATTTAACTCTTTTTTCGATTGATTATAATGTCGTTTTCTATAAATGGATTTACAGTTTTCTTATGAATCACCAGACATTTATTTTTTTTTTGGATTCAACTGTAGAAGATTTGCAGATTCATAAATATAAATGTTAAGCTTGATTATATTCTCCGTGACTGCTTGGGCTGGGCTGCTGAGCCATAATTGCACATCATCTGCATATATGCATACATGGACATTGCATTGGGGTAAATTACTTGGCAAGTCATTAGCATAAATTAAGAAAAGAAGTGGCCCTAAAATAAACCCCTGAAGAACACTTCTTGTGATCATAATGATTTTTTAATAATTGTTTAGTTCCGTTTCTTTTAGTAATGTAAAATCGTTTGTGTCAATCATACTACGCTTGATGAGGGAGCAAAAGATCTCATAAATTTACTAGTTCTTTTAACATTAGAAGCTTTCTGAATTACTACTTTTTCGTAGCAGGTTATTGGTATTAAAAACTTGCTCGCCTAGAAGAATTCATAAGGAGGCAAAACAAGAAAAAGGAGAGATAAAAATTGCCATTTTGGCAAAACAAAGAAAGACAATTTTATAAAAAAATAAATTTTTTATTAAAAGCCATGCAAGGATGGGTGCTTTTTCCCTATATTACATTCATTAGTCAAAAAATGAAAACGAAAGGTTAATTATATTTCTTATTATCTTCTAGGTACATAAAAATAAGTGTACACCAAATCGACTCAGTGGTTCTGGAGACACGACATTCAGCTTTTCCTATATATTCCCATACAAAATGCCCGCCATTTTCCATATTATGAAAAGTTACCAAACCATGTATCGTAATATCTTATGTATACAATGACATTCGTTTTTCTACTTGGAATGTTAAGCTGAATCTAATATTGATAAAATAGGACCGAGGCAACTCCATACAAAGCAATTAATAATAATCTTATATCTTGAAAGTTATAATAGCAAGAGTCTATAAATTTGGTATGCACTCCGTTGAGAGCGTGAAGCGAAGTTATTCAAGATATTGGTAAAATAGGACCGGAGAAAGGGGCACTCCCACACAATTAACTATATTGATTTTAATGATTTGGTCGAATCTCATCAAAATCAGAGCAAGTAATGCTTGATTCTAAATAACTACACCCATAGTCTAGCAAAATATCTTCATAACTTTCTACCAAGTACCAATGGTTACCTTATATTCTCATATGACAACCTCATGGAGTTTGCAAAGAAAATACATAGCAAACTATCAGATAAGAATACATGGTTATTATCCTTACAGGTACTTTAGTGCCGCAGCAAAAGTATAAACATGATTGAAAGTAACGTTGTTTATTAGCTCAGGGCATTACGGGTCAGGTGTCTGTTCATAAATCTACTTGTACTGTTTTTCTTTTTAACATTTTCTTCATTCTCTAATTAAAACCAGCGGATGATATCTTAATATACAAACCAATAGAAATTGTTTGTTGCATGAAACAAAATATAATATTGATTTTGTTTAGGAAATCAGCAAGGGATAGCGCAAGTAATACATTAGTTATTGTATTAAAAATAATATGTGGTTAGTTTTAATGAAAAACATTGCAACTAACAAACACCTTTATATCAAAACACATGAAACATTTTATAACATTTTTGAAATGCTATGCATGATAATGCCTTGAATACCAAAAAGTAGTTCAATATTAACAAAATACAAAAAAAAACGAAAATATAATAAATTCTTGGAGGTGATATGACTTGGTTTGACGGGATACAATATAGTATAATGCAATACAACACAAGATAATGTAATATAATATCGCATAACATAAACAAAAAATTTAGTTCGTTCCTATCAGTGCGTTTTTTTGTCCTTTCTCTTGAAAAGTTTCCCAAAACTTAATTACTTGTGTTTTAATTTCAGATAACGATCAGTTTATTTATTATACTATCTGGATATTCCCATTGATAATATATTTCATTAACCCATATACGCCCTCTGTATTCGTTTAAGGACGGTTATTCAAGTACACTTATAATTTTACTTTGATATGTTAGGTTCGGAAGGGAAGTGCTATACCGCACCTGCACTCTGAGACCCATTGTGATTACTTTGATATGTTAGTTTTAGTTTATATGCAAATTCGTATTGACAATGATTTGGGTTTTTAAAATAAATTATAGAAGTTTATGGTTAAGTGAATAAAATTATTAAATTTAGCGACTGGAATTGGTTCGTTTTATAAGGACGCTGTAAAACAAATTTAAGTCTAAATATTTGTAATATACTTTGGTGATTTTAAAATATATTAGAATTTTTTTTTTGCATATTATCTTATATTAGAAAATTTATAATATTTATTGAAATATTACATGCTTTAGAGTAGTGTCCCCAAATTGGTCCAATGGGCACATAAATATGGATAAACGGTTGTATATCGTTTCAAATAATTATAGTAGTCCTAGATAAGCTATTGGGGCTATTTTTAATGAAGATAATGTTCTTGATATATGAGTTAGTGGCGATTCCTCCAGACCATAGTATTTTTACAGACGAAGAAGTCTATATCCAAAAAAATACTTTTCTACGCGCTCCTCCAGGAAGAGTTGAATAAATCATCTGCAAAAACCACGGTAGAGCAATGATGATGAGCCGTAACAAACATACAGAAAAAATGTGTTACAGGACCAACGTTAAAGCAATTGTGACGGTTAATATTCCGGCATAAATCATAAATTGAGAGTAACATGAAGAAGCGAAAGGAAAATGTTTTTAACTGTTAAATCACGAAACATCAGTTAGAGAGTGGCGTTGGCTGAAGTAATTAGCACATTGACTACAAAAACCGAAGGTCCTGGGTTCGAGCCCGGTCTCCGACAGTCATTAAAAATAACAATACCACGCATTTTTCTGATGTGCATTAGTGTCCTTTGTATCAGTTGCTGTGGGAGAAGTTCTAGTGATGCAGGCATTAGGCACTAGTCACTAAAAACTATACCGACTTCATCAGATACTATTCCTAATGTAACATCAGAGCGCCCTCCTTCGTTCTGTAGCAGAATCATTGGCGAAATAAAATAACCAATAAAATGGCTGCTAAGCACAGCTTGAAAATTTAATACGCCTCATTTGACACCAGATTTCGCTGCAACACTGCATTATCCAAAAAAGTGCAAAGAGCAGAGTTGTAAAAGAATGAAGCTTTCCTCTATCTCTTCCTTCACCACCTGTCTTCTCTATCACTATAACTTCCCTATCACCCTCTCTCACAGATAGCACAAAGGGATCATTGTATTGGACCCAAGTGAGCTGGACTCTAAATTTCACCCTTCCTTACCAGCAGCCTGCTAACCTAACCTAACCTAAACATCAGTTAAAATATTTGAAAAAAATTTCTGTAATGACGATTTTGAAGTGTTATCATTCTAAACACAAGGTTATATGCTTGCCAACACAATAACCATGTTTTTCAATTAAATGTGGATGACTTCAAAATATTTTTTGGCATTAAAGTTTTTAACGGATGTCATTCACTTCCACGTGAACGAATGTATTCGAGTCAATGCAACGTCACCATTGTTTCTATGATAAGAAAGACTAAATGGTTCTGGGTGCTAGATTCGAGTGGAAATAATGTTGGTCATTTCCTTCGGAAGATATCAACTCTAGGCTTGGTTCGAACTCGTTGACTAGTTCATTTTTGACATAAACCTATGCTCCAACCTATGCAATTTTATGGGGAATGACCAGCGGCTTCGGTCAAAAAATAAGCAATGAACAAGTTCGACCCAAGTCTAATCCATTCTGATGCTTTTTATGGCATATCGAATGCCATTAGATATGTAAAAAGTGATTTAAAATATTATGTGTTGAAAAATTTTGTTTTGACAACTCTTGTACTCTTCGATTTCTCAAGACTTTACTTAAAACTTCGGAAAATGTTGTACCAGTTGTGTTCAACATACCTGTCCTATGACTGGTGAAAATGGGAACGATACAAAAATATCCTGAGTCGTGACTGGTGCACAGAGGACATATAACAAAATTAGTACAAAAATGCTAACAGAATTTCCTCGCTCACCTTCATATAAGAAGATGTGCGTTTATTGTTTAAATTTTTTGGACGCAAAGTAACAATAATTCTATTACCAAGGTTACCAGTCCATCTCATAGATGTGATTTAAAAAATCTCAACATATGCTTTGAAACCAAAATTTTTATGTCTACTTTTTAACCCCACAAAAACACAAAAGTTCTTGAAAAAGTATCAAAATGAAATTCAAATAAACGGTTGCTAGTCCCTGAGAACCAGTCACATAAGGTGTCCTGTGACAGATTCATTTTCTTCCAGGTAAAATTAATTTAAACCAATTTGAGATTATATAAAATGGCACACGTGAGCCAGTAGATTTTCTCTCAATTTGACATTGAATGATGTTAAGATTAACGGCCTGTCCCATGATGTCACCAGAAATCGTTCGATTGATAACAATAACATTAGAGAATTTCTTGTTTTTTGCAATACAAGTAGGCGATCGAACGATTTCTGGTGACACCGTGGGACAGGCCGTAAATGAACACTTGCTTTTTCTTTTAGCGATCATTGTGTTTTTATTTTATGATTACAATGTTCTCGTTTCTGCCAATACATCCTTTTTATTTGAAATTATTTTGTTTTTTTGAATAGAGAACATTTAGTATTTATAACGTTGCTTAGTCCCAGTCCAGACTTCTAATTTTTGTTGCAGCAATTCTTGAATATATACTTTTTGTAAAAAAAAGTTTCTGCAACAAAAATTGCAGGTCTGGACCGGCACTTACTAATTTAATGCGAAGCCTTGACAATATTTTTCCCTATGTGTAGATGATATTATAATTTTTAATCAGTTGATTGCTTTGCCTAAATTCTTCTTTAATATCCGGTCACCAAAAATTCTCTGGCAAAAAAAGGTACATGTATGAAAGTAAACCTGGTCAAAATCTCAATTAATTTGTGCGGTTTTTCAGGAACTTATAGCACTATGACTTGCGACATCCTTTTTAGACTTCTAATCTCATTTGGAATAATTGAGTTATACGGTGGTATGTTACTCATAAGATACAGGTTAACAGAAAATTTCCCAATTTAACTGTAAAAGAAATACATTTCTGAAAATTGACTCAAACGCTAAAAAGTGCTCTCCTGCAAAGCACTATGAACTTTATCCTTATTGCCACATAATTAAATGTTGATGTGTATATGCATTGTATTTATTCTTTATAAAGCGAACAAAATTAGTACATTCAGCCGTTTTGCTTACTTTTATAAATAGAAGAAACTATATCCTCATTAAGAGAGTTCATTGCGCTTACAAATCTCAAGGGCATGCAAAGTACAAAATCCACAATTGGAGCAATTTAAATGATGCTCAAACAATAAAGCGTTGAAAACAACACTTGAGCATCAAAGAGGATAATCTAGACAAAAAACTTATGTATATAATACATGGCTCATTTGAACGCATTGACTCAACAACATATTTATGTACATAATGACACAAATGCTAAAACTGCTTGACGTAGAAAAAATTAGGATGACATTGTAGAGGGAGGTAAAAGTCAAGAAAATTACACTGGGTGACAAAAATGAGTGAAGTCGAAATACCTGTGATGAGTTAACATATTTTTTTTTGGTAGGTATTCTGTGTTCTGGCAAGGACTCCCGAAAACATTAAATTGGTTGAAAGCAGTTTACGTGAAAATCCATGACTTTCAATACAGAAAACAGCAGCCTCAGTGGGTCTTCCAAGAGCGATTATTCATGAACTTTTAAAAAAGGATCTGAAGTTTCATCCTTTTAAAATTTAAATCGTTCAAGAACTGAAAGAAAGTAACTTTGATTTACGCAAAAATGTTTGTGAAACGATTTTGGAGCATTTTCGCACTGTAAATCCCAATTTTTGGCATGACGAGGCTCATTTTCACTTAAACGGCCACGTCAACAAGCAAAACTGCAGTTATTGGTCTCCAAGAACCCGCAACCCTCGATTGCAATATCAAAAACCATTGCATTGCCCCAGGGAAACTTTTTTTTTTGGGCGGGGGATAAGCCACGCATGACATAATAGGACAATATTTTTTTCGAAAATTCTCGAAGCCAGGCGAAGAATGTCAACGCTGAAAATTATCGACGCATGATTAAGGAATTCTTTTTGCCAAACCTGTGTGAATAAAGAGAAGGTTTTTAACAAGAGTTTTAACTTTACTAAGAATGAATAAAAATTTTAAGATATGAAATAAAAATTGATTTTTCCAATGAAATAAATTGCAAGTAATTATTAAGGAACTAATTTTTATCTAATTCCAAAGTATAAATAATTGTGCATTTTATATTTTCAGGCAGTGATTATCAACAACATTAGATAATTAATTAAGACGTTATTTTTTAATTTTTTTTAGGTAAATGAAATCGACCCCATGATGTTTTTAATTAGCACGTGGACTGCGTTTTAAAGCTCTATAATACAATGATTTTGCGGATATATTTTGCCTCTCCATGGGTTGTGGTAAGCTTCTTTTAAATCTATTAAAGTAATGAAAACTTAGTTTCTTTGAATATATTCAAAGGAATGTACAAAAAATCGAATTTACTGAACATAATGAAAATTACTTCGGATTCACTGAATATGTATAAAAAAATAGAACTTCTTCAAATGTCAATCCTATGTAAAAATCATTAAAAATTATCCAGATTTGCAGCACTTTCGGATGTCTGGTTTGTAGATTAAAATTTTAAAGGTTTTTTTTTTTTGTCTTTTTATATTTTGTATCTTCTTCGTACTCTACATTTTTTTTTTGAAATTTTCATAATATTTAAATAAATTTTTTTAACTAAATTTAAAATTTAAATTATTAATTTAATTTTAAATTTAAAATTAGATCTGTACGAGTAACATTTGTGCACTAAATTGAGAAGTTCATTAAAAGGTGTTCCTTTGGTAGGCCCAAAATTTATTATATAAATCGAAGCAAATAATTAAATTGTATGCAAAGCTTAGTTTTCTTCTTCACAAGCTATCTATAGAAAGGTGCTTGTGACTAAAGTAGTTAGTGCGTCACTATAAATCAAATGACGGTGTTTGAGAGCCTGATCCCAGTCATATGAACATCATAGCTTTTTCTGATATGCACTAGTGTCTATACTAATTTATATCGCAGCAAATTCATCGTTCAACAAATAAAATTACTACATAGCTTAAAGAATACGCCTACTTAACACCAGAGGTGCTGCAACGATGCTATAAAAAATTAATGCAACGGACAATAGAAGAGTTGTAAAAACGAAAAAATTAATTAATCTTATCTTCTTCTCTCTATCTATCTGTCACTTCACCATCTGTACTTTGACTATCCCTTTCCTACTCTCAGGTAATACAAAGAAACCTATAATTTGGACCCAAGTGAGTTGGAAACTTACTATGTGTGAATTCACACGATGAATTGTGTTCTATCAAAAGCAGTAAAATTATGTGACGACTATAATCATCTTATTTTAACGGCTGTCGCATCGATTACTTATCAGGTTTATGGTGCTCTAGAATTAAAACTTATTTCTAAGCTGTTTAATAAATTTAAAACAATGATAGTGGGTCTTAAGGGCTGATTATCGATTTTTTTCCTTTACCTGAATAGGGCAAACTGTCCCCGAGTGGCGTTAATATATTTCATGGAAACCTCTAATATTTTAAAATAAAGGTATATCTCGAAAAGCTACAGCCACAAAATATTTAGTGCAGATTCTAGATTAGCGCTATGAATAACTTATTAACTAATTTTGAATTCAGAGCTATAAAAAACAGTGCAGACTTACCGCATTTATTGCTCTAAGGGGTCAATTCAAAATTTACAAATTCTCAGTAGAGACAAAAAACGTTTTTTTAAATACAGAGAGGGGTCCAACTTAATTTTTTGATGAACGAATATAGAAAATAATAGAAGATTTTGACAGTGGGCAGATATGAATCCTCTCTGAACCAACTGGGCGTTAGTTAAGTGTAGGATTTTATCGGACGTACAAAATTTGTTTAATTTATGTTTTGAACAAATACGATTTTTTCACATATACAACAGTAAGTGTTTCGATCTTACCCTTAAATGAACTAGAATAAGGAAGCTTGTTATCACATGAAGCTTTTGATAAACAAGATCTAGGAACTAAAATGATGAGTTTGTATAAAATATATTCCAAGAAAATAAAAATTCTTCAAAAACCATTCTTTTATATTTGGTGCTCAGTTTATTAATGTAATAAATTGTCTTCCCACAGGGACTTCCGAACATTCTATTATCAATATATAGCGGCCATATTTTTGAAGTTACAACTATGAAATTGGCTGTCAGTTATAATAATGTACCCCAGTAAAAAAAGACACTCCAAAAAAGTCATGAAAATGTAGAGTTTGCGATCTGGAAGTAGTGCAAATTTCGATCCGATCTAATGATTTTTACATAGGGTTGTCATTGCAAGAAGTTCTCTTTTTCGCTGCCTGGTCACCGAATTGGAAGCGATTTTAAGAAAAATGTCCTTTCTTGTGTTCTATGATAACATTTTCATCTAGGAAAAATTGCTAATCGTTACCTATTTTAACAATTAGTTTCTTTTTATAGGAATTTAAACGCGAAACAGTAATTTAATTTAAATTTAAGCAAATAATTTTAAAATTTTAGACCAAAATTAGTTCATAAGTTTCTTCAAAAAAATCGATTTTTTAAAAATTCTGGTGAGTAATTTCTAAAACTAGAGAGGAATTACAAGGTTTTGTATGACTAAAATAAACTTCTACTTGGTTTTCTGCTAACTATCGGCAAATTAAAAATAACGATTTTTGGGAAGCAATGAAAATGTACTTCCTTTAGAATGACTTCCAATTTTTTTTACTGGGGTATTATAATTATTATAATACAAACAATAAAATTATTTTATCAAAATGGATAATATTTACGGGCAACGTTCCCCCCGTTTGCCCATTTCATGATCGCACGAGGTAGGAAGCGAATGAAAGTCAACGTACACTGAGAGAAAAACCTTCGTAAATGCAATGATTTTTTACATTATATTTTTGATTTTGTCCTTATTTTCCAACTGTATACAATGAAATATTTTCATTTATGTAACGACATGTTTTTTTTTTTGCTAAGCAACGTACATTTTCACATTTTAAATGAATGAATGTAATCAATGCAATGACGTTAGTCTTACCTTTTTTAGCGAACTATTTCATTGAATCAACAACATTTTTCATGTATATCATGACAGTATTTCATTACTGAGACGTAACATAAAATTGTTTGATGATATCGTATGATTGTATTAACAACATTATTCGTTGTTGTGATGACTCTGATTCATTAATTTAATGTAGTTATTAACTGTTTAACTTATATTGTCACAGGCATCAGAAAACTGTTTATATGACATAATCTTATACGGCCAATATTTGAACTTGCAACTCATCGCGTGGTAGTTACCGCAGCCACAACAACCTTAAATATTATTTAGATACACACTAAATACATACATATTATAATCATTATTGAAATTTCAAATCAACTTTATTTAATTGATCTAATTAATTCAACATTATTTGATTTATTTTTGAAAATTTATAACTTTTAAATAAATATATATAAATATATATATATATATAAAAATACTTAGACTTGTCTCCAGGATTCGATCCTGTGAATACAAGGGTTGCACTTTGCCTACTAGCCAGCAGCAGGAAATTTTCTTCATTGTAGTTACGAAAATATTTCATTGAAGTTGCAATGAAACTGAAATTTCCATAACTATAGATTAATAACAATTGTGGTTTGATACTTTGATCTCATTTTATGTCACCTAATCAAAATCTTATGTTTGATACATGGTACATCAAAAATTCAAATTTACATTGTGATTTAAATATGCCAATAGTGATCAGGGATGGCAAAGTTGGTACAATTGTACTGTTCTTGGTACTATTTAAACTCAGAAAGTACAATGGTACACCAATGACTAATTTAGTACATTTAAGGAATCTCCCTAGTTTCACTCCGCATTTCTTTTCAAATGATTGGATATGTCAATTTTCCCTTTTGAACAATAAAACCCACATTCCACTTGAAAACAGTCTTATGAAAGCCCAGTAAAAAAAGACACTCCAAAAAAGTCATGAAAATGTAGAGTTTGCGATCTGGAAGTAGTGCAAATTTCGATCCGATGTAATGATTTTTACATAGGGTTGTCATTGCAAGAAGTTCTCTTTTTCGCTGCCTGGTCACCGAATTGGAAGCGATTTTAAGAAAAATGTCCTTTTTTGTGTTCTATGATAATATTTTCATCTAGAAAAAATTGCTAATAGTTACCTATTTTAACAATTAGTTTCTTTTTATAGGAATTTAAACGCGAAACAGTAATTTAATGTAAATTTAAGCAAATAACTTTAAAATTTTAGACCAAAAATAGTTCATAAGTTTCTTAAAAAAAAACGATTTTTTAAAAATTCTGGTGAGTAATTTCTAAAACTAGAGAGGAATTACAAGGTTTTGTATGACTAAAATAAACTTCTACTTGGTTTTCTGCTAACTATCGGCAAATTAAAAATATCGATTTTTTGGAAGCAATGAAAATGTAGTTCCTTTAGAATGACTTCCAATTTTTTTTACTGGGTATACTTTAACTATTTAAATATTTAATAAAACTCGAGTCTTATCCTAATCCCCTGGCTCGTAATATCTTGAATTTTATTGAACATATCCGCTTAAAAATAAGGGACACTAAAGCTTTAATTCGCAATACCGTAGATGAAACTTTTTGGGAATATTTTAAGATTGCAAATTAAAACCGGTAAAATGAAGTCAATGCGTTTAAGCACATTCTACTCTACGAACTTCCAAATATTTGGGCTACCAATAGAAGACGTTAAAAACTTTTGTATCTGCAAAGCATATTATCCAAAGCAAGCACTTGTAAATCGATGCCTCAGGTGCATACTATGAATATTGTGGTCAACGACCTTCTTTCAATCAAACAATTGTAAACGAACTAATTAAATTCTTTTGAGAATACTTTTCCTGTAGACAAAATTATTAAGCAAGCCATCGAATTCAATCTCAAGGTTCCAGGAGACCTGAAAACAGGACTGCAGGAACGTGGTGTATCCTGTAAAGAGATGAAACTCGTAGCGATTGATTTAAAGCATGGGAAAATATTTGTGGTGGACCAATGTTTCTTATTAAAACATTTTGAAGCTAATCACACCTGCATAAACAAGTTAAAAAGTTTTGTTTCAAAACATTTCAGTTCAAAAATAGAAAAATGTTATTTTTTAAAACGCTTTTTTGACCACATCCTTATAAAATTTTTATGTTGTGTGTAGTCTACAATTTAATTTGCTTTTAAAATTACGTACATACATAAAATGTGGAAATATTTTAAGGCGCAAATAAGGAAATCAATGCCTTTTATGTTTTAAAATATCTGTTACAAAATATCTTTATTGTTTAAAAACAAATAGGGTTACAAAATATCATAATAAGCATAAAAAATATGCAGCACATGAAAAGGGATATACATATCTATGTACGTAGATATGTACATACATATTTTTTATGATAGAATGCCAAACATAAGTTGTAAAGCTCAAATCTGTTAACATATGCCCGATTTTAATTTAAGTTTCATTTTACCACCCATACAAGACATTAAAACACTCATCACAGCTGCTGGAGCCTTAAATTTGCTTTTAAATTTTCTACAACTTATTTTGGGTGTAAGAGATTTGCGTTTTAACTTAATTAGCTTGCAGAAAAAATTAATCCTAAGCACAATATTATTGACCTTCTTGTGTAACAGCAATACAATTTTGTTTTCCAAGGAAATCATTTATCGATGTTAACTATTAAGTTCAACCTTAATTTAACTTGGAAAAACAGCAGATTTATTTTTTTTAATTTTCTAATGTACGTACATATGTACGTGTAAACAATGATATAAACATACGTATTGCAAGATAGGCATATCTCAAGAAGTGCGTTTTTGGAGTTAATAGAACAGAAAAAAATCCCGTTATATCATATTTAATCTTGTGTAATAATTTCATATAAAAGTCTTGTATGCCCTGCATTGAGTTGTTTGAAAATTTAAAACTTAAATTTTTTTTTCTGCAAAGCTAGCTTTTTTCAATTATGACCTTGTTGCAATAAAGGAACGATGTCTACATACGTGTCGTCGCCTAAAATGTAAGGTGCAGTAATTATAACTTTTACTGATCGACGATACAACAAATTTATTAACAACGAGATTTTTGGCTAATAAATCGCTTAATATATTTGTTAGCTCGATTTTTCGGTTTTGTTAAGATAACTTAACATTTTCTCTATATATATTTTTTTGTTCGTTTTTAAGCTTTTTGTTAGCTTTTTTATTGTTTTATTTTCCAACTGACCTCAAAAAAGGAGATGGACATCAATTCTGCTGTATGTTTATAACTCTGTCAATTTCAGACTGATTTTGAAAAGGTATTTTTTATCTGAAAGGGCGTAGCTTTTTTATGAAGACAAAAAAGTGGGCGAGAATATGCCCACTAAATTTTTGATTTTATATACTGTTACTTATCGCAACAAAACTTGACACACAAGTGGGACAAATGACATATTTCATGTGCTTCTACTTGACCGATTCTTATGAAACTTAAAAAGACACACAACGACTTCTGAATGTCACACGATTTGGTCTGATTTCGCCATGGCTATCAAACTTTAGTATTAGTTTGTATGTACTTCGGCGTATCCGATCTCCATGAAATTAGGAACAGTTTAGGTTCTTTCACGTGAATCTACTTAACCGATTCTTGCAAAACTTAATACATACCCTGAGCTCTGAAAGTGACACGATCTTGCGTTTATAAAAAAGGGTGGGACTACTAATATTTGCAAAAATGAGCGTAAACACGCCTTTAAAAATTTTAAATTCACACTTAGAAATAAAAATAAAAACTAAAGCTTTTTAAGTAAATGGAACTGACTTTATTAATAATCACCAGGAACAAGGACTTCATGCATTTAAAAAATGTCTTTTAGGCACCTAAAATATGACATCAAAAACTCAAAATATGCACTTAAAACAATAAAATATGCACATATTTAAAAAAATTTTATTCTAAAGAAAAGTTTTCAGTTTACATACAACTAAATAAAGATATAAAAATATATATTTTTTCTAAAGGTGCGTGGACAAGCCCTTAACATTATATTTTAACACAAGATTAAATATGATATAACGATTGTTTCACTATTTTCGCTTGAAATTATCAATATTATAATTTCAATTGAAATTGATAGGTTCGTGTGCTTGTACAATCGTTCTAGAATTCTGCAACAATTCAAGCGAACAAATTGTCCAAAAAACAGTTTTGCCAAAAAATATTTTTGGAAATTTGCATTTTTGAGAAAATAGCACACGAAATCATACGTTTGTACCAAAATATGAGACAAAAATATGCATTTATGACCAAATTATGCATTTTCAGCAAAATATGCAAAAATATGCTCTAACAAATCGATGCCATTTTTACGCAAATTCATTGTTTCGTAAAGATATGTCGTTCTTGCTATTATCAGGGTAAAGGGAAAAAACATGCATTTGCATGAAACCCCTGTCCCTGATTATCACTAAAACTTAAGAATAATATACTCGCAGATTCAGTGCAATAAAATACACAATAACATACAAAGAATACTAAAATTTTTTTTAACTAAATTACAGTACTATAAGCTGATGATACACAGAAAAAAGTATTAACCAGCTAATGTTTTCAATTAAGAATTTAATTGATTTAATTAAATTTTTAATTGTATTAATTAATTTGAGCGGAAAAACTTAATTGATATTATTCACGCTTATCGCGAATAAAAGGCGAACATTTTGTTCACGTGAAATATTTCCCGTGAACAAAAAATAGCGAACAAAATTAGAAAAGATTATACTGACACAACAACATCGCAAACATTTTCGATCATAATTAGAGGGGAAAAAGGGAACACTTTTCACGTGAACTTTTATTCCCGATAAGGGTGATTAAATTGTTTTTAGATGAGAATTTAATTAACTTAATTGATGTTACAAATGTGTTAATTGATATTACAAAATTATTCATATAACTTTTTTGTGTAAATGCATTACGTAGTATTTAAATTTAGAGCCTAATTATATAAAACACTTTTCTAAGTAATATATTTGTATCAGGTATTGAATTTTTTCAGAAAAGTAAATAAATCGTTACTACGAGTATTTGAGTGAATTTTTTTTTTTATCCAGAGATAAAAGTTATAGTTTGAGTTTTAGTTGTTTGGCTAAAAAGAACAGATAAGATGTTACCGAAATTTTTGATATCTTATAAACGGCTGGACCGATTTTCTTCAAACAAGTCCCGATCCAGTTACCTTTCAAGCGAAGAAAACTAAATCAAAATCGGTGCATCCGTTGGTCTGTACGTGGACACGGACAGACACACAGATACACAGACACACACTACAAACTTATAACACCCATTTTTCTTTTTTTTTCTGTTTTATAAATTTGTGTCATAATTTTTTATGAAAATCTGATTTATAAACCTTTTATAAATCAAAAACATTTTTTATGCATAAAGCATTTAAAAATATAAGGTGTCTATGTAAATTAAATTAAGCGAAAGACATATAGATGCAGCTTATGAATTTTTATACACTTAAGGCCTTTTAAGTTTTAAGTGGCGATATATAAACTGAAATACATGATTACAAAGCGAATACGACTACTATACGTGACAAAAATAAGTGAAAGAGTTTCCTAAACCAACATAAATAAATTAACTCCACTGTAAATGAACATTGCTTATCCAAAAGTTTCGTATACAGATTTTCCAAGCAGTTGGGGAATAATATAAGCCTCTTTTGTGTAATTTAACCTTGAAATTTATATCTAAGCCTCGTATTTTTTTTTTCTTATTAAATTATCAGTTTTTTTATTGTATTATTATGCTTTTTTTACTTTGTATGACAAAATATAAAACTCTAGATATTATTCAATTCATTTCTTAAACTAATTTTATACAAAAATATTGGTATTTTGTTTTGAAATTGTATTTCGTGTCATATTATTTCTGTACAACTACCTTGAGCTAGTTCACCTTGGAAATGCTCAAAAAAATATCATATACTTCCTTACAGAGGTGGAAGGCTTCTTTACTGTGTTTTTGAGTAAATAGAGCCTTTAAAGTCTTATGATCATTTGATAACTGCACGTTAAGCGCCGCTCTTTAATCAAATTTTGTTCATACAAACTGGGAAATCTTAGTTTTCCATCAAAAAGTATCTCTTATTTTCTCAGGAATAAATAAAAATCAAAAAAATAATCGGTTAAGTTGAGTTTTTTAATAATAATAATAAAAAAAAATGATTGCGTCTATAGATAGTCCTTGTGCACAGGCACTTCTTTTTAGTGTGATTTTTTCAGTTCAAATTTGGAAAATAATTGTTATTTGCGATCCCTGTTTGTAGGAATCAATATTCATTTTCAGCTTTTCCGTTTTTTTCATTTTCTATTCCGGTTAGCACGAAGTTATATTACTCTACTCAAGTATGTTTAACTATTCTTGTTTATCTTTTATGATCATCACATTAATTATTTTTAATTATTCAATAACTTTCACAGAAACAAATTATAAATGCGAACTAAAAAAATGGCAGGAAAATATTTCACTATTAAAAGGAGTATTATTTTATAAGTCACGTCAATTAGTCCCACTGTAGCAAAACAAATCTCTGAAATATTTCTGTTAATACAAGCAAGGGCCTTTTGAAAATGTGGGCATTTGCTTTTTTCACAGTTGCTTTATATACAATTAAATTAAAATGTGAAATGTCAAAAAGGATTTCAAAAGGAATCGACCAACATGTTTAGATATTCAGTTTACTTAAAACATAAAAGTCGAAAAAGTATTTGTAATACTTCCAGCTCCTTTTTTAAGTCTTGGAAAAAAGAAGAAAATACACAACAAGTTTAATATTAAATTATAAAAAAACCCTACTCGAAAAGAAATTGTATGATTTGAATATCAAATACACATCTGTAAATATTATTGACAGGGGAGGGTAAATTGAAATTGAAAATACGAAGAAGAGCATAGTTAGTAAAACAAAGAAACTTAAAATGTTTCAATAAAAGTTCAAAAAAAAATTGCTTGGCACTTGTATTAAATAAATTTGAACTTATAATATGCATAATTCTATATCATGAATTAAGTAAAGCTCAAGGGCCACTCATATTTCAAAAGTATAAATACCAGTTAAGCTTAGGTTAATAATTAAGTACAGTTACGGGACTGGTTCCAGAGTCACATTGAAGGGAGCAATTCAAATAAAGGAATATGTTCAGTGCCGGTTACTACAATGCTGGACATCAACATCAAGACGATACATCACAAAAATGGTGAATATGGAACCATTTAAACGATATGTCTTTTTTCACCATACACTACTCCGTACTTTTGATAACATCCACATTTTCTCCAGTCATAGGACGGAGTACCTTTGGATCAGTTGTCACCAAATTTTCTGCAGGGAATATTTTCCCCTAGAAAAATTTAAAAATTTTTCCCATATTTGCAATTTATTTCTTTTTATACGAACTTAAGCGCGAAACAGCGTTTTCATGCAAGTTTAAGTAAGTAACGTTTAATTTTATAGCTATGCTATTTATGTCACGACACAGGACATAGGACGTGATTTTTGCAACAAAAATAATCGACACTATTACAGTTATAAATTAATTTTTATTTTAATTTATTTGTACTTAAAACTAGAGTTTCATTCTTTGAAGTAAGTGAATAAAAAAAAACAAAAACAATGCGAAGTATTGCTCAATTTGTTTTTGTTATGTTTTTGTACATGAGCACAAAGCAGAGAACACAGCCAATCAACTGTTAACCGGCTAACAGCCGCCGCCGGCCACAAACAATACATTAATTTAATCCTACGCCGCTAGAAAAGAAAATAATGGGAAATAAATGGAAACGTTTTTAAATATTTGGGTCGAATTTGACATCATCTTATAATATAATTTTATGGCATTGTTATTTAACACATTAAGTTCATAATTTATTTAAAAAATCGATATTTTAAACTACAAGGATTTGCATGACTAAGATAAACTTCTACTTGCTTTTCTGATAATTATCGGAAAATTTAAAATATCGATTTTTTTTGGAAGCAATGAAAATGTAGTTCCTTCAGAATGACTTCCAATTATTTTGACTAGGTTGCAACCCATTATGCCATCCATCATACGAACTGATAGATGTACATAATGGTAAATAAAATCATAGAATAAAAATGTATGGTACAAGTATGGCTCTTCCAAACACAACAACAGTTGAGCTCAAACTATTCGCAGCATAACAAATAAAATATTTTGCTGCAAAAATGCCTAGAACTTTAAGCACAATCAAAGCGCATGCGCTTACTGACAATATGTGATAGTGTTATTTGGATTTGTTTAACAGTCATTATAAAGCGATGCTGGAACATCTTAATCAGTCACACGTGTACTTTCGAATGGTTCATTACTTACATGGACGTAAGACAAGAAAAATTATTATAAAAAGAAATAAACAAATATTGATATAAGAGAAGTGGTGAAAAAAAATCTGTAACGAAAAGATTAACGTATTTATACGAAGAAAGTTAAAAGATAGAATTAAAAAATTTATAAAAACTAAAATCGAATATAAAAAAAAAAATTTTTTTAATAATAATTCAAAATCGAAACTATAATTTTTTTATTAATGAAATAAAATTAAATGTGAATATACATATGTATGTATGCATGTACATATGTTTCATATAAATAGCATGTGTTGTTTAACTCTACTTAAAAAAAGCTAATAGGAAGTTTATATTGTAGCAAGTGCTTAAAATATCTACAAATTAAATATTTTAAAAGTCATAAAAATGCTTAAGAAAGCTTTGAGTGCCGAAATTCTTCGATTAATTACAAAAATAATTGAAAATATAAAATAAATGTGCTATAAATTTTTTAATACGTTATGTTGTTGCTTTAAAAATTTATTTTGTTGTTAAATTGTTCATGGTGTTCGAAACAGAAATAAAATTTCTAATTCTCGAAAAATAATGCTTTTGGAATTTCAAGTAAAGGTAATACAAAATAAATATCAAACTGCCTCGAAGTAATAAAGCAAAAGATTGGGAAAGTTTTCAACAAAATTATTTGTAACAAACTGTTTTCCAGGGAATTATTTTTCTTATGTATTGCAGCAGTCAATGTTTATTTTTTATGTTTTTGAATTTAATATTTCTTTCAAGTTTTTACCTTAATCGACTTCAAATTTAAGGCAAATAAAAAGCTTGTATACTACTCGTTTTATACAGGGTGTTGTTTTTAGAGTGACGCAAGTTTAAACCATAACAAAACAAGTAAATATATGTTTAAAATCAATGAGAGGGGCTTTATTGGAAAGAAAATTTTATGAAATTAATGTTTAAATATAATAACTGCTATATGGCCGCCACATCTGTCGCGTAGAAGGTGCAATCTGAAACATCAATTTTCAACAACTTTTCGCAGCATTTGCGGCCGTATTTCGCCGATAACTGTTCGAATGTTGATTTCCAGGTGTTCAATTGCTTGTGGGGGTTAAATCTTGGTGGCCAATTAATTGGGCCATTACGTGAAATTATTATTTCACCAAAATTTTCCTTGAGTAAATCAATTGTAGCGCCCGCTGTGTGACATGTCCCTCGGTTCTGTTGGAACCACATATCAGCAAGATTAATGCCACGTAATTGAGGTTCGAAAAAATTTCGATTCATGTTCCTATATCGTTCAGTATTGACAGTAACATTGTGATCCTTTTTGAAGACATATGGGCCAATGACCCCGCCAGCGCCTAAAGCACACCAAACAGTAATTTTCTGTGTATGTAATGGTGTTTCGACTAAAGCTTGTGTGTTATCCTCATTCCAAATGCGACAATTCTGCTTAGTTATGTACCTACTCAACCAGAAAGGGGCTTCGTTGGAAATTGGAAGAAGTACACTATTTGTTTGAAGAATAGAACAATTATTTTGATTAAAAATTTTAATAATTCGCACGCGTGGCTCTGGTGTAAGTCGATTCGTATTGAAATTTAAAAGCAAACTGAACAGCGACTATCAGCTGTTAAATGTGTGCTCAAATAAAGCATTAATGCCAACTCAAAGCTATGGCACTCTAAAAAAACCCCTTTATTTATATATATTTAATTTAAGAGGTAAACACACACAGCTTATGTATTTTGAATTAATCATACATTATCAACAACTGGATATTTTCAAAATTTTGTGTTTTGTTTTTGGGAATTGTTACAATTTAAGTTTAACATTTATTAACGCACTAGTTATCCCAAATTATTATTTTACTTATGCAGTAAAATAATTTTTTATTAAAAATAGCTGGATCCTATGCGCATTTCACTGTTGCTAATGCAGTTCATCAGGGAACCTGCACCCAAAAATCTTAGAACAACTAGAGTTATTATGTTATAAACTTTCATTTAAACAAATGAGAAGCTCAACAAATAACAAATTATTTTACTGCATAAGTAAAATAATAATTTGGGATTATTAGTGCGTTAATAAATGTTTTTTTTAATGCAATTCAAATTATTTCCATGAGTAGTCATGAAGAGTTTTAAAATTTTTACTTCATTAGTTTCCAAGATATTTTTGACACATAAACATTTTCTATAGTTGGAAGTTTACTTCTCCAATCCCTATAGTTTTAGATTATTAGAAGAATCAGAAGAATTTCAAGTTTCTATTTGTAGCAGATACCAAGATGTTAAAGAACTTACATTTAATTTACTACTCTCGTTATTGGCTTTATTGCTTACGAAAAAATTTCAAAATATTAACTACTTTTGCTTCCAAGATATCTCCAAATAAATGTAGCTTCTATGTAGAAAGCGCCTTGTAAAAATTAGGCATTAAAAGAATAATATCCTGTTGCTCCTTCCAGACCATCAGTAGTACGCTGTAAGCAAATCAACAAGATCAGACCACTGGTATTTTTTTTGAAGACAAACAAAAGTTTGCACTTTAATAGAGGCATCTCTCCTAATTTTTTAATTCGAAAATTGTTTCCAGAGGCAATGAACATTATCAACATTGTTATCCCTATATTTCAAAGTTCTTCCTGTTGTAGTGTTGAATTGTGTGGTAGAGGATAAAAATCCTACATACCCGATTGTAGCCGGTGCTAATAAGCGCCACTGGCTGTAAATGATGTAGAGAATGTTGAATATCTAAAGCAAATGAATGCTTTTTGGCGAAATCATAGAATACTTCTGGTCTATTTAGACACACAGTTTTGGGTGTCACTTGATACCTCCGTAGTTATTGCATGCCTGTAAATGAGTACATTTAGCCATTGCGGATGACTTAAAAGAATGAAATCATAGTACACTACACTATATTAGTTTTCAGATATATCAAAGTAAATATTTTATCTCTATGGAAAATGCCAACCCACATATCCAATTCGAACTCTTTTTTAAGATAACGCACATCATAAAAATCATTACTTACTAAAAATTTTACGTTTCTTGCTGCATTAGATGCAAAGATATTCCAAAATAAAATAAATTATATGTGGGCGAGAAATTGGCGCAGCCGACTACCAACTAACGGCATTTGATTTTTATTTATATACATAAATATTTATGATTATAAGTATTTTTGTTGAAAAATATTTTTGTTTATTTAAAAGTGTTTCTTCTGATGTGGAAACTGTGTTTCATAATTTCACACGAAAATTTTTTAATCCCGCTTTTTAGCGAAACTTTCTTCAAAAATCCCAAACTTTTTATATAATTTTAATTATTTTTCGAACTTTATTTATTTCTATATTTATAATTTGAAGAGGCTAAAGTTCGTATCGCTTTTTAAGCCAAATGGAATATGTGAATTGTTTTGATGGCAAGACTGTTGTAAATGGTAAAATTGAGATTTTATTACAAAAAAGCTTTCAGCAAACTGAAATAAGATGAATCAAAACAATTCACATATTCCATTTGCAATGATGGCTGAGTATTTAAAGCAGAAATCTACATCAACTGGACATCAACATCATCTACATCAACAGTGGGTCAAACACAAAAGAACGCAGCTAGTTGTTCCGTTCAACTATGTGTTATTAGTCAGAATATTTACAACAAACTTTGGTGTTATTTGTTCATTAATAATTATCACATGTAATTTGGCTTACAAAGCGATACGAACTTTATTTAGCCCGTTCATATCATAAATATCCTGAACTTTTATCGATAATATCCTGCTCTTTGCACAAACCATCTGGTCACGTTATACATATACAATGTATATCTACCTCCTGAAAAATTAATTTTTATTATTAATACAAGATTTTACGTTTTAAGAAATTAGATATTTAGTATATGAAGTTTTATTTTGGAAGTGTTACAAACATTAAGAATCACTGTCAAAGTAGTGCATATAACATTGTGAGAAGTTAATGTTGAATATGTATTGACAAGAGCTTAAGCTTGTTAGAGTTGTAGTATGATTTGTAGTTAATATAATTTGAAAACGTAAACAAAGCTGAATCAAAACAAAACAAAACAAAATAAAGCTGGAAGTGCGCCTGCGTTTGTTAGCAATATGATTTTTCGTGTGTTGCTATGACGATTATTTGAGGCAATGCTGGCAGGTGCCACTCAGTAACACGTGTACTTTCATTCAGTTTATTTTATACGCAATCAGAATAAAATGGGATGATCAAAATATACAAAGAAAAGAAAGGAAAACAATGTTTAATAGTAAACAAAAAAAATTTATTTAAGTGAACAAAAAAGTTAATGATGGAAAAAAGTTGGTATAGAAAATTTTAAGTGATTCTTGCCACAACTACTAATTTTAATAAATATAATAAGACTTTAAATATGAAAACTTATCAGGAAAGAAAGTGAATTGTTTAGTTTGTTCAAATTGAAACTTTAGTTTTTTGTATGGAAAAATTCAATGTTTCACGCGAACAAACTGTACGTTCTATATATAAATACGTACACCTATCCCTCGATTTACACGATAGATACGTTCCTGAGAAAGTCGTGTAAATCGAAATTTAAAATTTTTTGTATGAAAAATCGTGTAAATCGAAAATAAAGGCAGAATCGCGTAAAAAATTGATTTTATTAAGAAATTATATATGTATTTCAACTTAGTTTTTAAAATATCAGAAGCGTTTACTCAAAACACATAAAAATAAACCTTTATTCATTAAACAAAATAAATGATATTCATAAAAACAAAAACAAAATTAATTTAATTCATAATAATAATAATAATAATTTAATTTCATAAAATATTCATAAAATATAAATAAAACACATAAAAAAATCGTGTAAATCGAGGTATTTCATAAATCTCTCAATTTACATGAAAACAAAAATAATCGTGTAAAAGTGAAATCGTGTAAAAAAAGTATCGTGTAAATTGAGGGATAAGTGTATCTTATTTTCTACCGCTTGCAGTTCTTAACATAGCCGCAGCATAAAAGACCGCTAAAATAACATTTTTCAAAATGTTTGCAAGCAACAGCATAACATAATTTTAGTTTAAATTAACAGTAAAATATAATATAAAATAGTAGTTTTATCCTGTTTATGAATATATGTGAACTAAAAAATATAAACAATGTTAAATCGTCTCAAAACAACGCGAATCATTGAATACGCCTGCGCTTACTCACAATATGATTTTGTAATGTTATTTTTTGTTGGCATTAGCTTAAACCACACGCTGGAAAAAGTTAACAATTAGTTGCACGTGTAATTTCAAGCAGATCGGTCTTCGTAATGTTCTATCATTAGAACACAGTAAACGAATATAAATAAATTTTAAATAATATAATATTAATGTAAAAATCGTTAAAACAAAAAGGTGAAGTTTAAATATCTGTTACCAAAATTAAATAAAAACGAAACTTCTGTTATACGTTTTAAATGAAGCAATGAAGAATTTTTCTCAAAAAAAGTTCTTGTTTTAATGATAATAATTAAATGACTGGATTGGCTAGCTATGTTAATAATAAATGTTGATTTTAATTGTGGATATATGAAACTGTCAAATAATGAAAGTTAATGACATGCACAACTTACATCCCACGCCACAAAAATGTAACAAAATTCCAAAAAATTATTTGTGTCATTTTAGCATCGCTTACTTTGTAAGCTTAATCAATATCAACTTCCTTTTAGGAGACATTGTGTTATAAATTTAAAATAAAATGCTTTTGACTCCTTCGATATGTCAAAATTGCAATAATATGTGAATAAAATATTTTATTAAATTTAAATTATGTTTAAAACTAAAAACTTCATATCTGCTAAAATCAGTTTCAAATTTAAAAATAAATTATTTCCTTTTTTTTTAATATAACATAATATTTGTTAAGTGTTTAATACTAAAATAAAATTTAAAAATAAAAATAAGAATAAATATAAATAAAATAAAATATACAGCAATCATAAATATCTCTATGTAAGTTTATGAAGTTTTTGTGCGCAACAATTTACAAAAAAAAAGTAAATTATTGAATACTAATGATTATATTGAAAGTATTGCTAATACAGCAGCATTTATTAAATAAACTTTTTTCTAAAATCTTCAATTTAATTCTTGAGTGTACGTAAATCTATGCCAAGTTGACAAAAAAAATTATTTTAGGAAACACCCACTACGATTGCCATACTATTCACCATAAATGCTATCAATTATAAGACTTGGAAAAATCTTTAAGTTTTTAAAAATAATAATTGAAAAATCGTAAAAATCTTAAAAATCACAAATAACTCCCAGGCTACGATTATTTTTTACTCGCACATCCAAATAACACCTTGATATACATATATCGTATCCTTAATATAGAAAGGTCATAGTCGAGTTTTTCTTGTATATTTCTCTAAAAAATACATCTAATGTATCAAAAAATGCAAATATCTCGGATTCCAAAAAGTATGAGTTGGCGCATTTCTAACTCAAGGATACCAATGTTTTGCTCTATGGCAGCAAAAAATATTCGATACTTAGAAACACTAAAAGCTTTTAAAAACAATATATTGCATCTCCAGAAGCACTAACGAAAGCGTGACCACTAAAATACTCGTATCTTCTACGATCGTACACGAGCAGTAAACAATTACATATTTTTGTATGTACATTAGCGTGGCCGTTAGTTGCATGAACAATTTTTTTTTATTTCTTATATTCTCTCCCCTCATATCGGTTCAGTTTTATGTAAAAAAAATAAAAAATAATTTCATAGCGATAAGTTCTGTTTTAGAGTGTGCGTATGTCCCTTAAAGTTGGCTCTTAAGCGCATTTATTCAATATAATTTTTTGCTTTGTTTTTTATTTTGGTTAGTTTTTTTGACTATGCGTAGTATATGTACGAAATAATTAAATAGGTATAAGCTCTTATTGCACATGCTTATTATAAATAATTTCCATATAAACATAATTTTGTTTTACACAGAGAAAAAACTGCATAATAGAATCAATAATATTTTCTCTATGAAACGTTTTTAGGCTAAAGGGTATCCCAGCAGAAAGAAGCCAAGATGTTTTCATAGAGATTCCTTATTGTTTTTATGTAGTAAATCTTATTAATTTTATCAAGAAGAAAACCACATAAAATCAAGAAGAAATCTTATTATTCACAACTTTTTTACTCAATTTCCGTTATTTTTGGCACACAAAAAAACAATCTATAGAGAAAAACTTCTTGATTCTATTAGGTTTTCTTATAAATCGTAAACCATAGGGATTTCTTATTGCTTTTATTAGGTTGTCTTATTAATTTTTTTAAAAAGGTTTTCTTCTTGATTTTATCAGGTTATCTTTTTGATTTTTTCAATAAGGTTTTCTTCTTGATTTTAGTAGGTTCCTATATGATTATGTGTAAGCCATCGTATTGATTTTTTTATTATTATTTATTTCTTTTCGATGTCCCATACACAATACTTAAGTCTTATATTGCAGTATGGAACTGAGCATATGCAAATACAATAAATCAGATACAATTTTTTTTAATAGGAAATCTTCTTGATTTTATGAGGTGTCTTGTTATTTTGTTTCTATAAATAGACATACATACAGTTATTTCATGATCTTTTTTATTTTTGTATAAGAATGTTTGCAGAATAATTTCAATGGTTATTTAGGCTGCTTGTTAGTATATTGGGTAGAGTGCTTGTCTATCAGGTAGAAGTTTGCTTGTTCCATACTTGGTGAGTAAGTTAGTTAAGAATATAAGATAATGTATAAGTAATCAATAACACAACCTCATAAAAACTACAAGATTTCTTCTTGATTTTTTCAAAAAGGTTTTCTCTATGAAATTAATAAGATTTTCTTATTGAAAAAAAAACATAGAGATTTCTTATTAATATTGTTATATTTTATGAGGTATTTAGTAGGCACTGTTTTCTCTATATATTAAATGTTTGGTATTTTGTTGGTTATTTTCTTCATTATTTTCTAAAATATTAACTTTACCAAAAAACATTATTTGAGGCTAATTTTGTTGACTGAAAGAGCTAAAATATTGTTCAAATATTTTTTTTTAAGATAGTCATATGCAAAGAAATTACTACATTGAATAATTCCGCTTTATGGCAACTTTGAGCGGCGGAGGCACCCCTTAAAACACAACTTATCGCTACGAATTTTTTTTATTTTTTTTTTGCATAAAACTGAACCAATTTTTGGGGGGAGAGTATCAGAAATCAAAAAATAACGGCCACTCTAATGTACATAGTACAGGGATACGTTTGCTGGAAAATTTATTGCTAGTGCTTTTAAGTGGCTCATCGCTAACAAAAATAAGTATTAGAAAATTATGCCATTTCGTTGTCTCCATTACAAAATGCTTCCAGCAAGCAAAAATTTTTGCTGGGATAGCCCAGTGATCTCAAATATCCCATCCTTGTATTGATCCACCTGATCTTAGTTTCTACCACCTAAGCACACACCTTAATGTCAGAAAATAAAGCTCGCAAGAAAACACTAAAAGTGTTTCTATAATTCTAGCAAATTTTTGTGTTTAAATTAAGTATATCTTTTAAATTTGTTGGCCGAAAGTAGGAGTGAGCTTTTTAAATTGATCGTTATATATTCGGTATATAGTTCCCAATAGGAATCACAGCACATAATATATATATATATATACATATATGTATATATATATATATATATATATACATATATATAAATATGTACTATACCAGTATATATAAAATACTAAATATCTGCATAAGTTGCAGATAAAGTGTGTAGCTGTAGAGAAAAACCCCAATTTTCCCAGATAAAATGTCAAGTTTAATTTTTCTTCCTTTCTTTAGAAAATTACATTAATTGAAAATACTGAACTTAAGCTTGATTAAGAAACTATTAAGATTAAAGTTCACTCTAGTTCAATTAAATTTAATATTTCTATATTCTTATGAATAAAATAGGCTAATGTTCGTAACGCTTTTTAAGCCAAATTACATGTGATAATTATTAATGAACAAATAACATCAAAGTTAGTTGTAAATATTCTGACAACAACACATAGTTGAACGGAACAGCCACCCGTTTTCGAAGGCCACTAAACCTTCCTCATCAGCGTTCTTCTGTGTTTTGGTCCACTGTGTGTGGTGTCAGTTGATGTAGATGTCTGCCTTATATACGAAACTTTATTGCAAAATTGAATATGTGAATTGGTTTGATTCATTGCATTTCAATTTACTCATGTGTTTTGTAATGAAGGCTCAAAGTTACCATCTCTATATTTAAAACCGTCTTACCATTGTCGTTTGTTCTTTACTAACTATGCACATGTTTGTTAATTTGCTTATTTTTGTTCTACTTAAGACAAACTTTTTTGGTTTAAGTATATTTTTATTTAAATTTTGCCACAAGCCAATGACTATTAATGTTAGTTAATTTAATTATTATTTTTCGAACTGTATTTGTTTCTATATTCTTATGAATAGTTTGCCACAAATATTTTACCAAACAAAAACTGTTTTATGTATATAGATTACGTTGTCCGTGGAATAACTCTATATAATACGTAAGAGGGTACTGTGGAACACTTAGAATTCATAGTACTTTCGCAATTCAACACAAGTTTAAATATATACATATATATGTATGTTTGTGTGTATGTTTTAATGTTGTTAGGTTAGGTTTGCAGGCTGCTGGTAAGGAAGGGTGAAATTTAGAGTCCAGCTCACTTGGATCCAATACAATGATACCTTTGTGGTAACTGTATGGTGAAGAGATGAAAGTGAGAGAGGGTGATAGAGAAGAAGGGATAGTGATAGAGAAGACAGGTGCTGAAGGAGGAGATAGAGGAAAGCTTCATTCTTTTACAACTCTGCTTTTTTTTGCTCGCTTATTTGTAGTGTTGCAGCGCCTCTGGTGGTGAATGAGGCGTATTAATTTTTGAAGCTGTGCCTAGTAGCCATTTTATTGCTATTTTACTTCGCCGATAATTCTGCTACACAATACCGACGAGGGGGGCGCTCTGAAGTTACATTAGGACTAGCATCCGCTGAAGCCGGTGTAGTTTTAGTGACCAGTGCGTTATGCCTGCATCGCTGGAACTTTTTCCACAACAACTGATACAAAGGACACTAATGTATATCAGAAAAATACGTGGTGTTGTTATTTTAATGACTATCGGAGACAGGGTTTGAACCCAGGACCTTCAGTTTCGTACTCAACGTGCTAACTACATCAACCAACGCCACCTGTACAATAATGATTGAAATCTTTGAAACAAAGTTTGTAATTTTTGTTCGCATGAACAATAGTTTTACAATTTGGAAAAAAAATTATTCGAATAACTTTTGTCGGATATTCGAATGCTCAAATAATTTCCATAACTACTGTATATAAAATATATTTTGTATCTTATAACTTTTTAAGTTTTTATATGACTAAATAAGTAGCGTAAATACTTTGTTTTTGTATTGAGGCGAATCGCATCAAATACGATAAAAAATTAAATGACGTTCCTGAAGTGAATGATACTGTTTTATTAACTGATATATCAATAAAGTGAGAAATTGTACCAATCGTTAATTATAAAAAATAAAGTTGAGATATTCACAAATGCAAACAAAAAACACGTTTTGTTGTTAACATGTTTTCTAAGTTTGTTAATCAAATAATTCTTTTTCTTGTTTTTTTTTTTGTTTTTTATAAAAAAAGAAACTGAACTACGACATATACAGGACAATTATGAATAAAATTCCGCGAGAAATTTCTCCCGGGGAGAAAACAAAAACTTATAAATTGAAAATCGAGAAATTTATCGCAGAATTTTATTCATAACAATCGTTCTTTGTTAAAGTTTTTAAAATTATTCTTATTAAATTTCTTAGTCTTTGTTATTAAAATGATAAAATTAAAAATTATAAAATTTTATTCGACCAAATAAAAACACGAAATTAACATTACTAGTATGTTTGCTTGTACTGCATTTCATACGATGCAATGTTCAATCTAATTCATAGATGTTCAAGCATCTCTTTCACTATAACGCGTTATAGGAAAGCAAGAAAAAAAAACAAATTCTGCTTACGCAGCAGATTTTTTCTGGCCTATTTCGCCAAATTTATTTTAAAAATCGCCAAAAGTCGCCAAAATCAATTTAATCAGTTTTTCTTAATAAATATTTGATACTTAATCTAATTTTATGTTACACTTTTTTTAATATAATTTTTTAGAAAATAATCGTGTAAAAATTTAACAGAAAATCGCCAAAAGTAGAAATAAAATCGCCAAAAATTATTTTTTGTAAATTTTTCTCATCCAAATTCAAAATGAATTAATTAAAATAACTAATATAAGAAAAATCATCAAAATCAAGTTGGTTTCATTTCTTGCAGACGAGTTTTGGTAGGATTTATTTTTTTTTCTCTACTCATTCAACAAACTAATTTTCCTGAATTACAAAAATTTTTAATTTAAATTTTGTTAAAAAAATAGCCACAACATCGCCAACGAATTTATTTATCGCCAGAAAAATCGCCATGTCGCCAAACCAAAAATTTAGACGCCAAAAAAGTTGAAAAATCGCCACGTTTGGCGAGAAATCGCCACATCTGACAACCCTGATACGTACACGAAAAAAAATGTTGCTCTCTTTAGGTTTTGGCTTCTCTTTAGCACAGAGCAGGGATGGATAACAAGTATTTTTAAATTTTATCTATATTTTGATGTCTTTTTATTAAAATAAATGGCTTGGTAAATGTAAAACACAATAACATATAACGCATTGTGCATTACCATCAACATTTTCTTTAAAGAAGAATTCGCTTTCGTAATTTTCTTTAAACATTTTACGCGTGTGTTGTTGTCTCAACAAGTAATAAACAAAATGTGATTCACAAAACATTTCCACCTCTGTTAAAAGTAAGCAGAGGTTTTCCTCTGCTCCACACACAAGCGCAAGTGTGTTTATGTGTTAGTGCACATCACTGATCTAATTTAATAAATGTTAAGTATACGTGAAAAGTGGAGTTAAAACTATTGCATACTTTTGAGTGTTCACTATTAGTGTTCGTGCTCAAAGCGAATGAGTAATTTAAAATGAATCAACTACATATCTCTCATACGTAATTATTTCTGTGTCATGACCAGAGAAGATAAATTTGTTTTTTTTTGTATTTTTTGGAATTTTTCGCTATTTTAGCCGGTTGTTGCTTTTTTCTGTTACTATTGTGATTGTGATGCTATTTGCTTATTTTACCATTTTTTTCTTCATTTTGGCAACATTATTAATATTTCTAAGTTTAGTACCAAGGCGAATTGATACCAGTTTTAAAATATCTTCCGTAAATATGCCAACCTATCAGTCCCAAGTGACAGCTCACTTCGAAATAAGTATGTTTCTCAAACGTATAAGGATATAGCAGAAGGTAAGCATATATGTATGGATTTCTGTCGATGAAACCACGGATAGCGAATAAAGATATATTACCAACTTTATTTTTATTTGTGGTATCTTCAAAATGAAAATGAAGCTTCAGTAGCTGCTTTTTGTAATGATTCATTACCAGTTTTGTGGCCAGATTGCACGAAAATACCCACCAAAAAACTTTGCCTACTAGAATGCAAAAAAGTGTATGTACTCTCCGGTCGTAAGTACTTACAATTTGACTGAATAACCCATTATTTTTGTTTGAGAAGTTCAAAAAGTATGCGCTACCCTATACTTTTTGCCTACAAAAAACCAAAAAAATAATAGATTACTGATTGGCTAAAAGTATTCAAAATTTAATGGGTTATTTTTTGCTTACATATATGCAAAATTTGGTAGATTACTTTTAGCCTAATTTTTTTTTTAATAAAATACACAGATTTTTGTAACATAAATATAAAACTTGTACCTTTTCTTTAATTTTACAAATAAATTATATGAATATGTATATTCGAATATCCGAAAATTTTTCTCCAGATATATTTCATTATTAACTGGAAGGTAATACAATAAGTACTTTCACGTAATGATATAAATAAGTTGTTATTTTATTCATTAAAGGACAGTCATTATTACACACATTAAATAATTAGATAAATACGTACCACACATTATTTTGCTAGCCATTAAAAGAGTACTACCCATTACAAAATATTTTTGCTGGGTAGTTAATATTTATTTGAATATTAACTATTATCTTAAATTTATTTTACTTTTCAAGGGCATACCATATGAAAAAATACTACTTATTGTAACGGACTCAGCTGCTTACATGTTAAATGGAACTTCTTCACTCAAAATAATGTATACTAAAATGCTACATTTGACATGTTTTGCCCATGGACTCCATCGTTTTGCGGAATTCATGCGATTAGAATTTGAGTATGTAAATAATTTGATATCGTCTACTAAGGCCGTATTTTTAAAAGTAATAAAAATCCATAAGTTTGGAGGCATGTTATGGCTCTGCCAATTTTCCATGTCCTATTCATTGGGAAACTTTTCTACAAGCAGTTATATATTACGCATACTATTTGGATAAAGTTGAAGCAGCAGTATTAAAATTAAATAGTGAAGACTCTGAATCAATAGAATCTGCGAAAAAGATTTACGATTTGCAAGCATTGAGTTCACAGCTCGCATTTATAAAAACGAATTTTTCCATTCATTGCAAGAATTACACACATTAGGGTTGAACATCCAGGAAAGCAGTCATATTGTGGCTAACGTAGGAGAAAGTTTTAATTAAATTAAAGATAAATAATATTATTCGCAAATTTGATACAGTATTCAAAAGAAATTTTTTAGAAAAAAAAACTCTGTTGTGGAAACTTGACTGGGATCTGACGATGAATATGTTAGCCGCTTATCTTCAATTGAACTGTTAAAATTTAAATTTGAACTGATAAAATTTGATGCCGAAAGGAGTTTTTCTACGTATAACTCACTTCTAACAGAAAGACAAAAAAACTATCAATTCGAAACACAAAATCGCATATGATTGTATACTGCAAACGTTTTTAAACTGATATAGGTATGTAAATGAACTGATGAATGAAATTATATAAAAAATAGTTATATGAAATAAAAAAATGTTGGTTTTTTGCTACTTTTTTGTTATTTTTCCGCACTTTTTATTATATTTGCTTGCTATAAAAAAATTGTTTTTTCTGCTATTTTTGTTTTTTTTTTCTCTGGCCATGACACTTTTTCCGAAAGTTGTTCTGAAATTAGAGTTCTGTGCCAACGAAGAAAATATGCTTATATCATATTTTACTGTTTTGTAGAATCCGGTGCATGAATACTACATTGAATTTGAAATATACCAAAGTATAAGTTGCATTAAGCTATTATTCCATATGAGATTGTAAGTCGCAAAGAGATAAGCAGCAAGTCATCGCGCTATAACTTCCTGAAAAATCGAATAAAATAATTGGGATTTCGTCCAGAGGTATTTTTGAATACAAATATTAAATAATTTAGTCAAAATCAGTTTGTCTCGACTTTGCCACAAAATTCAACATGAATTTTACATTTAGTATTGGAGACAATGAAAGCTTGTTTAACTTACATTTTGTCCTGTCACATTTGGTTCAAATGAAATATGTTTTTCTGCTAGTGCTAAAGATCATATTTTCGTAATAGCTAATATTGAATCATGTTATATTTTTATTTAGAAGACTGCACAAAAAATATGCCCAAAAAATCTTCAAACAAATGTTTGTTTGAAATAAAATCTAGTTTCAGTAAATATTTTTTACTGTTCCAGTAAATTGTTTGTTCCAATTACATCTGTCGCTTAAGGGCCACACAGACTATTATACTTTGTATTAATACATGTCAAAAATTCAAATAACACGTTCAAGTGCGATAGTGTGAATACAAAATGTCATAACGAATGGTAAATAATACGATAAAAATTTTACATCCCATAATACTTGACCATTCTTTTTAAATTTTCTAATCGGTAATACTTTTCATCTGATCAGGGGTTGCATTATTACAAAATACAAACTAACAAGTCGTCTGTTTCGATGCCGATACCGTCATTTATGGTATATGTCTTTGTCTTAAACCGGATATAAATTTTGAATATGGTTATCGTATTGAATAACTTTTCGTGTAAGACATGTCCGAAAGTTAACGAAACTACCATATTTTCTTTTTCTTTATCTTATTTAAATCAACTACTTTAACCGCCGTCTATTTTCAAAGGCCGGCACACATGATACTGCTATGCTGCCGGAAGTCAAAGATTAATTTAGGCATGTTAATCCTCAACAGCTGTTTGATTTATACTTGTGTTTTTAATGTAATATGAGGTGTGATGGTGTGAACATAAAATGTCAATTTACGTTAGATTTTTTGATAGTCGAAACCAATGTATTCAGATTTCTTTTTCGTAAAGTGTGATTCCCTGTCGAAAATTCCGTTAACTTTAAACTAACTTTAAGCTAACTATTTTTCAACTAGTAGTGGCTGACACTTGGATTACTATTCAATGCAATTAACTGACTATTTTAAAAATTGCGATGGCATAGGCGGTAGTAAATTGTCTCACTCTGCGTTACTTTTCAACTAACTTAAAGTTGATTTTTTAACTCCCGACCAAAAAAGGGGTGTTATAAGCTTATAGTGTGTCTGTGTATCTGTGTATCTGTGTATATGTGTGTCTGTCCGTGTCCACGTACAGCCCAAACAGCTGGACCGATTTTGATTTAGTTTTCTTTGTTTGAAAGGTGACTTGATCGAGATGGTTCTCAACCATGTTTGAAGAAAATCGGTCAGGCCGCTTAGAAGATGTCACATCTTTTCTAGATATATAGGGTTTTCTGGGGTTTGAACATGTATCATCACATGTTCTGTACTCAATGCGCTACTACCCAGCTAAGGTATCATATAAAATAATATAATATAAAACTGAAATGAGTTTCAAAGTTGCTGAGAATAAATTTGCTGCCTCTCACCAAATTCGATTACGTACTCAAGCTAAAAATTAAGTTTGTATTTGTTCTGGATAACCTTACAATTAGCTTTTAGTCAGTCTAAGAAAAGTTAACTATAAGTTAATTATTTTTGTAGTCAACTACACATTCCTCGACAGGGTATCAAAAAACAAGACAGAAATCAACACACTTAAACAACAAATTCTTTGAGCTGAACTCCGTTAAATTTAAATATGTACGAAATTGTTATCAGAGTCTACAAATTAATTGTACGTCCACATTCAGACAAAATGTTAACTGTTTCAACGAATTTGATTACTGAAAAAAAAAGTTATTATTTTCTGTGCGACGCACATTGAATTTTCCTATATCAAAAGTGGGAATTAAATGAAAAATAAAATGTGTGGGAAACGAGTATATTTTTGTACTCGCTAAGTACATAAAATTCCACATCACTAGCAAAAGAATTTTAATTGTTTCAACTACCCTTGTGGAACTATACACTTTTAAATTTTAAGTTATTTGACATTCTTCATGCGTGCAAAAAAAAAAATTCAATGATTGGTATATTAAGTATTAGTTTTCGGTGCTTTGTGAAGTGAAAATAAATAATATAATATTAATATTAAATGCACATTTTTGATTTTATGTTTAATTTGTGTTATTTTTTATAATTTGTTTTCTCGCATTATCCTATAATTTAGTGAATTTCGGGAAAAATTACCATAAATAGTTGTGAGTTAAGCCGAGTTAAGTAAACATTTTTTTTTCCGTAATACTATAAATATTTTTGAATCAATTTGACACAAAAACATTTTGCATAAATTTGCGCCCTTTAAAATAATATCCAACTATATATGCAACTATATTTTAAGAGCTTTCGTTTTTGTGTTCATGGCAGCTTATATCTAATTTTTATACATATATTAATAATTGATAAACATATGTATATAAACATAAAGAGGGATTAAAATGCCTTACCGTCAAAATAACGTAACTGACATATTTTACGAAATTTACTTTTTTGACATTGATTTGAAATAATAATGACCACATTTGAGTGTAATCTGTTAAAAGTGTGGTCGAAAAAATTAACGTAACTAACAAAAAAATTCTATGCTATATTTTCTTCAAGTGTCTACTGTGCAGCAAATGCCAGAGATGATGATAATGATATTTACACCAATTATACAGATGATGATGGTGATTATGATGATGATTGTTAAGATTGCATACGTAATACAGCTGTTCAAATATTTGTATTCCCTTTTTTAACTGACTTCAAATAATTATGCATTAAATAATGAACTAATAGGAAAACAACCTTTTATTTAAATGCTTATAAGAATTATTGCAGTGTAACTAGTAGAAAAAGCTGTCGCAAAATTTGCCATTAACAAACTAAGATTCCAGGTTAACTAAAATGTTTTAAAGGTAAAAAAATATATATATTTTACATCTTTACGCTAGAAACAGGAGCAGCTACCTTGACTTAATTTCCACTTTTAGAACATTGTTATTAAATTACCTTGTATATGGAATACCGTTCTCCCGAACCTACTATCCTGCCAGTTTCACACATAACTTTGTATGGCGTCTTCAAATTAACTCACACCAAATTTGAAGCCTCTTACTATTATATGTTTCTAGATAGCAGATTATTTTTAATTATTTTGTATGAGGAATGCCCCTTCCCCAGAACTTATCTCACCAGATTTTTGCTGAATTTTATCTTGTCTCAAAATTAACTAATACCAAATTAGAAGCCTCGCACTATTATATCATTCTAGATATTAGATTATTATTAATTAGTTTGTAATTAATTATGCACTTCCCGCATAAATTCTTAAAAAAACATACAGTTCGTAGGCACCTCCACTATAAAAACTTGATCCAAAATTTTTACGCGATGTAACAGAATACATTTTTAAAGGATATTCCTTTTCATGAGCTTCGATGATGTTTCGAAAGTTTTTTCCTCCACCCATTTAAAGTAGCGCATAAACTGCATCTAAAAATTGAGGTATATTTTTCTTTACTTAAGCTTAATTTAAAATTTTTCATTGTAGTTGAAATTTTTGTTTTTATCTTATGGTTTTTGTTATTCTTCCACTGCTGGTTTTGTTAAAATAGAAAACACAAACACTTACAAAGATGTTTACATTAGTGAAGGTTATGTATTTGCTTGTTACATGAATTTCCTTTTAACTGCTTATCGTATGCTCTCTCTTTGTATACGTGTATAAGTGTGTTAATGTTTGTAGACTTATATTTAAAGTCCTACTGAAAGTTCTTTTAGACTCATTTAATATATAAATTAATTTAAACCGAGCGATTTTAAAATTTTCTTAATATTCAGCAGAAAATTTAACATTTATTTACCGATCCGTGTCCCTATCTTTTTTTAATTCCTGGGGCCCGTTTCTCAAAAATACAAATTACAAATCTACAAGTAAAATACACACAAAACAACAACACTTTTACAAATTTTATTGTTGTTGTGTGTGTATTTTACTTGTAGATTGGTAATTTGTAGTTCTGAGAAATGGGCCCCTGGTCTTTACAATATCCGAAGTTAATTTAAATTTGTAAATAAAGTTTTCTAAGTGGATAATTTTCATTATCTTCTATTTAAGACTTCGAATTCGTAAAAAATATAGAAATTGTTCTCATTCTTAAAACTAAACTCTGTGTCACTATTTGAGGTTTGTTCTATCAGACAATATAAAGTTTAATTAGCCAGAACTAATCGTATTTTCAACTTATTTCAAATAATACCCTCATTGAACAATAAACTTATATGTATATTGTTATTGTTATACTCAATTGAAATTAGTGCATGAACTTATCATTTTGATATTGTTGAACATGTTTTAAATGCCTTTCATTGCGAAATTGGTAAAAAAATACTCGTAGATATAACAAAATAGATTCTTTTAAATCCTCTTTTTTGCTTTTTATTAAGATTCTATAAAGCCAATGCTACTGAGCTGAGAGAATATGTTTAAACGCCTGTCTGTACTATTCCGTATAAATGAAATAAAACAAAATTCAATAAAATTAAATAAAATAACATAAAATAAAAAATTTTAAAAACACCCAATATAGGTATCTACAAAATATATAATATCTTCTAAACATCTCAACCGATTATAACACTCTTTTTTTGATCGGGGGTTAATAACATAAAATTAAATTAAATTAAATTAAATTAAATTAAATTAAATTAAATTAAATTAAATTAAATTAAATTAAATTAAATTAAATTAAATTAAATTAAATTAAATTAAATTAAATTAAATTAAATTAAATTAAATTAAATTAAATTAAATTAAATTAAATTAAATTAAATTTAATTAAATTAAATTAAATTAAATTAAATTAAATTAAATTAAATTAAATTAAATTAAATTAAATTAAATTAAATTAAATTAAATTAAATTAAATTAAATTAAATTAAATTAAATTAAATTAAATTAAATTAAATTAAATTAAATTAAATTAAATTAAATTAAATTAAATTAAATTAAATTAAATTAAATTAAATTAAATTAAATTAAATTAAATTAAATTAAATTAAATTAAATTAAATTAAATTAAATTAAATTAAATTAAATTAAATTAAATTAAATTAAATTAAATTAAATTAAATTAAATTAAATTAAATTAAATTAAATTAAATTAAATTAAATTAAATTAAATTAAATTAAATTAAATTAAATTAAATTAAATTAAATTAAAGTAAATTAAATTAAATTAAATTAAATTAAATTAAATTAAATTAAATTAAATTAAATTAAATTAAATTAAATTAAATTAAATTAAATTAAATTAAATTAAATTAAATTAAATTAAAATAAATTAAATTAAATTAAATTAAATTAAACTAAATAAAATTAAATTAAATTAAATTAAATTAAATTAAATTAAATTAAATTAAATTCAATTCAATTCAATTCAATTAAATTAAATTAAATTAAATTAAATTAAATTAAATTAAATTAAATTAAATTAAATTAAATTAAATTAAATTAAATTAAATTTAATTAAAATAAATTAAATTAAATTAAATTAAATTAAATTAAATTTAATTAAAATAAATTAAATTAAATTAAATTAAATAAAACAAAATAAAATAAAATAAAATAAAATAAAATAAAATAAAATAAAATAAATAAAATCAAATACGATAAAACAATAATAATTAAAACAAAATAAAAGAAAACAAGATAAAATAAACTAAAAAGGAATAATATAAAATAAAATAAAATAAAATAAAATAAAATAAAATAAAATAATATAAAATAAAATAAAATAAAATAAACTAAAAAGAAATAAAATAAAAAAATGAAATAAAATAAATGAAAATGAAAATGAAATAAAATCAAATAAAAATAAAATAAAATAGAACAAAATAAAATAAAATAAAATAAATCAAATAAAATAATAAATAGATTGAAATTAAATTCCTTAGAATGAAATAAATTAAAAAAATATATAAAGTAAAAAAAAATAAAATAAAATAAAACAAAATAAAATGAAATAAAATAAAAAATAACCTAGGATAAAATCAAGTAAAAGAAAATAAAATAAAACAAAATGGAATAAAATAAAGCAAATAAAGTAAAATAAAATATAATAAAATAACATATCATAAAGTAAAAACGTTGTTAATGATTTTCATACTAACTAAGCTATTAAAAATAATCAGAATTTTTTTTTAAATATTTCTATTGAAGTACATATATTATATTAGAACGCTGTCAACGAAAAACAACAATTAGCATTAAAAACGAAAACAAATCTAAATCTAAATCTGTCACTGCTGTTTCTTTCATTTTCTGCTAACTTTTGCATGACATAAAACCAGGGACCGAAAATAATTGTTAATTTTGAATTTTTTGAATAACTGTTAATTTTTATTTTTTTCGAAAAAATAAAAGTCAAAAAATAACTTTTATTTCTGCTCGAAAAAATAAAAATCAAAAATAATTTTTTTTTCCTCAAAAAAATAAAAGTAAGAAAATAACTTTTATTTTTGCTTGAAAAAATAAAAGTCAAAAATAACTTTTATTTTTTATCGAAAAAATAAAAGTAAAAAAATAACTTTTATTTCTGCTCGAAAAAATAAAAGTCAAAAAATAACTTTTAATTTCTGACTTTTACGATAAAAGTTATAACAGTTACGGTCCCTGCATAAAACACATCTTAATTGGTTTTTAACTTCTTGTGACCTGTACTATCTTGAGGTAATCCTAGGACCAATGAAGATGAAATTCGGGCTTTATTTTGCGCATTTTGGTGTAAAAAGGACATTGCAATAGAAGACGGAATAAGAGTTGACGTATGTTATAGCTGTGACTCATTATATATAACCACCAAGCGTTTTGAATGGTTATATCGTCCCTACCACGTCAAACTATCCAATATGCAAAATTCGTTTCTTAAATTCGCTACCTTGGTACCCTTATTTCTAGGATATGGCTCATTTCAAAATGCTGAAACTTGTATAGACGATAGACAACTCAATAAGAAATATTTGAATCCTGACATTTTTAGGAATACGCCGACTTTAAATTCACAATTGACGACTCTTTGAGCTCTTCTGAAAAATACAAATTTGCATATTGGATAGTTTGACGTGGTAGGGACGATATCAACGTTTAACAGCCCCTAATGTATGATACATTACTACTTTGTTTCCGTTGTGCTGAAGGCAAATTTTTTTTTTCCATTTAGAAAAAATTTTATTTTGTTGTCAAATATAAAGTTATATCAGTGATTATAGCTAGAGCTATCAAAAAATCTTTGTGCAATGTTGGGTGAGTCTCTATTTCCCCAATCATTTTTTTACCATTCTTGACCCTAAGGGATCATCAGTACAATTTTCCTGGAACTTTCCAGAATAAAAGTCGAAAGTGTAGTAATATTCGGTGTAATTGGCAGCTAGCCAGTTCTAAAAAGCCAAATCTTACTCGTATTCTACGTAAAATGTGCTTAGCAGAATGATGACCATTTTATTTTTTTTATATATTATTTTATTTATTGCTCGTGTAATACTCCTCACTGAAGACATTTCTGTTTTTTGCTTTATTCAAAGCAGTCACTATCAGCAGAAATGATAAATCACATTTTGGGAGTCCCCTTTCCACATGCCAGTGTTGCAACAATTTTTATATGGATTCCGCCGCTGTACTCAATTGAGTACAGTAGTATTTAAAATAGGACAACTTTGTGAAACTAAGTGGCTGACCATTTATTTTTATATAGTTATTGATTGGAATTCTTGCTTCCAGAAAATTAAAACAACAAAGAAATTAGCAAAACAGTAGAAGCTAGGAAAGCGGGAAATATGTCCTTGTATCGCTACACCAAATTTGTATAAGTTTAAGAGTCAATTTTGTGACAATTGATATAAATTAAGCCAAATTTTTTATTACTTCAATGGTATATAGGTTTCTTTAAAGATAAAAATGCCAAACACAAATTTAAAAACCTTGACATTTTAAAAATGTCGCGTAATATTTAGCTGTACTCAATTGAGTACACCTGCGCTGGGAATATTTTTTTATATATTATATCAAAAAGTAAGAGATCGTTAAAGAATGCTAACCCCTTATGGATTATTTTTTATCTTTAGAATAATTTATTTAAAATAAACTAAATTTGACAATATCACAAAAGCATGATATGTTGATATGATATGTTTTTTAATTTGGCTATAAAAATTTGGTTTTAGATATATTAAATTTTCCTAGTTAATAAGCTTGAGGGAATTTATTATTGCTTTAATAGTAAGTAAGTAGTAATATATGTAACATATATTGGCAAATTTTCCAACTAATATTGACATTATTCCATCTGATACATTTGTTAACTGTATATATGTATCTTGCTTGTGTATACCCAGCAAACAACAAGCTCAAATGTTAAAACATATGTTTATAAAAATTCAGTGTAATATGATTTGTTCTTCAATGTTTAATATAACAAATTCTTCAGTAATGCTAAGCAACAATAAATATTATTAGAGTTTTGGTGTTTTAAATTAAAATACTCTGTTTTGCTCAGGAAGTCCCTTAAAATTCATTGATTTATAAAACACATTCAGTTATTATTGATTCCTGAAAAATTTATTTGTGTTAATAACGCAGGTTATGAAACAAAGCCATCGTTTATAGAATTGCTAATTCTATACTTATTACTTATGTTAATTTTATCTAAAAAATAATATAACATGTTAGCTTAGTAGTAGTAAAAAATTACAATATGAAAGTAGTGATAAACTGTCGAGCTTAAGTGTTTGCTAGGCTTACAAAATTTATTAGTGGGATGTCCAAACACTTAAATGTGTTGACAAACATTGACAAATTGTGTAACGTTTTATTGAAGCATTTTTTTGCAGAGTATTTGTTGTTCTTTTTTTTTTTTGTTTTGTATCCTGCCTGTTTTGCTTTCAATATGTCAGTATGGATGAATGAAGTACATGAAAGCACATTGAAATGAACTATTTTATACTTACTTTCAAGGTATCCCAGTTAACACAATAGTATAATATCAAATTGTGGAGCCACACTAAAACCAGTCATATAAAGGCGATACGAAACGAAGAGATCTGAAAATACAGATTCTTTTTTCATACAATATTATCTTGTACTTAAATTAGTAATAGCTTATCATAATCTTCAAAACTACTGATTTATTTCATTAAAAGCATTTAACAAAATAATTTTGATAAAAATTTTCATATTTGTACACACAAAAAAGTAATATGAATAATTTTGTAATATCTATCAATTAAAAAATTTATCAAATTTTGACATATAAACAATTTGATAATACCAATTAAGTTTTTCCACTCCAATTAATTAATACAAATAAAAATTTAATTGAATGAATTAAATTCTTAATTCAAAATATTAACTGGTAAATACTAGACTTGGGTCGAACTCATTCAGTCGGTCGGTTTTGACACAAACCTATGATCAAACCCATGTAATTTAAATGGGTTTGATCATAGGTTTGTGTCAAAAACGACCGACTGAATGAGTTCGACCCAAGTCTAGTAAATACTTTTTTCTGTGTATCATTAATTTTTGTTACTTTGTACATGAAATTGTATAATGTAGTTTTAATTGCATTCACAATGTTCTAATAGTTGACGCAAGTAAACCGATTTCAAACCGCATGTTAAAATATCAATTGTGATTTATAATAAACTTAAAGAAGTTTTTTTTTCATTAAATTAAAGAATAAGAATGTTTAATTTACTTCTAAATTTGATACCATCATGAGATATACAGAGAACTTATTTGGATTGGTGTTATTTTCATGAAATGACGTGAAAACAAATCAGCTTATCTCCATCAAATATTAAGTAAGTTTCGAATTTACATAACATCAACCAAAAATTTTTCCTTTTTACAGAGAGAAGTAATGCTTTCAGCATTAATTTCTCTAAGATATACCTCTATATTTAAAAAAAAAATTAGAATGACATCAAATCAATTACATTTTATTTTTTTTACTTCTTCCAAACCAATTGTTGACCAAATACATGGTGACACTCTTTCAAATGGCAAAACAAATACAGCTTCCTAATTTATTTTGAAACATCTGCTCATTCCCAAATTCATAACAAAATATTCACGCTTATTGCAGGTGCGTCGTTATTGTCGCCGTCATTTTAGTGTCAACGCAAAGAATTTAATAGTTGAAATGATATGGTTGAAATTACAGGTGTTGTTACTTCAGTTAAACTCCCTAATTATCCCTCAAGGTTCAGTTTTTTTTAAAGCTGAAGCGAGTGTGCTCCAACTTCGTCTAAAGGGTTATAAGTAAACTGTTTAAATATCTCTTCACCCATTGCAACACATTCAGTTTTGTTGGCAACAATTTTCTTCTTACTTACAACTTTAAGATTCAAGTCTCGCCAGACCTTTCATATATTTGGCTTTTATATCGCACTATTTATGCTCATCATCATCAGCAGACCAGGAGAATTTAATATACTTTCAAGTTTATACCCATTGTTGCTTTAAATTATTGGGAACATAGAAACATAGAGTCCTCCACTGCAAGATAAATTATAAAAATGCTTAGCTTTGCCATTTTTAATTACCATTTTTTTTCAACAAATTAAAGGTCATCTCAATACAATTCCGCCATAAAATTGTCTTATAGAATGCAAATTATATGTTGGCAGTCATCGATAATGCTCGATAATGACAACTAGAGTAACAGTTAAAAGTAATAAACTCAGGCCCAATTCATACGAGGATTTAAAAATCTTGTTTTATTTTAAATTCTCTTTAAAAGTTGCTTCCAAAAACATTGTACATTCATACGATGATTTTTTCCATTTTCTAGGTTTGTTTTTTTTCCCCTCAAAAATGGTATCAGTGTTGCCAGTAGATTTTAAAAAATCCATTTCCCCTACATGTTAAAAAAATGTTCCCATACGAAAATCTACAAATTTCATTAATTTTAATTTAAAAAAGATTAATTAAAAACATTTTTGACATACATATGTAGTTCCTGTGTATTAAAATATTTAAAGTGCCTACTTCTGTGTTCGAAATTAATGCATACTTCTCTACAGATTTTCAGAAATTATCTTATAATACAAATATAACACATATCTATATTTGGGGTTTCTCCAATCATGGAGTTTATTAAGATTTAAGTTAAATAGTTGTAAGTAATAACCTTAATTATTAAATCATTGTTTAATAGATGCTCATTTCCTATTTCTTGGGGTGCTTGCCATTAGAAGAATAGAGGGAAGATCCTATCCAAATACAGGCACTGCTACACCAAAATAATTAGATAAAAGTCTATGTAATTACGAGCTAAAACAAATTTTTAAACGGAGCAAAAATATATTTTGCGTATAGTTATTTTTACATTTATGCATAAAAAATGCATATGAGAATACAAAATACCTACATTTTGGCCAAAATAAAATATTTGTCCGATATTCCCTATACTCCTATATTAGCGACAAAATAACCTACAGGTAACACTGTTTTCTATTATAAAAAGCTGTTGTCGCATTGAATGAAAAAATAAAATAAATCAACATACCAAAAATTAAAATATGTGTAAAGAAAATTTGAAAAAAAACTCGGAAAACGGAAAATGTGATTTTTTTTTCTACCCCCTTTGCTTTTCTATACCGTTCGCCTACAAACTACAAAAATCGTGTTTTAAAAAATCATTGAAAAATCAACGTGTGAATTAGGTGTCAAAACCATATAATTTTGTATTGATATTGACAACTGAAATAAGAATAATAAAAAACAAAGAGCTGGTTCAAATTTAATCACATGATCTATATTATAAGTATTCTGCAATGTCAGCTGTTGTCAAGTATCCATTTACTCATTTGTTGCAATGAACTTTTACCAACGAAGAAAGGAAAAGCTTACAACGCATTAAATTTGTGATTGTTAGTTGCACAAAAAAGAAAATCAAGCACAATGCTACATAATAAAGTTATTCTGCAATGCAATTCCGTTGCACCGCACATTTCAATGTGACACATTATTAAATACAGCAACAACATGTAACTTATTCAAGTTCAATGCTAATATTGCTTACTAACATCAAATACAGTTACAATTCCCATTCAGTTATTACACTAATTTACTATAAGCCTGTCAATTTTGTTAGTTCAAAACTGTACCTGCTAAGACTAAGGGCCTTAAGCTTAAATTAGACGTGACATAGCCATAACGCCATAACCATAACCAAACCAAAATTCAATTGATTTCTATGGTGAGAGTGAGAGTGAGAGAGACTCGCCATAACTCTCACCATAGAAACCAATTGAATTTTGGTTTGGTTATGGCTATGGCGTTATGGCTATGTCACGTCTAATTTAAGCTTTATTTTGTTAAACGCAAAGCCAAGTATTGACAAATTTTGTATGTGATACGTTTTTGTAATTTAAATTTTTCCGATTTAAAAATTGTCAACGCCTAAGATTGCTTTTTACAAAATTATTCCCTAATTTTTTTATGAATTGATCAAAATTATGTTGCTGTTGATGTTATTAAAATTTAGCTGTTACCAGGTTGCTTATGGTGTTATTTAAACATTTTCGTGTAGACATTACTCTCCGTGCCTTACTTTTCCTGGTTGCCAGATTTGTCGGCCTTGCTGGCATGCTGGCGTATCCCCGGCTAGGGCTCGCCGTCTTGGGGTGGTTCTTGCCGACAGATCCAGGCAAAGCAACATACAACAAAAAAAAAATCATGCCAGCTGTGCTTGGTAGGATGTAAAAAGCATGAAAATATTTTTATAAATTTTGGAGCCCGAAAGTGGAATTTAAAAAAAAACAAAAAAAAACTATTGAAAAAAATTAAAAATGAAAAAAATTATGCCACAAACCTCACATACTTACAAATCATCTGCTCTTTCCCTCTCTCAACATAAAAGTTGAGTTAGCCGGTCTTGTTGGCTAACCGTGGCCTCCCACCCTCTGAAACCCTACTGGATTTCACCATGGTAACCTGGCATAGATTTTTGTATAGGTTACCCCAAACCTTTAAGATGGTTACTTACCGCTAGTACCTACAGCCTTAAAAATTTACTTCAACCCATCATTTTGGGTAAAAAAAAATTTCAAATCAGATGGACCAAAATACATAACATTTTCAATTTTATTTATAAAAAGAAGATAAAATAAAGAAAACTATGCATCATTAAATTAAAAATAATAATAAAGAAAATTTTCAAAAAAAAAATTATAGAAAAAAATAAAGAAAAAAATTAAGTTTTTCTAAAAAAAAAAGGTTACACAACTCTTTTCTTGTAAAAACAATTCAGATTTCCACACAACCAAAATTTTCTATTTCTATTTTTCCTTTTCTATAGGGGCAGGTTAGAGCTCGAATCTGCTCCTAACAAAGTGCTATAAAACAAACTGGCACTTAAAAAAAAATATATATAAGTGTTTTCCCTACGCTCCTACAAAAAAAAGGTTATGTATACACATTTATAAAAAAAAATTTAATTAGCAATAATTTTAAAATAAATAGTTTAATTTAAATTTACATATGCAAATAATACAAAAAAATGATGAAAGAAATAAATAATATTATATATATAATTTTTTTTTCTTTGCGTTTGTCGGTCGTCCGTATGTCCGAGGTCAGATGACTGGTACCTGGTCCTCCAAAAACGGTAAGCGGTCGACTTCTTGTGGTGGGTGCTTTTGATCAGTTCCCTCGCTGGATGTGGCGTGTTGTAGGCGGGCTGTTTCTGGCAAATTTTCTTTTTGTTTAAATGGTTTTAATCTTTTAAAAATTTTTCCTTTTTTTTGTTTTTTTGTTGTTTTATTTAAGTTTTAAGAAACATTTTTATTTTTGTTGAACAGTTTTCTGGAGTTAATAAATTTTACTTTTGTTGACTAGTTTTAGGTTAGTCAATGTTAGCTTTAGATATCTCTATTCTTTGTCGCACGGTTTTAGGAGATTTTAATTTTTGTTAACTAGTTTTAAGTTTCACAAAATTTTAACTTTCGTTAACTAGTTTTAAGTTTCACAAAATTTTAAATTTTTGTTAACTAGTTTTAATTTTCGAAAAATTTTAACTTTTGTTAACTAGTTTTAATTTTCGAAAAATTTTAATTATTGTTAACTAGTTCTAATTTTCGAAAAATTTCACCTTTTGGTTTTAACCTGTTTGTATAATTGTTTCACCAAAACTCATCAAATTTTTGGTTGTTTTAGATTTATAAAATATTTTGATTTCTGTCACTTAATTTTAGGTTTTATGGCTCCACTTTAGATTATTTAATTTTAAGTTTGTAATGCAAAATTTTCTCTTGGCTAGTTTTCTTTTTAGTATAGTTTTATTCTTAGTTATTTTTTTATATCGCACCTTCACTTGCGCTTAGAAATTTTTGTCTTGTTTTTTTTTTTCAATCAATTTATATTTTATTTTATTTTAACGTTTCAATTTTTATCACATAATTTAACTTTTGTCTGTTTTTGTCATTTTACCTCTGCATATTTCTCCGCCAGCCACATCGTCCGTCTGCCCTTCTTCAACTCCAAATCGTAATTGAACCCCAAAAATTGTTCTCTTCGACCTACCTCCATTCCAAGCCCGCCAAAAGTCGTCCGATGTCGTCCATCTTTTTTTTCCCATTTCAACTTATTTTCTTCCAGAAATTCTGGCCATTTTCTTCTATATGTTTTTTTTTATATAATTTTTGTTTTTGTCAATATGTACATTTTGTTTCTTACTTCATGTGATCAGCTGTTATTAAACTTGGTGACCAGCTGTTACTAAACTTGGTGACCAGCTGTTACCCCTGAGGTTGCCACCGACAGTCTGCCTTATCGACCTACAGGGTGTCGCCACAATTAATATAAAAATGTATTGCTATAGTGTAAAAAATAACGCTTTTACAAGCAGTTGTAGAACCAATTATGCAGTTTCCTAGCAAAAAATGACGATACAAATCATTAGTTGCTGCATTGATAAACTCAGCTTCAAGTAGTTCTATTTAGATGGAATTCATCATAATAACTGAATGGTATTCGCTTAAAAGGTTGTCTAGAATTTTTTTTTTATATAAACAACAGGCTTAGAATATTAAATTCAATATTTGTAGGGTTTGTTATGTAATGATATTGATAAACCTTTGGAACTATTTCTGATTTTTTTGCTGGGTTATTATTATATAAGTAAGGGCCTTTCTACTTGTGACCAACGATATATAACATGTCCATACGTATGTATTCTTTTAAACAATGAGAAAAAATAACCTCAATATATTCGTATTGTCAAATTTATTAAAAATTTGTCCTTTTGCATATGGCTACGTATCAGTAATACTGATAAAGAAAATTGTGTGTGTGGACTAGAGATGGACACATCTCGATTTTTTCCAATACGACACTATCAAAACACGAATAACAAGACATCCAACACACACGTGAACATTTTTCTCAACACGATACTGCACAACACGTACGAAATCAAACTGAAAAGCATTTTTGATTTCAGAACTTGAAGCTTAAACACATTTGCTGGGTTTACATGTTTGACAATACAAAATATTAAACTTCTTTTTTTACTGGAAATTCATGCATTCATAATTTACACCTTAAATCTTTCGTATTTTATTATGTCAATTTAGCTCAATACGATACGAACCGAACACACACGAAATATATATTTTGTCGAGACCACTTCATTTTGAGTAGTGCGTATTCATGTCACGGAAAAAACACGACACGCGCCCATCCCTAATATGTATTTTCAATTTGTCTGATTTCAGTGTTGCCACCATTTTTATTTCGGGATGTGCACTGCAAGATATATTTTGATATTCTTTAAATAAGAAAACACAGTTTACGATAACTTTTTAAAACAAATCCTACTTTTGACTTTTTGTGTTTGATGGGATATACATATATATATGTATATATATATATATTATATTTTTTTTTGGTTGTGTAGTACACTACAATTAAGAGATTCTGTGTGAGACAGCATGACATTTTTACAAAAACTCGAAGAAAAAAATTAAAACATTTAATTTGTGTGTGTCATGTCTACACATGCTTACGTACGATTATATAAATGGCCATATTTGTCCACGTTGTGCTTTTGCACATTTGGTAAAACGTTTCGTAAACATAATTTTTATGTTATTGAGATTAAATTTTAAAATCTACAAGTAAGCAGCTGAGAAAAGCATGGAACTTATATATATAAAAGTAATCATTACTCTGATTTACAATATGCACTTAAAATTACCCCTTCATATAAATTAAATTGAATTCAAATTATAAATTTTAACGAAGTTTTCCAAATACAAACTTCTAGTGTACAAAAAATCTTGCCCATAACCAATACCATACCTGACCAAAGTCCAAATAATAAGCAAAGAAAATCGATTGATGTGGACTTTTTGTTTAACAAAAAACAAAAAAATTTACCTTGTTATCTCTAAAATGAATTGATTGTTGAAAAAATATCACTTATATCGAGTTAATCTTTTGCATAGTATTCAAGAACTTTAAAAAGTTACTTTAATAAACGTCCTTTCGATTTATCTTTGAAAATTCTAAAAATATACCCATTCCATTGAATTATTATATTGTAAGTGAAATCAGTGTCATTACAATAATACAATATTCTTGGGCGATTATATTTGTGAACAAAAAATATTATTTTTATTTTCATCAAACAGCCCACCGGAAAATTTATGACAATTAAGCAAAATAGATTTTCATAAGTTTTCTAAGAAATTGCAAAAAACGCTGGCAAATATTTAACAAAACTCGAGTCACATCCTAATCCGCTTGCCCGTAATATTTTGAACTTTACTGGACACATCCGCCTAAAAAAGAGGGACACAAGGGCTCTTATTCACAGCACTCCAGATGGGACTTCTTGAAAATAGTTTTATTATTAATTTTTTTCCTTTTGATTATCACTACTTATGTATTATATATAACTATTACTAAGCTTATTTCCGACACTGGTCGGGCCTAATTATATTTTTATATTTAAGATTTGAATACTTATTGTTACTTCATATATGAAGATACAATAAATAAAAATCATGTATTAAAAAATAAGTTTTCTGGTGGACCGATTTCAGTGAAAATTTTTCTGAATATATTAATTCTTTACAATAAAAAAATTTTATGATTTTTTCACTTTGTAAAAAAATTTGTAAATTAATTTTAATTATAATCCTATTTCCTTAGAACTTATTTCATTGAGCCAAGAACTATTTTTTGAAACCTTTAATACTCGTATTTTCTTAGAAATTATTGTCTGTCTTAATATATTTTTCTTTCTTATATACAATGTATTTACAAGATTCTACATACTTATTTGCATATGGATATTTCCATAATGCTTAGCGTGACTGTTGTACACATTTAAAGTTAAAAAAAAGTCAAAATCGAATGGATTTTTATTTTAACAACAAACATTATTAATAGCTCTATATTAGCCCTATGCAAAGTTTGATATTAATAAATGTTTCATTTTCTAGATAATTTTAAAGAAACACGGCATTCGCAACAGTTTATGTAAATAATTTTAAAATACTGTGTACTGATATCTCTTTTAAATTATAATCACCGTGATAACGTGACATGTTGCATGTGACATTTTTTTCTACCATAATTGTTATACTGGTTTTTTTTACGAAATTATAAATATGAAATTATAAATAATGAGTTCCTGCCAATTTTGTTCTTACGTATGCAGCGATTCCGACATTTCCCTTCCATCATTTAATTTATGCCTTCACCCAACTCTTTCTACTTTCTCATATCATGTTACATTCTTTCTTAGTTTTTTTTGTATAAGATTTTTCAATAATATATCATCTTCCTAAAAATTTTCTTCCCACCTTTTGCAACTCGCTTTATTTTATTGCAATTTTTATTGTTAATTTTGACCAACTTTATATACATAGGTACCACGATCAGACATTGTTAAATTTCTTGAATTAAATATCTATGTGTGTACTAAACATTTGATGAACTTTCAGCAGGTTTTTTCAATGCACCGATAACAAATGTTGTTTTTCAATGTCGCACGTGACATCGAAATATGCGATTTGCAAAGCAAAAACTCATAGTTATTTGAATAGTTCCTTGTGCATCATTTTTTAATTTTTTGCCCTGAAATAAAGTTTAGAGAGCCTATCTTTTAAGAACGTTTATTAAAACAAAATGAGCAAAACAATATCCCAATGACTTTGCATTTGAATATCTTGAAATGGGTGATGTAAAAAATTAAAAAATTTAAATAACTTAGATTTAATTGTTTCTTTATTAAAATATGAAAGAACAAAATTTTTTTAAGAAGTTTTAATTTTTTGTTGTCGGTGGAAATGCCCATATGTCACTATATACGTATGTACCCAGCTAGCCTTTTCAAGCGCAGAAGAGTCTATTCTGAATCATATACAGAGCATTTTTAGTCATAGACGAGCTCATATTTTAATCGTGGAAGATGCTTCGCACGGGAAAAACTATTACCGAAGAGCCGCAAAACGCGTCTTTATCAGTCGTAGATGCAATTCTTTGAGATTTATCTAGATTTTATCTTACAACTCCTCTTTTGAAGAACATTGAGAATCGTTTGAGGCTCTGCAAAGTTAATCTTATATGAGCCATTGAGAGAGATGTACAAGAATCATTCGATAAAGATTTGGGGAATCGTACAATACGCACTAGCCTTTTTATGTTGCAAGTTAAATACGAAAAATAAAAAACAAATAAAATTGTTTAATATTTAGGGCGTGCCCCAAACGGTAGAAAAGTAATATGGTAAAAATATATTTAAATGCTGGAAAAAATATTATTTTTCTGCTGTGCCAAATGATATCTTTTTTGACAATGTACAACTTTGACAAATTCGCTTTAGCATAGAGAGAATCTGATGAAAATATTAATGCGGCGGCGAAACAAAAAATTTGACTACAAGCCGCCGGGTAACAACAATTCTTTAAAAATACATTTTTATACAAAACAATATTCTTGTAGCAAAAAATTTAATACCATGATGTAACATTTTTCTCAAATGAAAATAAACATTGTGTCCAACTACATTTAAGAGCCGCAAAAATCGATGTATTGGGCGATGCACTATGTTTCAAACACCTACTTAGTCCGTGCGAAATAAATAACTTTTAAAATATTAAACTTTTTGGAGCTACATTGAGAGGGAAGCTAAAGACATGCATTTGTGGATAAATCTAAGAAAAAATTATTCCATTCGTGATCAATTACATGCACGCAAAGAAAATATATGGTTTTAGTATGGTTGAGAAAACAATATTATGTTCTCTGAAACAAATGTGTGGTCGTTAAAAACTAGTTATTGTTATTTTAAACATTAATTTCGTTACGATAAGCAGAGTAATGTTTGAATTTAATAATTACATTATTATATTCATAGAAAGTGCGATATGGTTAGAGTTTAACAATATAGTTTTGTTAAAAATTTTTTACTACAATATAATTTGTATTATTGTGTAAAAATAATATGATGTAAATAGCAATATAATGTTATCCAAAACCATACTATGTTAAGTTTTTAAAAAAATCTTTTTCAGAAACATCTGTCAGTTCAGTGTTTCGTTTGTAAGCTATCGGTAGTGCGCGCGTGGTGTTAAATAAATAAAAAAAAATTATAAACAAAAGGGTATATAAATAAAAATATACAACATATGTAGTTATGTATATCTCTTTATATATACGTGTCTGTATTTCGTGTACACACACATGTAAGTATACATTTCTAAATATATGTACATTTTATTTCAACAATATTAATTTATTTTCTATTTAACGCACAGCTGTTTTAAACAAAAAATTTACCAATAAATATATGATTAAAAAACAAAATATTATTATTATATAAAATAATACTATGGTCGCATTTAACAATACTATTATAATATTGGAACATGGTATGGTAAGTCTCAATTATATTTTCGTCACATCTAACAATAGTGCTGTCATATTTACAATACTAAGATTAGGTATAACAAAGTTAATTGTTTTTGTAGATAATATTATTATTAACTCAGATAATAATATTATTTAAGCTTTGTTTTTCTATAACAATAATATGATTGGACTGCAACCATATAATTCAATCATAGTATGTTGCTGTTTGATTATGGTTACCTCAACCATATTTTTTCTTTGCGTGTGCAAAAAAGGCAATTTATTTCATTATTATTTTTTTATTAAAAAAATTATTTTACTTTATTTTTCAGTCAAATAGATTCTATCATTTAACCGCAATTAATTTTCTAGACACATTAGACTCAAAATATTTATTGAACTAGCGGATAAAAATTCGCCTTGTTAGTTAATAGGTTTCTTCATCAACATTTTCATTTATATCATTGGAACTTAGAAGCTGTATAACTGCATGTGGAAGGTTTACAGGCTTGTTGTTGTTGTTGTTGTTATTTTTGTTGCATGCTCCTGCTTACGTGTCGAAATTATTGGATCTAGTGTATCTAAATCTTTGTTGAAAATGTCCAGCAGTTGTTAGTTCTGCTGGTTTTGCAAGCATGATGCAATCTGTCGTATTTACAAATCTTGTGGTGCGATTCAGCTGCCGATTCGGCATTTTGGCTTAGCAGCTAGAATTTGGTTATAGTGAGGATATATGTCACAGTTTCTCGATTTACTTTCACGACATATTGCGTTAACTGTGCTGTTGTGAAATTGTTTTCTATGAAAAAAGCTAACGTTTCATCTGCAGAAAGAGGAATTGGCTTAGGTTGACTTTCTGAGTATATTTTTTTTAATTTTGGAAGCCCTTGTTGGACTTGCTATGGTTTCCTTAATAGGGCATTTACATTGATTCGAAATCTAGTAGTTACAATATTTTGAGCTAAATCTAGTTGCCATACAAATAGAAATCTATTTTGTCAGTAGATTTGTAGGAAATCTACTAAGAATCTAATATTTTTATTTATTTTTTACTACCTTGTACAACATATTTATTTAAAAGATTTTTAAATTATCTATAGTCTGCTTAAAGTTGTGTATGAATGGGCTACATTGCAGTTGTTTGGTTGTATTTTTGGAAAATTTTCAGTTAATAGGTTTTGTTTTGGATAAAAAAAATCTGAATAAATGTCAAAAAAAATTTGGTGTAAAGATTTTTATTAAAATCTGCTAGGTTTTTTGCAGTTGTAAATGCCTTATTACAATAGTACTTTGCTACCGTTTGGCACAGGCCCTTATTATTTCTTTATTAATTGATTAAAGACTATTTTATGTACATATGTATGTAGTTATATGCAACCAGTCTCTATACATAGAAAATGTATGATTATTATGTTAAATTTAGCTTTTCAAATCGTCTATCGCTTCTATCTTTGGCGTGCACAAAATGGTGCTGTAAAAACTTTGAATGGCGAAGATCTTTGAAAAATTTAATTAATATAAAAGAATTTATTATCTTAAAAGCTTTTTACGTACCTCCAAAAATTTAATAAATATTTGATGTAAAATACCAAACACATTAAATTAATATGTACTTCACTTTAATTTATCTTTAATTATTATAAAAAATAAAAAACACTTGAAATATTCCACGAGATTCTTATTCAAAGCTCAAATGAAAGCATCAGCGAAAAAATGAAAAAAATAATAATCTATAACAGCAAATATTAAATAAAAATAACAAACATATTTTAGATAAATGTATCGTCGACTAAACATTTCAAGATTTATAAGAGATATTTAAACAGAAATGCTACAATGTCACTCCCTAAATGATCAGCAGAAGATTGGTATACGAGTTGTATTTTAAACACCATCGCCTATTAAAAAGCTCTTGGCTAGCTGGGTATGTCCATATATGTATGTATATGTGTTTTTGTAATTGGATAACTACCCTGCAGAAAATGCGAATAGTGAAATTGTAGTGATTTACTAGTGACATTGTCAGTAGTACTACTGACCAGGTGCATCCCAGCCAATGTAATTATCTATTGACATTTAACATTAGCTTGTCATTGAAAATCCACCACTAGACTGTAGCAATACTGACTAAGTAGTTCTTTTGGGAGCACATGGAGACATTGGAACCAAAGATTCACTAGTAAATTTTAGGGGCTCCAGTCTACAATATCGATATTTCCTCGCTCCATATCAATAGTAAAATTGTAGTGATTTACTAGTGACATTGTCAATAGTACAACTGAATAGGTGTACCGCAGCCAATATAATTGCCTATTGACATATAACATAGGGTTGTCATTGAAAATCTACCAGTAGACTTTAGCACTATTCATTTACGACCATATGGAGACATTTGAACTATAGAATCACTAGTACATTTTAGTTACCCTCGTCTACAATTTAATAAGGGTTGGGCCAACAAACTTAAATACATACATACCTACATACATATGTACGTAAGTTTTTAACATTATTGCATAGCATAATAAAAAAGAAAAACAAACTATTGGCAATATCAACAGAAATACATTAGAACTGTTGTCTCTAACGTATCTCTACTCGCGCATAAAAGGAAAATTGTCGACATTTTAACTAGTGCAATTGTCGCTAGACAAAAGAGTGTTGACATAGTGGCATATGGCACTAGGCTGGCTAGAGGGTACATATATGTATCTATGTATAAATTTTCTGCTTTTCTAACTGCTAAAATTCCCATATGATTAGATTAATATGTAAATGCATCAGTGTTGCCAATTTAGCTAATGCAAATGTAATTTATTATTTTGACCGGAATTGTAAAACATAAAAGTTCTATGATCCTTTGTATCCAAATTACTTAAATTTATAAATAATCATAATAATTGAAAGCATTTAATTTCTACAGCGAATAAAAATAATTAAGCTAACTTGAACCTGAATAGCAATATTAATTGAGGACAGAAAATGAACGCCTAATAGGGCTGTGGTAGGCACTTGGCATTTATATTCCATAGCACATAAATAAATTTTCACATAACCAATAGCAAAGTTGATTGAAACCTGATATGACTTAAATCTTAGTCAAATTTAAAGACAAAAGTTCTAGAGATATGAACTGCTGGAAACACTGACTTATGTGAACATATAATACACATAAATAACTAAATAAATAAAAAATGTGTTAATTACAAATTTTATGTGCAGAACAAACAATATGCTTAATTGTTATTACCAAATGATGATGTTTTTCTACAAAAAAAAAGAAGACAAATAAATCAAACAAAATTAACAGCATCAGATGGCCGCCCACAGCGGCTACAACTTGCGAAGGAACAATTTTCAAATAAAGCTTAAATTAATTATTTGTATAATTTACAAAAGAGATATATATGTATATATAATAGCAGTAAAGTTCTGACGAATACCATTAAGATGTTTTTATTGCTTTCACTTTCTTATGAACAAAGTATATTTATGTCTACCTCCCAATTCGGTTTATATTTACTTTCTATGAGCTTAAATATGAGATTACATACATATACATACATTTTTAAAATTGCTTTAAAAAAATTTATGTACCACGGCATTAATATTATACTTGTAGCTTGATTTTTTTTAAGGAAATCCTAAATGTGTGCATGCGGTTTAAGGAGCGATAAAAAATTTTAATTCTGAGAAAACATTCATTTGACACAGTCAACTTAATCCCTTAAAAGAGAAAGCATTTAAAAAGACATTCAACTACACTTCAACCCAAACAAAACATGAGTGTTAAATTAAAAGGAACACATGTCAAAAATAAACGCTTGCTTTGTCATCTAAACAATGAGCTTAAAGTATTTTTTAATGTTATTATACCCTTTACGAAAAATGGTAAATGGTATATATAGGTTTGTCATTCCGTGTGTAATATCCATAATATTCATATGTTATCTATAAAAAATATATATATATATATACATATATTGTAAAAATTAATGGGCAAACTTAACAGGTTTGTGTAAATAAATTTCCATACAATTTTTGACATTTTATTTACGATATTGTAAAAATGCTCAATTGCACAGTTTGCAAGACTTTTGAAGATTTTCATGAAAACCCTTAATGATAAACCAGAATTGTCGCATAAACACATTTTCCATACAAAATTACACAAAAAACTTTCCCCAGAAAGCAGTCGAGAGATAAAATCTATTTTATTGTGACATCCTTTTTTCTTATGCTCTCATATACATGCATATAATTACCCATGGATTTGTTATACGGCAACCATAGCTGTGTAAAGAACCGAGGAATGTCAAAAGCACAAAAATAATTGTACCACAGAGAGCAAAAAATTATCAACTCAAATAGCGCTGCCACCTGGTTAAGGTGTCTTTACACGGTAATACAAAGTATTACGACTTTGTAGAATCAAAATATTATGAAATCCTCTCCGTGTTTAAAAAAAAGAGAACAAGCAAGGCAAATTCATTTCCAGGTAATATCAGGATTTCAAAAACAATGAAAAAATACAACAATGAAAAAAACAACATGGATTTTAGTTCATCCAAAACTTCACAAATAGAATTTGTTTAACACAATAATAATAAATATTATTCACATAAATTTGAAAATATTTCTCCACGGCAGCTACCACTAACAAAATTTGCAACGTTTAGCACTTCTCACAATTTTTTAATAGTTTTTTCATATTTTTAAATTTGTTTTCACAAAATTTTTTTTGATAAAACATTTTTCATATTGAAATTTTTTAACATTTTCTTTCGTAAAAAATTTTTGAAGTTTCGGATGAACTTTAGTTTAAAAAAAAATAGCTCAGCTGCATTTCCGCTACTACCTTGTGAATGTGCCTTGAGAACAAGAGTCTGCTGCAGGTATTTTTTATGTTTACACTGATACTACAAGTAAAATGCAAGCAAAGTTATTGAACTGTTGAGTTAATAATAAAAATTGGAAAGTTGCAAAAAAAAGATGTGTACTAATAAAATTGAATATTGGAGAAAACATTTTATTATTTCAATGAAATTTTACTACAAAATATTATTTTTTATACGTTTGTTTATTGTTTGTTTGGTTTTGCTGTACCATCAGCTGCTTGATGGTTGCATTGTACAACTACAATTACAAAAACAACATGGAAATTTGCTGAATTGATTTTGGTTGCTTCTGCAAAAGTGTTAACACCTTGCATAAATACCATTACGTAGATTATTTTCTGGTGTGCGGCACAGTATATTCAAAATACATTATGTCTGCAGCAAACCAGAAACCAACCGACGATTAGTGCTGCCAATGTTTACTTTGAAATGCACCTCTGGTGTGATGAGAATACTTAAGTTTCTAAAATGGTTTAGAAAACAAAACATTTACCGACCGCTTGTCAAATTTTCTATCCGTATTCTCTCCTACTCGATACATTTTGCGTTTACATGATAAGATTTTGTATATTCTACAGCATTTTTTGACATGTCGTAATACATTGTATTACCATGTAAAGACAGCTTTAGATACACCTTGTAATTACCCTGCAGAAAATTTGGTGACAATTGAACCAAGCGTACTCGTCGTAGGACTTGAGAAAATGGGAGTGTTAAAAAAATCTCTATTTCAAAAAAAAGAAAATAATAATAATGAGTTAGGCGGTTTCTTTATTAAGGTAAGTATGTTGTTTAATATTTTTTATACGCTGCATTACGTTAATGCTAATGCTAATTGTAATTATATAAAATCTACCATAAAGGAATTGAGAATTACTAAGCATCTTAAAAGCTAAAAAGCTTCAACAGACATCACAACATGCTTCGTTATAACTCGTTCTAGTTATTGGGACTTGTTCTAGTATTGTAGATGAGTCCAGGACCTTTCAAATAATATAAATAAATGTTTTTTTCTTTTGATTTTCCTACATTGGAAGCTGAAAGCGGGACATGTTACATCAAAAACTGGGATTTAAAAATAAATATATTTTAGAAAGCGGGATATGCACATATACAGTTTCGTATGTACTTTAGATACACAGTTGTCACAGTTTCTAACATTAGAAAATGTTAATATTGGTAGGTCAAATTTAAAGTTTTTTGAAGAACTCTGAAAACTCGAACTTCAAGAAATTCTGAGTATGCACGTTTTTTGAGGAACACTTGGACATTAATCTATGATAAATATTATCCGACAGCATTGACTTCCAAAAGTGCATATCCTTCAGAAAATGAAAAGATGAAAACTTGGCAATTCGAGTATCTAGTTCAAATTCATGCTTTTCAGAAATAGATTCATGGGCATTAATAAAAAAGTAGGATTACTTTTTTCCATCTGGGTTGCATCATTTACTGGAAAAGTCCTTAAGAAATGCATTATAACTTAACAGAGCTCTGTTGTAGCACAGGATTGTGTCAAGGCTTATAAATCTATACAAGCATAAACTTGAAATTACGCCGATTCCGACAGGAAATAATGCAGTGATAATTTTAAAACTCTTCATGACATGTTAATAATGAGAATTGTATTCTACAAATTAGCTGAACTACGAAGCACACAGGGATTTGGATAGTTAAGCAATAACTGTACTTAAAAAATATTTGGCTTGAATTTTTATCAGTTATGTTTTAATAAAACTCTAATAAGAGATTGAAAATTTCAATAGCGGGATGTGTGGTCAGGCTACCCGTAACTGAATTCCGGAGCACCATAGAGGTTTCAAAAGTATATTAAAAGCTTACAATCTAGACTGAGGATTGAATTTCTACTAATTAATCAGCCAATGTATCTGAGTTAAGTTAAGATTCATTTGTGTTAGCTTAGAGTCAATGTGGTGTTTGCATGTAATCAAGGTGTATGTTGAGAAACAAGTTGTGAACAAATATATCTTTCTTTATAGGGTAATTTTTTTTGTTCGTTTACTTTTATTCTCCATTGGTTCATCCATAGTTCAATAGGGCACTATTACGAATATTATACTTTATATGTACTACGAATATTTTTTTTGTTTAGTGTGTCTATATAAAAAAGACTCTACCGCTAGGGCATGTATTGTGTATTACGATTATTTTTTTTTGGTTTAGTATATATATAAGAAAGACTTGGCTAGCAATTCAATGAATTGATATAAATGGACCGTCAAGTCACTCTGAAACAAGCCCAGTAACTATATTTAGATATTAATCTAACTTTAACAGGTGTTAATACTTTTTAAATATGAGTGCCTCTGTTGTCGAGTGGGTAGTGTGCAAGCCTTTCATGCACTTGCTTGTCAGTTCGAATACCAAAAACTATTTAAAAAATAAACTATAATTGAATTTGTTTGAAACAATAAAAACAAAAATTATAAGTTTTCATTGTTGCAGGCAGTTACGTGTCGGAATGACATTTTTAAATAGTTTATATTATTCTACACCGAATAGGTCCCCGTAGGATAGTTCAGTGACAAGTAAAAAGGCGTATACAAAGTATCAATTAACCCCATCCTAGGCCATCCCCATGTAAAAGTGACTGGTCCGCTTCATAGGAAGTGTTAGAACTCGGACTGGTCCCGATCACGTGACTACTCTTGTGTCAGTTCCATTTACTGCAGGGTACCTATTCTCTCAACACGGCTACCATATCCCAGCAAAAAATTACACATTACCATCAGAACTACTTGCCATATAATGACTTGCTTTTCTGATTACCAAATTTCATTACTCGCTTACAAATCACATTACCTAAAATTTAAAAAAAATATGTACAAGTTGCTAAATGAGGAGAATATTTTTTTTAGATTAAATAGATTATGTGAACAAGTTGCCAAATAAAAAACTAAGTACTTCTCAAGAATCGATTATTTTAGTCTCACGCCTTGTTAAAATCATTAAGTTAGTAATCCAGTAAGGAAGAACTTCCACCAAAAATGCATTACCTTTATTGAAATTTTTTGCTGGGACTTTGTAACAATTTTATACATTTTGTAAATAAAACTACAAAGAAAAATAAACACAATAAAAATAAAATAATAATTAGAGAGCATTTGAAGTTGCTGCCGTAGATTATATTATGGGCTTTGTTGATTTGACAGCGATTTTCCTAAAGTTGCAGACTTATTCTGTTTGAACATTTAATGTTTTGATTTTTCATCGAGAAACAACGTAAAACCACAATTGGATTTTCCAACATCTGTTTGCTTTGATATGTAAATAGAAAAAACTTAAACGTATTTTTTCGATTGTTTGATTAAGTTTCCATAACTATTGTATTCTAAATAATCATATAATACGAGAAGAAGGGTGTTTTGTTTAGTTTTTTTACGAATAAAAGACAATAAATTCAATGCAACTGTGGCTTATGAACGCATGCTATCGGTCCAATTTCGCACTACCTTTTGGAGCATACCCGGTCTAATTTTGTCAATACTGTGTAAAATGACATGAACGAGGTAAGAGGTGGCCAACTCATAAGTCTATTTCATCAGATAATTCGGGAATAAGACATTCTAAACAAAGTAATGGTTTCATGCACTGTATAGCATTTATTCTTATAAAGAGAAGCAACACTCAGGCAATGAATGCTCAGGTAACTAGGTGTTACCTTTTTTTTAGGAAAAGGATAGTGATAGAGAAGACATGTATTGAAGGAAAATATAGAGGAAAGCTTCATTATTTTACAACTCTGCTTTTTGCACGTTTTTTTTATAATGCAGTGTTGAAGTGCCTCTGGTATTAAATGAGGAGTATTAAATTTTCTTGGAGCTGTGCTAAGTAGCCACTTAATTGGTTATTTTACTTCGTCGATGATTCTTCTACACAACGAAGGAGGGAGCTCTGATGTCACATTAGTAGTAATATCTGTCGAAGTCGGTATAGTTCAGTGACCAGTGACTATGTCTGCATCACTTGAACTTTCCTACAACAACTTTGATTTTAAGACAAATGGACCGATAACGCCTTCGGCAAGTAAACTGCAATAAATAGTATTTTTTCGGTATGAAATGGAATCTGAAGAGTCTCATGAAAAAAAGAAAATTGCATCTCTGTAGTGTCCATATGCCAAAGTACCTGTGGGAAAAATTAAATTTTTTTTTGCGATTTTTCAGGAAGTTGTCGGGAAATTACTTGCTGTTTATCTTTCTTCGAATGCTAATCTCATAAGGAATAATAATAACGATGTTTTTTTTAAGTGGACACCAACCCATTTCCAATTTAACTTTAAAAGAAATTAATTACTGAAAATCGCCTTGAAGGTTCAAAACTGCTTTTCAACAAAACTGTACAACACGCCTTATTGCCATAGAATTGTAAATAAAAATCAAATCGAAAATAGAGCTGAAATTAATTTTGTGCATATTTTATTTATCGGGAAAAGACAAGGTTTATTGAAATAGTTTTTCTTAATTCCTTAATAAATTGTACACAAACTTTGGAACAAGTACGAGAATGTAAAATATCTACTTTTTACAAAAATAATCTTGATTTCAGACAACAACATCAAATTAAAGCGAATCATATCTCATTCTCTCCAGCTTACTACTCTTAAAATATCTTAAATGAAGTCTTATTTAGAAAGGGATTAATTTATATAGCTTTCTATTTCTGATTCATTTACACAAAACGTTTCACATCAAATCATACTATGACTTAAATATACCAAACGATTCAAATAGATTTTTGAGTAGAATTGTGCAGATGTTTAATAACTACACAATGTTCAAACGAATTAACATATTTATTCACATCCGCAGACATTTAATGAAAGCCTACATTATATGTACATATTAATACTACATCCCAAGAATATTTAACCAACATTAACATATGTACATACATATACTTAAACAAAGCATAATGTCAAGCAATTACATGCTTATGTAGGGCATTCCATGTAAAAGACTAAAATTATATACACATATAAAGTAATTAAATAATAAACTAACAGCTAAAGCTTTCAAATGACTGTAATATGGTACATTTCATGTAAACACCCATTTGAATGCTGATAAATTTATTAAAATTAGAACATGTTTGATTTTTATAAAAACCTAACACTTGCAACAGAATTTAAACTATCGATGTATCATTACAACATGCAATGCCTGCTTTAACTTCTTTCTTTGAAATAATTTTTTTCCAGTGATGTGAAAATGCAATGGAATGTCCCATATTCTAATATTACTTTACCTTAACGTTAAGTCATAACAATGTTTGTAAGTATAAGCACAAAAAAAAATCGCCGACATTCTTTTTATGTACAGTGCTGATAAAAAGTATTGCATCAGCAACTGGCTTTGCTTAATAGATTACATAAGTGAAGAAAATTAAATTTTTTGGGTTTATGAAGGTTAGGTTAGGTTAGGTTAGCAGGCTGCTGGTGATTTATGAAAACTTAGGGGTCCAGCTAACTTGGGTCCAATAAGATAATCCCTTTGTGCTGCCTGTAAGTTGAAAGTAGTAGAATAAGGGGGAGACTGGTAGTATAGAGAGGATATAGATGGAAAGTTTCTGTAGAATAAGAGAGAGTAAAGGAGAAGAGAGGTGGGACAGGAGAGGGCCTAGTACATACACATGCCATATAGGAAGGCTAACGGCAAATACCAGCCGCTGCTCCTAATGTATAGACTTAGGTTTCTAAGTCTTATTTCCGATAGCTCGGACAGGCTGTTGAAGGATATTATGCCAAGAATGTGCAGACGGAGATCCTCCAAAGTAGGGCGGAAGCAGAGAAGATGCTAAATGTTTTTCTCCTCTTCCTCATCATTGCAGCTGTAACAGTAATCATTATATGTGAGACCCATACGTTTAGCGTACGTTCCAAAATTGCAGTGACCGGTAAGTGTGGCCAAGAGAGTCTTCAGGTGCTTCCTGGTGAAGCTAATGAGATTTTTGGTTCTGTTGATATTTAGGCAAAGCCAAAGGGTTCTCGATATAACGCAGGTAGGCTCATTGCTCCATCTTTCAAAGCGTCTCCAGCAGGACGAGAGAGGGAGAGATTGTCAATATCGACTTCTCCGAGTAGGGTTCCTCTCTTTGCCAGTTCATCCGCATCTAGATAGCCTGAGTTGGTCCCGTGTCCATGTGTGATAGTTGAGTGCTGCGCCAGTTTATGCAGGACTGTGCGGCATTCTTTTACAAGGACTGGTGTAGAATACACACCTGCGAGGGGTTTGACCGCAGATTGCTTGTCTGTTATTATCTGGATATTACTATTATGTATCCGATAATAACTTAGCCAGTGTGTTGCTTTTTTAATGGCAGATATTTATGCCTATGCTACATTCGTCCGGGAGTCTGAAGGACATTTCAATTCCAAAATCTGGAATATATACGCCCCATCCAACTCTTCCCCAATGAGTTCAGGTATATTGTTTGCAGTATTTAGGATGCTAGCGTGACCCCATGGTCTGTAGTTTCATACGCCTATTGCGTTCAGTCTAACAGCCATATGTGGGGCCAGTTTACTAGCCATTAAGTCCACAGGAAGCCAACAAAGCATAGCGAAGAGTGCCTTTGTCGGCGTGGATCTAAGGGCACCTGTTACCATAAGTGCCATTTTGCGGAGAATACCTTCTATACGGGACTGGTTTCTCGTATAAAATAAACACATGTTTTGTTATCTATAAACATATGTTTTGTTATCTATAATTCTTCCCTACCAGCTGTAATTTAAGGATATGGTGACATTTTTTTAAGATCATTCGCTTAATATTTCACGAACGCTATCTGTACCAGGATATCTGGCTTACACTTAATTTGTGTTCACTCTTATTTTAAGGGGTGGCTAGACGTATAATGTTAAAAATCAAAATTTAAGTTCTCGTTTGCATGCAAAATGTGCGTTTTAAGTTTTGATTTTTTAATACTTCTACCACAGAGCATATATTTTGTTCTAATGCTTGATTTTTTTTTTATAAAAAACATTTTATTTTTAGTTTTCCGCAATTATTTTCTACGAAAAAAGTAAATTTGACAGCTTGTGTCCTAACATAATTGATCAGACTTGATTTTGAGCAATTATTTCCAAACATTTGTTCTAACACTAACATTTAAGGTTTACACAGTAATTTTTTGTGTTAGCCACAGATTTTGACAATTGCCAACACAAAAATTGCCAAACTTATGTGTCGTGTTTGCAATAAATAGCAAACTATTTTTTCAGATTTTCCAATAAAAATCGTTGCCAGTTAGTTACATGCTTTCAAATACTGTAAATTTTGTAACCACATACAATGACCTTATGATCGGGAGTAAAATTTTTCGTAATGGTTTCTTTTCTAGAAAAAAAATACATTTATTGCACTTTTTAGTGAAAACTTGCAATAAAATTATATTTTGAAATATAGAGTTTATTAGAAATTATTGTATCATCCGTTATAAACATAAACGCATTAATTAACTTTTATGAGTTTTTGGCCGAAACCTTCCATGGTGCATTGTATTTTCCTTACTTACGCTTTACCCAATTATGAAAAATTAAACATTTGCAAAATATGAGTTTCTTATAACTGCGAACTAATACAAGTACTAGTACAAGTTTGACATGCTCCTTATGAAGATATTAACCAGTATTACATCTTCCCTGGCTAAACCTCAAATTTTCTCAGCGTCCTTAAAGATTATGACATATATATTTGCAAAATTGCCCACTGTGCTTTTTTGCCCGGTTATAAAAGCCAAATTAAAAATGCCATAAAATTATTTTAAACAAAAGTAGGAAATAAAGAAAACAATGGCACGCAAATAAAATAAAAACTCTAATTTTTTTTATCAGGTCCTTTCATTCATTCACACATACTTATCAACCCAAATACGCGCACACAAAGAAAAAAGTTCAGACACAAAATCATATATTATAAACAATAAGATTATGAAAAAAAAAATGGAAATTCAAATTTAATTCGTTACATTAAATTTTCAATGTTTGGATAAAATTAAATTTTCCCGTGATATTATTTTAGTAGAGTGTGATTTATTTTGCTTTATATTGCAATTTGGGTTGTGAATCCTTTGTGGGTCATGACTCAGGCACATTTTAATACCAGGCTGTTTTCAATTTAACAACTTTTTTTTTAATTTCTGAAAATGCTAAGCAAACAAAAAGGAAATTACTTTCTTATTATATTAAATTTCTTTATTCTACAGTCACCATTTATTAAGGCTTAAGAAGCAGGACGTGATTTGTGCTGGCAACGAATACATGGTTCATGTTATTCATGATTAACTTTGAAAGGAATTACGCGTGAGTGTACAAGTGTAATTTATATTATTTGATAATAATGAAGTTTAAATAAAGTGATATAAAGTTCAGGGAGGCGTTGGCTGAAGTAGTTAGCATGTTGACTACAAAACCGAAGGTCCTGGGTTCAATCCCTGTATCCAACAGTTATTAAATAACAACGCCACTCATTTTTCTGATGTGCATTAGTGTCCCTTTGTATCAGTTGTTGTAGAAAGTTCAAGTGATGAAGGCATAAACACTGGTCACCAAACTATACTCCAAATTCAGCAGATACTAGTCCTAATGTAACATTAGAGCGCTCTCCTTTCTTGTGTAGCAGAATCATCGGCGAAGTAAAATAATTAATTAAATGGCTATAAAACACAGCTTCAAAAAATTAATACGCCTTATTTAGCATCAGAGGCGCTACAACACTGCATTATTAACAAACGTGCAAAAAGCAGAGTTGTAAAAGAATGAAGTCTTCCTCTATCTCTTCCTTCACCACCTGTCTTCTCTATCACTATCCCTTTCCTAAAGAAGGTAACACCTGGTAATAGTAGTAGGCATTAATTGCCTGAGTGTTACTTCTCTTTAGAAAAAAAGAGCAAGTTGAGATAAATATTTAAAAAATATAAAGGCAAGGTATTTTAAATTGTGTTCTTTTTTATTACGTGTACATTAAACAAATATTCGTGAAATTTGTTTGAACTCATCTAAATTAATATTAACTACAAAGCTCAGTCGTTAGTCCTAATTTACACTTAGCAAGTCTTATTGCTAAGCTGATTAGTTTGCGGGGGAGAGAGACGAGGCGAACAGAAATGTTTATTTTCTCCTCGTCTCTCTCTCTCTCTCCCACAAACTAATCAGCTTAGCAATAAGACTTGCTTAGTGTAAATTAGGACTTAAGCAATTCTGGGCTGAAGATCAGCTCAGGCATCATCGTCATTATTTCTTAAGTATGGTCAGGCTTGTGTGTGTTGTTTGGCTTGCGAGAGTTTTTCGTTTCACTCGCACTGGTTGACTGATTTACCACGGATAACCCTATAGTCTTTCAGGTTTTTTTCTTAGAATCTCGGCTTCTTCCTTTGTGAAGGCATAGGTCGTGTATAGTCAGTTACAAAACTATTTTTAAGAAAACTTTTAATAACATCATGGACACATGGTCTAGTCACTCGGCCGATTTTTGTGAAACAATATATTACAATTTGTAAAGTTTTTTTAAAACAAATAAATAATTAAACTACAAGACTTAAATTAACTCTGAATTTCTCGAGTCGTCGTAATTTTATGCGGTCAGGTTCATGTTTATTGTTTAACTTGAAAAAGTTTTGCATATTGTTCGCTTGCTTGATTGACCTCTAATGACTTAAAAGTTTTGCTGCTTTCTTATGAAATTTCATTGTCAACTACGCCGGGATAGAAAAACATTTAAATATTGTATTTTCAGAACAGTTTTTAAAATTTGTTCATTATTTCCCTCGCATGGATGAGGGTGGCCCAAAATTAAATGAAAGGATTTTTTAAGTCTATGATTTCTTCATTTTAAATTATTATTATTATTTTATTATTACACTTAATTAATAAATGAAAAATGTTTTAAGCTTTGATGTGAAAAAAAAACGTCGCGCAGGTGTGGCCCACTTTTAGCCTCGCTCTTTCTAAGATACTTCACATGACTTTCTACAAGATTTCTGGAGTTATAGCTCAAATTTTTCCCATTACTCTGTAGTGCAGCTTTCTATTTTAGATATTTCAAGTCATCTTTATAACAATCTGAAAAATAAAGAGAGAGAAAATTATAACACATCATTTGGCTTATGGAGTGATATGACGTTTAACCATAAATAAGTTCGAACTTAATAATTAAAAAACTAATTAAAATTAACAGCTATAGGCTTTTGGTGAAAATAAACACACGCAGTATAACAAAAATGAGCAAATAAACAGACAAGTGCATGATTAGTAAAGAATAAACAACACAATGGCACTACTATTTTAAATTAGCGATGGTAAATTTTAAAATGAAAGCTCATTTCATAAAAAGACTCCAACAAGTATGATGAATCCAAACAATTCACATATTCCATTTTCATTGAAAAATGTGTTTGCAGAGCTGAAGTTTACACCAACTGACACCACACATAATGGACGAAAAAGGACAACGCTGATGGCGAAGTTATAAAGAGCATGTAGTACTATTTTACTGGTATTTGTCATAATAATCTGTAGTTTGGTTGGTAGAGCGATATAAACATCAGCCAAATCGAATCATAAACAGTGAAATAGAAAATCGTATTTCCATAATGAAACTATGTACCATTTAAGCATGTAGAATCGTCAAAAAGTTCACAGAAAAAAGGATTTTTTTTTAACAGGTGTCATTAACAATAGCAAACGGTTTTAACCAAACACTTGTAGGATCATATTATTTATACGAAATGTTGCAATACTATTTCGCACCTTTGCGGCTATCAATCCTCGATAACTTCACTGATTCCATGTGTGAGTTCTTGAATCCATTGTGGGTCATTCTTATAGACCCAAACTTTTGGGCAGCTGCAAAAAAAGTTTTAAAAGTATTCAACTGTGTGTGAATTCCAGGCACGCAAAACCATTAAAATCCCGGTAAAAAAAACACACACTAAAAAAGTCGTACACATGTAGATTTTGGGATCCGGAAGTAGTGCAATTTTGGATGATTTCTAATGATTCTTATAAAGAATTGTCATTGCAAGAAGTTTTCTTTTTAGATTCTTAATCACTGAGTTGGAAGCGATGATAAAAACAATTTCCTTTTTGACGTTCTATAATAATATTTTCCTCTAGGAAAAATTTTAAACAATTACCCATATTTACAATTTTTTTTTCTTTTTATATGCATCTTACCGCGAAAGTAAGTAAGTAACATTTAAATTTTAGACCAAAAATTAGTTTATAAATTTCTTTAAAAAATAGATTTTTTTTAAATCATGGTTAGTATTTTTTAAAACTGTATAACTAAAAGAAATTTTTATATGCTTTCTGCTAATTATCAGCATATTAAAAATATCGTTTTTTCTTTCCAATTTTTTTTACTGTGATCATTTGTCTTATTTAAAAAAAAAAAAAGTCCAATGATCCCACTAGAGTAAAAACCGCACGGAACAATCACATGTGAAGTATGAAGAGGCCTTTTGACAATAAGTTTTGGGTCTCATTAGACCCAAATACTACATCTGTAGTGCGATTTACTAACTTTATTTTAACGATAATCACATCGTTGAAATAATTTTAACGAAAATTGATCGAATTTACTATGTACTAACATTTTTAACGATATTCGCTGTAGATTAATGTCAGCTGTGTCGTTATTTAAGCCACAATAATTTTTATATGCTGTTAATTTTATCGACAAAAATCAACTGAAAATATCAGCTGCATACTATCGTTAAAAAGAAGTTATAGAATCACACAATCGTTATTTCAGGTGTAATACAATATAAAAGTGTCTTTGTAAAGGGAGTCCCTATAGCCCCTTTTTTATTTTAAAACAGCTGAGGGGGTCCCAGCTAAAACTTAGGCGTTCAAAAGAACTGCCAAAAGAAGTTTTGAAACTTTAAAAAGAAAACAAGGCTAAAGAGCCAAAATATATAGACAAAAATTACGATTGTCGGATCGTTAAAAGTTACTGAATCGCACCACTGTACTCGTTAACGCATGTTCCGAGTTGGAAATAGGTCTAATCACTGAAAATAATTTTTCGATTAAATTTCGGATAAGTTAAAGGTATTTCAAGGATGCAAACAACAAAGGCACAATTTTGTTGATGGTCGGTAGAAATCAGTTATTGTGTTAACTATACTTTTAAAGGCTTAAGACCTAAAACGTTATGCGAAATACGGTCTAATATATATATATATATATATATATGTATATATATATATATATGTCGTAAGCTTAATTTCCAAGATCAACAAGCCAGTTTTTTCCCAACGCAATGGGCTACATCAGCAATTTTCTCGGTAGTTCTGGAGCGACGTGCGCACGTTTGGCTCTTTATATCACTAACTTGTGCCAGCATTACAAACTTCCCGCCAGTTTCACAATTGCTGGCCCAGAAAGTGCTTCATGACGACCTCAAAGTGCTTTCGTTTTGTCACCGCGAAATTTTAAATAAATTTTAATAATTTCTTTAATAAGAAGCAAGGTCATGGCCCACACTGAAAAATTTAATAATTGAAGGAGACATGAATATTTTTTTTATATATTTTTATTTTTTATTTATTTTATAGAGAAGTAATACTCAGGCAATGAATACCTACTACTATTATTAGGAGTTACCTTCGTTATGTTACGAATACTGATAGAGAAGACAGGTGGTGAGGAAAGAGATGGAGGAAAGCTTCATTCTTTTACAACTATGCTTTTTGCACGTTTTTAATAATGCAGTGTTGCAGCGCCTCTGGTGTCAATGAGGTATATTAAATTTTTAAATATTTGTTAAGTAGCCGGTGTAGTGCAGTGAACAGTATCTATGCCTTCATCACTAACTACAACAACAACTACAAATTGACATTAATGCACATCAGAAAAATGTGTAGTATTGTTATGTATTGATTGTCGGAGACTGGGTTTGAACTTAGGACCTACGGTTTTGTTGTCAACGTGCTAATTTATAATCATATTAAATAATAATAAAAATTGGAAAAAAGCCGGAGGGCAGTAAAGCAACATATCTCGGCTCAGCGATTACACTATTTAATATAACGCAAATGAAACCCGTGTTAATATGTTTTTTCTTTTATGTATGTTTTTCCATATGTAAATAATTAATTGAACATTATTTCTTTTCATTTTTACGACCAAATTTAATTTTAAAGGGCAAAGTTTAGATATATTTGTTTTAACATCGATCATTTTTATCATAAATTTTTGTATGTTAGAAAATAATAAAGTCTTAGAGTAACAAAAACACTTTAACCAACAAACAATCACGGTCTTATCACTGCTAAGGAAATAGCATATTCGGTTTTTTTTTTCAAGCTACAGAACAGTCCAATATTGTACAAACAGTGAAACTTATGACACCTTTGGGTTTTATTATTTCACAAGATTTTACTAGCATTTTGTTTGTAATATCCTATTCTCTTTTATTAATTTAATTTCAAAGTGAATGCAAAAGTACATAAATACCGTCTCTCATTTATCTAAATTCAAGGTATTAAATTTTGTAAGGAAATTAGATTTAAGAAGATGTTAAATTATTTCAAGAGAATAAAGAAAATACGATTAATGCAATAAAACTACAGATTTGCATGTAAAGTGCTTTCTAAGAAAAAGCTTTAGAATAACTTAATAATTAAATATTTTCTTCAAAAATATTTATAATGTAATTAGACGAGTATAAGCACTTTAATATTTAGAGCCGAAAAATACCGAAACAAAATATAAAATAATTAAAATAGAATTGTTTTCTTAACACTTTTCATCAAGGAAAAACACGGCTAATATCAATAGTTATGCGAAATTTATATTTATGGAAAAAGTTATTTATTTGAGGTTAAGTTAGAATTGCACGTTTTGTTAACAAAAGCAATAATATCCCTCAAAAAAGTAGGTTTTTTTTTTAATTACTTACTACCCCTTCAAAAGAATTGCTGATAAATAATTGATTACGATTACTAGTAATCGAAAAGTAATCTGAATTGCTTAAAATTACTAAAAATAATCAAGAAGAAAAAAAAGTAATACGACTACTTTCAAAGGTTACTTTTGATTCTTAATAGATAATCAAAAATAATTAAAAGTAATCCTTAGAAGTAATCGGACTAGTTTTTGATTACTTTTGGTAATTTTAAGTAATTCAGATTACTTTTCCATTGTTAGTAATCGTAATCAATTTATATATAATCGTAATTTAATCATTACTTCACCTTTAAAAAAAACGTAATCAAATTAGTAATCATTACGATTACTATATTGTTGTTATATAACCCAATATGTTAAGAATTTCTTAGACAAAAAACATCTAGTTTTATAAATGTCTTTCAAAATATTTGAAAATAATCAAAAAGAATCAAAATTAATCTTTGAAAGAAGTCGGATTAGTTTTTGATTACTATTGATTCTTTTTGATTATTTTGTAGTAATTGCAAGTAATTCAGATTACTTTTCGATTATAAGTAATCGTAATCAATTACTTATCAGAAATTCTTTTGAAGGCAATTTTATAATCATTACAATTCTTATTAAAATGTAATCTAATTGATTACTAATCGTAATCGAAATATAACAGCTCTGGTCTAAGCTTCAATCGTCAGCAGTAACACATTCAGAAGGGTTGACATATAAAAATCCCATTTGACGATAAAACACATATAAATTGCATATGTGTGGAAAACCTCACAAAAGGGCATGCAACGTAACTTTCTAAATATCTCGTTACCAAGTTTAATTTTTGAGTCAGTGAATGAGTTTTCTTTGTTTAATTGTGGAAAACAAAAAGTCAACAAAACCTAATTAGCATAGTCCAATAATTTTTTTATTGTTTAAAAAATTTTCATTTTGTGATTTGCTACATAAATGTGAATTGCAGGATAGTTAAGGAATTGCCAACCAATATCCTTAACATACATATACGATAATGTAGACATATTCATGCACTCGATATCGAATGATTTAGAAATTATTTTCATTTAAATTAAATTGAAATGTTTCTAAATTTCAAAGCGATTCCATTTAAATTCTGCTGAAATATTTCGAAATTTCCTTCAGCATAAATATGCTGATTTGTAAACAAATTTCAGCCAGGCTTTTCTCTGACTAATAATTGCAGCGTGTTTTTGAAGTAAGTCCTAACGGCCTCAGTTTGCTACTTTTAGATAATATTTATAAAAAATATATATGTAAATACGAGTACTTTGGCAGCTGAAGTGTCTTGTATTTACTGGCAAATTGTCATACATGACTGCATACAAAAACGAATATTAATTTAACAAACGTAGATGGGAAAGTAAATAAATAACAAATTTAAGTTCCTGAGAAGGATAAAGTTTAGAAATTCTAAAGTATTTTTAAAATAACAAAACAATTACAAAAAGTGTATGTTACAAAGTAAATTAGTACTTGTATTATTATTTTTGAAACAAATTTTAAAGCTGAATAAAAGTATTTTATTCATTCATGCGATAAAACCTTTTCATAAAGTCCTTGTTAAAATCTCTATTTCTTAAAGAAATTTTCTTTTTATTGCATTTAGTATCTCAAATTTACACTGAATCACTATTATGAAATATATCATGATATTAAATTATTATTTTTGTTATTTGATAAAAGGAGGCACGAGAAAATCAAATGAATTTGTTTCAAAGATTTTATTTGCGATATTAGCAATAGTTGAATATTTTATTTTTAACTCTATATTAAAGAAAATTTTTTTGCATTACTAATATTTTACCTTTTTAAAATGAATGGAGAAAAATTAAAAAGGGATGACTATAACGAAGATTAACACTTTTTAACGGTAATTTATTCACCCAAATCTAAAGCAACTTCAATCTGAATATCGTCATGTGAGAACTTAAGTGTCCAATATCCATATTGTACACTTAAGTTCTCACATGATGATATGTATGTGGAAATAAGTTGAATATTTTGCCAGCCTTTACCATAATAATTCCGACAACGAAAACTAAATTAAATAAATATCCATGATTGTACTTATGTGGTATTTCCAAAATACAAGCAAGCGAATTATCTATGTCTTTTATTTTAACGGAAAATAATTAAAAACAGCATTATTTATAATTTGAAATATTTATTGAAAATTTCTTTCTTGTAACTACTCCCAAATCGTTCATATCACTTTACTATTTTTAACCCTTCGGTCTGGTTTTTTCTTAGCGAAACATAGATATAAATGAAAAATCCATTTGCATATATTAAAAAAACATATAATTTAATAGTGTTACTTATTGTTAGTTTATCCGTAGTCTTTGAATTATCATGGGATATATCATTCCAATAGGTTTTTGGGGCTTTTGTCCCAACTGGATTTCCGGTGCAAATGGAGCAATTTGTCCCATTAGTCATGAAATTATAAGAAAATTCTATATTTTTGTTCTGGAAATAATTCGAATGGGACATATAAGCTTAGGGAAAATCTCCAATGGAACAATATATCCCAAACCAACAAAAACGCAGAAAAACTGAACTTACCAAGAAAATATTTTTTTGCACACTCGAACGGTAAAGCTTATTGTAAAAAACAAATTTAAAAAATTTTTGTTCCAACACGGCTAAAATTACTCTTTTTACTTCAAATAAAGTTAGTAAATAAATTCTTTTTTTTCGACCTTTTTTTATATATTTAATTAAACTATTTTTTTGAGCTTTAGGTCTATTATTATGTATGTATTATGCTTTATTATTTCGATATTTCGTTAACCTTCGGTTAACTTCTTCAGGATATAGTATATTGTATTTTGATTTTTCAGTTTTTTCTTTTTCCTTTTTTTCCCCCTTTTTTGCCTTTTTTGATATACTTACATAATTGAAAAAAAAGGAAAAAGAAAAAACAGAAAAATCAAATCCTGAAGAAGTTAACCGAAGGTTAACGAAATATCGAAATAATAAAGCATAATACATACATAATAATAGACCTACAGCTCAAAAAATAGTTTAATTAGTTAGTATATAAAAATTAAAATAGTTTGAACAGCCCTTTACACACTCAAAAAAAAATTAAGTAAAACTTTGGAAAGTTTTATAAATTTGAGTAAAAATAGTCGGCTCCAATGCTGTTTTTTACTTGAAACTTTTAAAATTTTTACTAAATTTCTAGTTAGTTAATGAACTAGTTTATAGTAATTATATTTTCATATTTAAGTAAAATTTGTCTAAAATTACGTAAAATGTTCCCATATAATTCGGAGCTTTGCAAGAAATGTTTTTCATCTTTCATTTCAAATTTAGTAAATTTTCCAATTTTTTTTGTCTCCAATCGTGGTAGTTATTTTTATTTTTAATTATATTCTATACCACGTGATATGTAATTTATTATTTCGTCATATTTTGTTCTTAATTAATTCACCATACATACGAGTACATATTAATTCTTTGAGAAGAGACAATTATTGAACCAAGAACCTTCTGACTGATAGGCAAGCACATTAAACAATTGCCTAACAAGACAGCCTGAATTAAAAATTACTAAAAATAATCAAAATAATCAAAACTAATCAAAATGTAATCCGACTATTTTCAAAGATTACTTTTGATTCTAAATAAATAATCAAAAGTAATCCTTAGAAGTAATCGGATTATTTTTTGATTACTTTTGATTCTTTTTGATTATTTTTAGTAATTTTAAGTAATTTAGATTACTTTTCCATTATTAGTAATCGTAATCAATTAGCAATCGTGCGAAACTGAATATAATCGTAATTTAATCATTACTTCATCATTAAAAAAATTATATCAGATTAGTAATCATTACTTAACAGCTATGGCCTGAATTAACATTGAAATTATTGAGTTTTAAAATTTTATTTTATTTACAAAAAAATATATTTCAAGTTCAAGTATTCCTCGAAAATATGTTAAAATTTTTTGCTAAATGCAAATAACTAATATATCCTCTAATTCAAAGAAAAAATTCTTAAAACTGGTTAATATTTTTCTAAAATTTAGAATACCTTTTTACATCCTTTAAGTAAGTCAAATTTCATGAACTAACCAGGATTAATTCATTTCCTAAAATTTATGTTTTGATTTAAAATGAAATTGACTAGTCCTTAGTATACGATTTCCCCAAACTTATAACCATTTTCCTATTTTTAATAAATAATAAATAAATAAGTACTTAAATGTAGGAAATGTTTTGTGTATTTTTATGAAATATTTTTGAGGATATGAACTCATATTAAGTAATTTTTACTAGATTTTAGAAAAAATTACTTAAACTTAAAATTTTTTTTTACTTAAATTTAGAAAAAAAAAATTTACTTAACAATAGTAGACGTCTTTTTTTTTGAGTGCAGGTTCCCTGTAGAGTATAAAAATATTTAGCCACATTCTGCTATAACATATCACGAAATGATATTGAACTTACAATTATATTTTGGGAACAAACATTACAATTTCAATAAACTTAATATAAATATATTTTTATGCAAGTCCTTTTTTATTGGTAGTAAAATGTGCAGTTAATGTCAGTATTTGTATGACAGATTTTATATTAATAAATTTAAAAAAACAAAAGCCTTTCTTATATTACGATCTGTTTATTGTGTTTATTAGAACAGTATTGCAAGTAACTTAAATTTATATTACAGAGCGAAGGAACGAACTATGAAAACATAATATTAAATATTATTTTGTAACATAACATACCAGTGACCTGCAACGGGTGATTGGTAAAATAATCATACGCAATCAATATACTAAAAACATGCTATTTTTTTGAAAAAATCAAACTTGTTCAAACACGTATATTCATTGCTAAGTTTTAATCGCTCAAGTGATTGGAGTATTGTTGGGTGTGAATTATAATCATGCGTAGCATCATACCAATCAGTTCGGACGATTGGTATTTGGTTCGAAAATGAGTGTTTTGAACAAGAATATAATGCGAAAGAAAAAAATTTCATTTTAAATCAGCATCAAGTAGTTGATGCAGAGTAGAAGCGATAATAAAAAAATCATTGTGTATGAATGTGGTAATTATTAAGACCCAACGCAAACTGCTGTCATAATAACAATCCAATTTTTAAGTATGTATGTGTTTGAGTAGTTAAGTTGGGTGTTTTATATCAGGGATGGTAAAATTAAAGAAACTGTCCAATAGAGCTACTCGCTACGAACTTTTTTAAAAATATTAGAGACAAAAATGTTATATAAATTTCTGAGATTAATTGTTAAAAAAATGCATTTTAAAATAAAATTTGAGGAGGATTTTCAATACAAAAACTAATTTTTGTTAATTAACTTAACATAATTTATGTTTGAAATATTGAGCCCTTTTTTCAAGAATGTTTTTTTAATATTGAAAATGTTTTTTTTAATATTGAAAAATATGTTTTTGTACGTAAATTATCGTTAACGATAATATGTATTTTAAAAGTTTTGAACAGAAATTATTTCTTAAATTAAAATTAAAATTCAATACTGTACTGGTAGGCCCATAAAATTCTAATTTCAATAAAAAAGTATATTTTCGATTGCATGTCGCTTACGATGAAATCGAAAATAATGCTCGATATGTTTTGTATACTTAAATTGTTTACGATAAAATATTGCAATCTGTATATTAAAAGTTATCAACAGTTTTGGCATTTTAATAATTCTAAGGTGGGTGGGACCATATTTTTAATTTTAATAAAAAACTAATTTTTTACTACATCTCGCTTACGACTAAATTAAAAACAGGGTTTGATATGTTTTAAGACATACATTAAAAAAAATTTCTGAGTATACATTCAAAATTGTTCGTGAATCTGGCACTTATTGAACAAAAAGTGCACTTAGAAATTTCAAAATTCCGATTGCTCATAAATCAAGACAACTCATGCAATGTTGAAATAACAAAATGCTTCTGGTCAACCAATAGAAGAATCGAAAATGTGGCTAGAGCTTTATTCTCTAACTTTACTTATGTAAGTTCTGTTGAAGATTTACCGCCATATTCATAAAAAAATATTTTAGGTTTATTACAGGTTTATTTGACAAATTTCCAATAGAATTACGTCAAATAAGCGCTTCATAAACCTAAAATATTTTTTATGAATATGCCAGTTAGTTGTTAATACTTAAAAAAATTTTGCACCTTTTTTATAATTGGAACAAATACAAACCTCCAATTTTCCATCCCTGTTTGACACGTTTATGTGTGTGTGTTTTAAAATAAATTGAACGAACTTTACTACTTTGATTTTATTCAACGTCATCGCTTGTTCACGTAGAAGTTTGAATAAAACCAGTTCAAACACTCCACTTACAATTATTTTAAACGATGCGTTCGTTTGTACGATGCTGATTAAATTCAACATTGAGTTTTGTTGCATGACTAAATGTGAATAAAATATTTCTGGTATGGTGAGTGAATTGATTTAAACATGTTCGATCGCTACACTCACAATCACTCCAATGAACAGATATTACTACGACGCTGATTTTATTGAACGTTGAATGTTTTGTACGTGATTAAATGTGAGTAAAAGTTTTAATGTATGAGTAAATCATCAAAAAGCATGAAATTTGCAGGTCTCTGATACATACATAAGTGTTTACCTTTATTAAAGAAGTTTTATCGACATTTTTTTATTTTCTTTTTATGTTTGTTTTTATATAACGATTGTTTGTATGGTTTGTTTAAATGTAAAACATTGTAACTTTTATAAGAGAAAATTAAAAATCTATGTTTTCTTCATTGTTGCACATATATTATATCAAGATGTTTTAAAACTTTGTTCTTGAAAAGTTTGTTCTTGAAGACTTGAAGAAGAGTGTCACTCTACTAATGGCACTTGACAAATTTTATAAAGTTTTTTCTTTCTACTGTAAAATTAAAAAAAAAAATGTTTTTACATTTATTTTTTGGTTTAAGCTTACCATATGTATACATACATATATTTACTTTATTTAATTGTTTTTTATACTCAGACATCAAAATATGTACTATGTAGTGGGTTTTTGTTCATAAAATAAATAAATAAAAACACTTGACGAATAAATATTTTATTTTGCTTTGTTAAATTTGATTCATAAATATTTTATTGAATTACAAGAAGATAGAATATTAAGGAAAACAGGGGTATGACTTGAAACATTTTTTGTGTCTGAACCATACAAAGAATCGTAGAAAAATAAAACTATCCAATGAAGACAACGAAATCCATGTATCAATCAGTGATCCCATTGTTGAAAGCAATTCTATCGACTTTTTGTGCTTATTCATTCGACTGGAGAGTGTGTTCAAAATTATGATATAAATTAAGTTATTTTTTTTATTGTCTGTATTAATCAATCACGTATTACGTACTACCAACCTTATAGAGATTGTTAGTCGACTATCGAAAAATATAAAAAAATATAATATTAAATTAAATGTATACAAAATGAAAGTTAGAACTGACACCAAACCTGTCAAGTAACTGGTTCTTCGATGTTCTTAAGGGCCAACTTAATAAAATAAAACATATGTGGCAAACTATAATGTATCTAATGAAAGTTTTCGTCAAGTTTTGTCAAATGTCATTTGCTTAAGCAAAATGCCAAACAGAACTCACATTCCGTACGGAAATATTCACTGTTGTAAATTTTAGTACGCAAAACAAATAAAACATAATTGATAGATATAATTACTTGTGAATTTTTAGTAGATAAAGACATTCCAACAAGTTATTTTGATTGGATTGATTACGAAATATATTGTAGATATGTTCATATTAAAAAGATAGTTCTTTAACGCAGCAATGCAATTCAATTGATTGCATAAACTAAATGTAAAGTTTAATTTATTAAGAAAGAAATGTACTGTAAAATATTAGAAAAAATTAGTGTGTTTCGTCAAGTAAAAGTAATACGGATAATATACAAACCAAGTTGTGATCTACCAATGTATAGATCTACCAATAAATATACGATTAAGAAACAAAATAATATTATTATATAAAATAATACTATGGTAGTTTTAACAATATTATTATAATATTAGAACATGGTATGGTAAGTCTTAATCATATTTTTGTCACATCTAACAATAGTGTTGTCATATTTACAATACTAAAATTAGGTATAACAAACTTAATTTTTTTGGTAAATAATATTATTATTAACTAAGATAATAATACTATTTTAACATTGTTTTGCTATTGATAATAATATGATAATAATATGATTTGATTTGTTGGTGTTTGATTTTGGTTACCTCAACCATATGTTATCTTTGCGTGTACAAAATTATATTGTCGTTACTGCAAACATTTGCATAAATATTTCGAGAAATGTGAGTTTCGGTTCTCTAAAAATGACTGAATCCAGGTACTAACCTTCTACTTTTAACACAAGCTTGAATAAATTCTTGACGTTGACGTTTATGACCAAATTTTAAACATGCATACATATGTATGCATTCCTGAACTTGAAGAAATTTGCTTTATTCGCAACCGAGGATTATAAATTTGAGTTCGTGGAAAATTTTGCAAGAGGATGTAATACTTAAAATTTTCATGGGTATTGCAGTACTACCTAAGGATTAAAGTATAGATTAAATTCTTAAATACACGTCTTAATTAGAATGTTGGAGGGGGACAAATTATATATGACCTTGGTCATATAAAAATGATTTACTTTATGGCTTAAAGAAATTTAGAAATACACATGTATGGATGTCTGTATAATAATTTGTGTGCCATAAAAACGTTAATTCTATGTTATCCTCGCAAACTAAATTGAACAAAAATAACCTTTTGGAAATTGTCAACATATAGAAATTGAACTTGTATAAGTATGTAACGGCTACCAGACGACGTGATGATTAAAGTAAAAACAATTTTCAACATATGAAACTGACTGGAAGTATTATAGGTTCAGGTAAATTGTATTTATGGCCGCCATAAATAGTAATTTAGTATTTACCATACTTGTATCTACTTTTAGGCAAGCATAAAAAATTAATCCTTGACAGAATAAGGAAAATCTAAATGCCAGCTGAAAATCACATCTGAATTGCTTCAGCATTTGAGAGGGTTATCATTCAATTCTAACATTTAGCTTAAGCCAGTTTATGCATATTATATTTGGACCTTTATTTTGCTGTCCACCAACACCTGATAATTTTATATCATAACTCGTAATATAACGCCGGCAGAGAAACTGTCATTATACTCTTTACCAAAAAATGGTAAAAGGGTATATACATATAGGTTTGTCATTCCGTGTGTAATTTCCATAATATTAATATGCGATAAATGAAATATATAAATTCTGAATCCTTATGCATAGGGAAGACGAATAAGCCATGTCCGTCTGTCTGTCCGTCCGTCCGCCTGGTGTACGTGAAATCGGTTTTCCGAAGCTCCCAGAAAAGCTAGAGACTTCGGTCTTTGAAATGTTCCACAATATATTGGTATTGAAAATCAGCAAAATCGAGCAGACGGTCCAAACTTAGTATGTCATTAAGCGCTATCTTCAGGCTGCTTTGAAATAGTATAACTAAAATTGCTTTCAATAAAATGAACGATCTTTACTTGTTAAATTAACATTAACCAAAAATTTTTTATGTACGAGTATTTAAGGCTAATTAATTCATTAAACATTTTTGAGATAGAAGAAGCTAAGTGTAAATATTAAGCAAATAATATGAAAAGCGTGTCTCCGAGTACCGAACACAAAAACTAATCTCTCTTCCCCACTCAAACTAAATGTTGCCCTTCCATATGTTTTCATGTCTGAACGCTGACTAAAATTTAAGAAATGTTTGTCGAAAAAACATTATATTCATGAAAGAATACTTTTTATTTATGAAAAAGTTCATAACAAATTGGTCAATGTACTGATTGCTAGTATTTAAAAACGTTTTAATTAATATGAGAAATACTGTTTTTTATTCATAAATATAAAAATTTGCTCATAATATAAATGAAAACTATAAAAAATTTTTTTAAGTGATAATTTTACACATTTATTAAAAACTTATATAGTTTTTCATATAATAAAGAAAACCGTAGAGATTTTTTGTTTTAAAGTTTCATAGCAAGTATAATCTACATATTTATTTTAAATATTTTTGACTTTTAAAATAGAACGCTTTATATTTTATAAAAACTAAAATTTCTATAAAATAATAGATTTTTATGTACACTAGTGTGTCCCAGGTATTTGTTTTGTATTTTCATGGTTGCTCAGGCATAATATAAAAAGTTATAGGGTCAATTATTTTTGAGATATTTTTCAGATCTTTCGGAAGAGGTTTAGAGGTTGCACAAGTCGAATTTTTGCCGGTCGTTTTATGTGTTTTCTTCATAACTTTAACCATAACCATGATTTGCTTCAATTATTAGAAATCATCACATATTCCATTGGCTTCCTCGGGATATAAACCTCAGACTGAATTAACAAATTCAAAGAAGCTATTACGAAATGACTTCCTGCTTATCTCTTTTCGGCTTATATCAAATTGAATCTAATAGTTAAAGTGAGTAGAACGATATTTTTCTAAAAAAAATAAAAGTGAACAATTAAACTGTATGATGCATTAAACACATAGAGCACAGCAGGCTACATGGCTACACGACCGCAAGTGCCGGTGGCAACAAATGTTGCCTTATAGCCAGCTACTTAATAATTTTGAACACGGCAGCAGCACCATAAGAACGTGATGTTCAAGTATAAATATATATTTCAGTGGTGGGTCGCTTTCAAATATTTCACAAATCGGTTTATTAAAAAATATAAAAATTTCTTGCGAATTTTACTATTTACAGGTTTAGTAATTTCTCCAATACATTTAGAAAATTTTCGCGAACTTGCGATATTTTTCGCGTGTTTTCCAAACTTTTTATATTTTTTTAATAGCTTTTGCGATTTCTAATTAATTTTAGAACTTGCTTCCGACCTTGCAACTTCTCGTGAGTCTTAGCAAACTTCGCGATAAAAGCGTCTTTTACATGTTTTCAGCTTCCTGGAAGTTTGGCCGTTTTTAAATAATATTAGACCTTGTTGTTATCTCGCTGTTATTAAGTTTTTGCAAATTTTCGTAATTTTCCTGATTTTAGCTTATTTTTTTGCATTCCTTCCAGTTTTAGCGACACATATTTAATAAATACTATGGTTTGTTTAAAAGTTTGCAACTTTAGGCGAATTATTGTTATATTTCGCTTTATAAAAATATAATTACTTTTGTAATTAACATTAAAATTTTGTGACTTTTTTTTATATTGCAATAAAAATAATTCTAAGCACTAATTTGATTTATATTTTTTGCTCTATAATCAAAACTGTTTTTTTTTGTAGCTAGCAAAACTAGAAGTCAGTTTAATTTGACTACAACGACAAATGTAGCATGGACAACAACCCGCAGTCTGTTGTTGCCTTGCTGTCGTCAAAATATTCAATCTCATATAAACATGTGTATTTTCTATCCTTGACATTTTGAGGACTGTAGCTTGCTGTGGCGAATGTGTTTAATGCTTGAGAAATAAATTTCTGAAAATCGACTTAAATCGAAATTAAGAGTTCTCTTCTGTAAAACAGTAAAATATGGTTTAAGAAAATTTTCCTTGTTGACATAGAAATATTGTGCAGTCTACTACCTTCTTCTTCATCTTCTTTTTCTTTTTCTTATTTAATTCTTTGATTTGTTCTACATGAATTGAATTGTTTATTTTCTCTCATTACATAGAGTGAGACAAATTACTTCACTATTGTTTTTTACGTTTCCTACAACATGTATTTGTAGTTAAGGTTTTAACTACATTAATTGGTTTTGGCTGACGACAATGTTTACTAAGCGTGTAGCGTTACTAAAGAAAACAAAGATATATTTCACGCTGTTCCTGTTTGATTGTAAATCACAAACCCTGCATTATTACCACCAACTACTGACAACGCGGTTTATTGACATGTAGTGTTTGGTATTTTTAACACTTCATTAAATTGTCAAATATAAAACACTTTTACTTACAAATTAAGTTAAATATGAAAACAGGTATAAAAAATTCATATATAGAATAAATTGTTTGGATATACTTAATTGTATCCTAATAATTTCCCTTAATCATGCTACGTAAATTGCTTTAATTATAAAGAAAATCCAAAACTTCAATGTGTTTTTTCTGCCTAATAACAAAAGCTTTAGCCTTTAACATTAAAGAAAAGTCAACTTGTTCTAATCACCGCCAACTACATTAACATGTTTGTTTTCGACAAAACTTTTGTCTTCACTGACTTGTTAGTTTTTTTTTTTTTTTTTGTTTGCTAAACATGTTGAAATGAAATTATTACAAGTGCCAGTTGCAAACGCTGCACTTGTTGAACTGGAACTTGCGTCAAGTTTCATATATGAAAAACCACTCGTTCTCATATACATAAAACAAAAATAACAAGAGCATTCTTCACTTGAAGTGTATTTTGCTTGTGCAGTTTGTAAACTGCACACATACTGCACAATGGATATGATTACTGAAATATTAGCAATTAATTAGCGTCTAAGGGTTTTCTGTATTTTCTCTAAGTTATTATAAAAAATATTCATATACCTGCTTAATAATAGTTGAATATGTTTGGGTAGAGTGGTATAATTTTGCGCAAACCTGAACATAGTAAGGGTTTTCATGAGAATGTTCAAATTCTCGCAAACTGTGCAATTGTGCATTTTTACACTCTCGTAAATAAAATGTCAAAAATTTTATGAGAAATTATTTACACAAACCTGTTAAATTTGCCCAATAATTTTCACTCATAAGCTTAAGCTGTGCAATTGTGAATTTTGTAAATAACAACTTCTTGAATTTTTTGGCTTCCTCTATGCATTTTTAGACACACACACATACACTTTCTTATTTTTATAGAATTATACAAATTTGTTTTTAAATTAAAAATTGCTTTAAATTATATTATTAGATATATCTTTAATATATTGACTTTTTGACCTTTGCCCAAAAGTTCAAAATGGCCCTCATGAAACAAGTCTCGGGAGTTTGTCCAATTGAAATTAATAATTATACTTAAAAACATTATTTGCCATCGCCATGGTGAATTAATAATTGTGTTTACAATACCCCAGTAAAAATTACTGCTTCCCAAAAGCGTATTTATAAGGGAGACAATGTTGCAGAATCACTATCGGTTATGCATGAATAAGGCATTTTTATTGGTTTGTGATAACCCAGCTGGAAGCAATAGATTCAGCTTCCAAAAAGCCGTGAATTGTTTGCATTACTAAAGAGCTTCAGAGAAGTAGTACTCAGATGTAAGAGTTACTAGTGTTTCAAGTTTTTTGTGAAAATTTTTTACTTTATTAGAGAGCTCGCCTTACGTTAGTGCTTTTGAGAAGCATTTTTCGAAGCTTTTGTTAATAAGCAAGCAATGCACTGCTTCCCTCAATATTCTCTAATTTCATTGCAGAAAAATTCATTTTGAAAAGCTGCCGTCCAAATAAATAGAAATAGCATGGTGCTGCATTTAACATTGATTAATAGTTTCTTGCCTTCTTGCCCTTTTCGTGTTTGGCATATTTCGACTAAGACGATTTTGTCCCATGTTAAAGAAAAAATGTTGCGGTCAAGGTCGAAATACGCCAGCCATGATAAGGGAAATAAATAAAAATGTTCGGCCCTGTTCTTGCTTGCTAGAAAATTATAATTTTCAGCAACTGCCAACATAATTAAAACTTTATAATATATAATAAATTTATATTTCCATAATATATTCAACCAACACCCTCCAAAGAATTTTTATTCATATTTTGCTCTACATATAAGAAACATTATATATATAATAGTTTTAAATTACAAAACCATTCACTCAATGTTTATCTTGCTTATAAAAAAAATATTTTTTAAATATTCCATGTTTCATATGCCTCTTTGCTGTTATTTAATTTCACCTCATCCCATAGTGCAATGAACGTTTTTGGAAATTACTGGTAGAACATATGAACAGCGTGATATGGCAACTGAAGTGATTTTAATGTCAGAATTCTCGTAAAATGAAAGAAAATAAACAACCAACCGTATGGCAAGAAACACAATCACATAAGAATAATTTAAGTCACATACATTCTTATGTATGTATGTATGTACACTTCCAGCAAACATGTGCAAGTAGTTATAGAATGAGAGATCAGAAGGTTGTTATTTGCAATTGTCACACAACTTTTTATGACAAAAAAATATGGCATCTAAAGCTGAAACCTTAATCAAAGTATATAAAAATAAACTTGTTATATCATCCCTTGTAATTAATACATGTGGCCTATACACTCTAACTTATTATCGTAATATTGAGAAGTTACCCTGTCGGAAATTTAGCTAACTTTAAACTAACTTTAAGCGTACTATTTCGGAACTAGTACTGACTGACACTTGGATTACTTTGCAATGTAATCAACTGACTATTTTAACATTGCGATGTCCTAGGCGGTAGTCAATTGTCTCACTCTGCACTACTTTCAGCTAACTTAAAGTTGACTTTTTTAAATCACTTGGTAGTCAGTAAATTAAAAAATTTTTTCTGGGGTTCGAACATGTAACATCACACGTTGTGTACTCAACGCGCTATCACTCGGCTAAGCTGCCATCTAAAATAACAACAGCAAAATGTTAATATAAAACTGAAATGAGTTTTAAAGTAGCTGAGAATAAATTTGCTGGCTCTCATCAAATTCGACTACGTAATCAACTTAAGAATTAATTTTGGGTTTGTTCTGAATGACTTTGCAGCTAGCTTTTAGTCAGTCTAAGAAAAGTTAAATATAAGTTAACTATTTTTGTAGTCAACCACACATTCTACGACAGGGTAAGTACAAGTGTGATGGTGGTAGTGTCCTCATCGAGAATGTCTAAAGTATAATGGAACCAATTCCTTTTCAGTGTTTCTTCTATTAGTAAACTGACTGTAAAATATTGAGGGACCACGCCAATGATACTGCGTTCCTGAGTTTGTTTTTAATTCTTATGGGAGTGCACAACAGGTCTGTGCTGGCTTATTTGTATGCCTTTATACATGAGCATAATGGCACCGCTCGTTATCCTAACCATAACCGGGCATATGTTTGCCCGTCAAAAGAATAAATAATTTATTTAATTTTATTTTAATTAAATTTTTTTTTCATTTTGCCACCTTCTTGCTTTAAAGACTATGCAGCAACTAGAAATTTGTGGTTGTCAATATATTTATTTTAACAAACACAACCTTGCGAAGAGATTAGCTTGTCCGCGGGAAACATACAAAGTCTATGGTGGAAATTGAACCCATGACCCTTGGACTGACAGGCTATTACCACTACCACTCAGCCACAGAGCCTTTTCTGCAACTGTAAGTCCTAGTTTACACAATGCAAGTCTTATTGCTAAGCTGACTAGTTTGCAGGAGAGAGAGAAGGGGGAAAAGAAAAAAGTTCTCAGCTTCATGTACTGTCAATACGTTTTGCTTTCCCATTCTTATTGTTAAAAAACTATAAAAATATGAGCTGAAAAATAAGACTTGAATTGTGTGGATGCCGATGAAAGTTCAAAGAAGAAAAAGTGATAAGCCCAGCAATAAGACTTGACTAATGTGAACTGGGACTTATTAACACATGTTAGATGTCAGTAGATTTTGGTCAAACTCGCTCAGTCGGTCATTTCATACATTTCAAAAATCATTATTCAGTAACGTAACCTTTACTTATGTCTAAGAATATTTTAGAATAGTTATTACTAATCAGCAGCTCATTTTTTTATTTCTCGCATCGTAAAATTTTTCTTATGAAGTGTGAAACAGAAAATTCCATTGTTCCATCGATTTGTGAGAAAAAACGTATTTTTGTATTTGAATGCGAAAACAGACAACACTGATTTTGTTTTAACTGGAATATTTCCAGTAATCGATTGTCAAATGAAAAAACAATGTCTCAAAAATAATATTTCCATAACAAAAAAAGATATAATTCTCAAGAAAAAGAAAATAAAATAATCGGCCATAACACAGAGTTCAATTCCGTTCGGAGTCGGAATTCAATCCACCCCATTTTTGTATGGTGCCTAAAATAGAAACCTAAAATACGGGAATTTGTCAAGTGTGTCCTAACTAGGGGAGGCCGTGTTGTGCTCGGGTATGCTCCGGCTAGGGCTTGACATTTTGAGGTTTATTCAATTTTGATTCCGAACGGAATTAAACTCTGTGACATGGCCGAATGAACGATTATATAAAATGAATGCAAAATTCTTAAAAGAAGTTTTTTCTATCAACTGTCTCTTCAAAAGACAGTTACGAGTACAGAAAACAATTCTAAATAAATATAAACATATCGACTTGTTAATAATATTTTAGTTCAACAATTCGTTGCATAACTTTTCAACTAGTCTATTTTTTATATTTTACTAATTTGGTTTTTCTTGCACCGATTTAAAATGTGAGTTGTTTTGACTTTTCACAAAATATTGTTACAGAAACACACATCTTTCACATCCTTCCAATAATTGCTGGAAATTTATTTAAATGACAGATAGTTCACGCAAAGTAAATATACAGAAAGAAACATTTATTCATGTGAGAAAAGTCATTTTGTGTTTCAACTAACATTGTTTTTGTTAGGATTCTCTCGTTTCATGCGGAAAATTTTACGATACGAGAAATACAGAAACGAGGTACAGGGAATCAGTTATATCGTATATACTAATAAAAGTATTTTGAGAATCATATAAAAATCGTATAATAATTAATTAACAATTGATTGCAAATGTAGAACATTAGAATACATAATTAAGTATTTGTTGCTCCAGCAGATTTGTAGCCAATCAGTTCTACATATCTGTGCAGTCATGAAAATTATAGAAAAGGTGTATTAAGACTTAGTAAATCTCGTAGTAGTCTTAACTCATTAAAAAAATTTCAATTAGGTATGTTACTTAAAACAGTGACGATATGTATGTATAAGTTTAATTAGGAATAATAAATTGATTTGAAAATTTTTTTAAACCGGACTTGTACTTCTCACAAAAGGTAAATATTTTCAATGTTATAATGACAATTTTGAAGATTTGTACATATAGTTCAGTTTCAAGTGCGTGCAGTTGTACAAAAAATAAGACACGATCATAAAAGTGATCGAAGCCCTTCGCATACAAAATTATTGCAAAAGCTCGTTTTAAGTGTTGAGCTGGTCGGTGACAGTACATTAATAAATAAATAATTAATAAATACTAATATGTTTGCGAAAGCTCATGTTTACATCGCTTTGAGGTGAGACGCAGGACTATCGATTAATTTGCTTGATCCAAGGAAGTTACACGATAAAATTTCTCTTGAAAAATTGAACGGCTTACGTTAATTTTAATTTTGATCAGCCTGTTTTGTATTTTCCTGACTTATATAATTAATACAGCTTTTGTTCATAACAGCGTGCCGGGAAATTTAAAAATCTATAATAAAATAAATAATAAACAAACAAAAAACAGTTCCAACTTAAAAAAAATTGAAAGCAATGCACTAAAAAGATCCAGCAAGATTAACAGCCTCATTTATAAAAATTATTAAGAATTAATAAAGGTGGTATCCAAAACCGTAAACCACAGGTGCTGGTGGAGACGATTGACTGGATTGCTTTCTGTTATTGGAGATAACCAATAACGCACTTTATTTAACAACACACACAACCTTTAGTTTGGTATAAATTCATTCATTTATTATTTTGCTTGTGTAATATAATTTCAGTGGTTTGTTATTTTGTTTTATTAACTGCTAAATTAACTTAAATGTTTTATTTCACGTTAAGTCTACTTAAAACATCCACTTATTTGTTATACCCTTTACCAACAAAAATGGTAAAAGGGTATATATAGGTTTGTCATTCCGTTTGTAATTTCTATAATATCAATAAGCGACACATAAAATATATATATTCTGGATCCTTATGCATAGGGAAGACGAATAAGCGATGTCCGTCTGTCCGTCTGTCCGTCTGTCCGTCTGTCCGTCTGTCCGTCTGTCCGTCTGTCTGTACGTGAAATCGGTTTTCCGAAGCTCCCAGAAAAGCTAGAGACTTCGTTCTTGGACTGGTGTGTCAGAAATTTTCCAAAATAGATTGGTATTGAAATTCAGCAAAATCGGACAGACGATTGCAGAGCTGGAAAACGTAAACTTCATTTTGCCATATAAAAGTAACTACCGAAAACAAATTTTTATTTTTTTTAATAAATAAACTTATTTTACACATCAGTACGATTAGAACTGGTATTTTAAATTAAAAAAATATAAAAAAATTAAAAAAACGTTTCCAGGGTTGGAAAACTGTAACTTTTTGTGTTATGTAAAATTAACTATGTCTAAAACTATATTAGTATTTTCTCGAGAACCCTACGAGCTACAGACCTGAAATTTGGACACAGTGTGTAGACCTTTGGCCGCTACAACAACAAATACATGAGAATTGGAAATTAAAGGGTGTTCCAAAACGAGCAACGAAAAATGTTAAAATCCCATGTAATATACATACAATTATATGTATATACACTTTTTATACAGACTACAAAAATTAACACTAAAATTTCCAAAAATTTAAATTAAAGGGTGTTCCATCAGTTAATGCACTTTTGACTATGCAATTTTGACAACTGCTGTATCTTGGAAACCATAAGAGCAAAACTCTTGAAATTTTCAAAAACGGTAAAACAAAAAAATCTAAAAATTACAAAATCGCCAAACTGAAAAAAATCGCCAAAAACAAAAAAAATCGCCAAAACGAAAAAAAGCACCAAATTGAATAAAATTTCTAAGACTAAAATAAATCGCATAAAACGAAAAAATTGCTAAAATGAAAAAAAAATCGCCAAAATGAAAAAAAAATCGCCAAAATGAAAAAAAATCGCCAAAATGAAAAAAAATCGCCAAAATAAAAAAATAATGCCAAAACGAAAAAAAACCTAAAAAACAGAAAAAATCGCCAAACTGAAAAAAAAATCGCCAAAATGAAAAAAATCGCCAAAATTAAATAAATCGCCAAAACGAAAAAAACCCCAAAAAACAGAAAAAAATCGCCAAAATGAAAAAAAAACCAAAAAAAAATCGCCAAACTGAAAAAAAAATCTCCAAACTGAAAAAAAATCTCCAAAATGAAGAAAAGCCCAAAAACAGAAAAAAATCGCCAAAAAGAAAAAAACCTCCAAAAACAGAAAAAAATCGCCGAAACGAGAAAAAAGCGACAACACTGAAAAAATCGTTTAAACTGAAAAAATCTTCGAAAAAGCAAAATAGCCTGCCTTTCGTGCGCGATTCAAAGTCGCACTTTACTGAATTTTTAATATTAAAGGAATTAAATGAAACTAAGTTTTTCCTTATTTCGTTTTTGCTTTGTTCACTTAACATATTTTATGTATTTTTTAAAGAACTAGATTGGTATCAATAATCAGAAAAATCCAAAATTATGACTCCAGGGTTGGAAAACTCACACTTTTTGTGTTATGTAAAATTAAATAGGTCTAAAAATTTTTTCGTTTTCTTTATAAATTGAATATATTTTATGCTTCTGAAAGAAAAGTTTAGCGAATGAAATTTGAAAAATTAAAATTAAAGCTCCCAAGATGAAAACAAATATGTATGTATGTGTCTGTATACTATATATATGTATGTACGTACGTTGGTAAAGGGTATATAAGATTCGGCACAGCCGAATATAGCACTCTTACTTGTTTCTTATTTAAAATTGAATTTGTTTTTGTTTCTATAATTTGTATGTTTGCTTTGCTTATAGTTTTATGAATACGAGACACGCTTTGTGTTTGATTTCCGACGAACGACTGACAAATTATGTATTTGATCTTTTTTACGTGTCTTCTCTTTTGAATAAAAAGGCATGCAGAGCAGACAAACCATCATTTGGTTGTGTGCGTGCACACGTAAACATCCCGCCCCCCTTGCCATAGTGCAATTTACCTTAAAGTACGTAGATAATACAAAGGATTTTACAAAAAAGTAGTTAGTTATGAATGAATTTAAGGTAAGATAAGTGAGAACAATATTGAAAAACTTCTTAGAGTAAAAATGAATATAAAATATGATTGTTAAATGGGTTAAAAATACTACGTGAATTAGTAACCAAATTTTCCAATGATAACCCAGCCAAGTAGGGTGTCTTGAGCCATGGGTGACGTAACGGTTGATGGTTGAATGCCGCTTCGGATGAGTTGTGGGTAGATATCGGCCCCCAGAACAATGTTGATGTCTCGGCTGGAATAAAACTCCGGATCAGCCAGTCGCAAGTTGCTGTACGGCTCTGCTACTCTGCTATCAAGCCTCTTCTTTTGTTGCAATGTTGGTAAATCCTTTGTTACTTGGGCAGTGATCGAGAAGGTGGGTCGATCTTCGAACCGTGACCGAAATGTGACAGCACACCATTTTTTATCGTCCAGAGTTTCCGTAGGCACTCTATATCTTTCCACAAGAAATGCTGCAATAGAACTGCAGTCGGCACATGGGTTGAGGAGACCTCGTACTCGACCCCAGGCATCATCGAGTTTAATCATGATTATTACAGTTGGTATGACAGTAGCAGTACTGACTCTGGACAAAACTCTGGTGGGGGTATGAAGACGTTCATGGCTGTGAAGCAGTGTATGATGCTTAGCGCCACATTTCTTACAACGCTCGGTGCTGCGGCATTTAACAATTCGATGCGAGTGAGCCAGGCAATTCGTACAGTAGTTGAAGCGTTTTACTACCGTTAGCCGTTCAGCCACATTCATTTTTAAAAAATTGGTGCACTTACGCAAAGGGTGATTTTTGTTACATGAGAGACAGTCATAGTTGGATTTTTTGCGGGTTGATCCAGGATGTTTTGGGCTCCTCATTTCCTTTTCGATCACTGCCTTCAGGCTGCGGTTGACCTGAGACATGATGGTAGACTTATGACTGGAAAACAAAGGGAGAAAAAAAATGATTGTCATTGGGATGACGATGGTAAGAGTAATACTAATTTTGTGATAGGCCTTGTAATCAAGCCATTGGCGATCCGTAAATCTGCAACTCGGACTCGTTTGTCAGGACCAAAATATACTTTTTCGATGCGTCCTAGTCGCCACTTATTAGGGGGCATATTGACTTGTCTAATGATAACTAAGTCGCCGAGAGCATAATCTCGCTGGGGGTGTTTCCATTTATTACGTTTATGGAGTTCCGTAAGATACTCCTCCTTCCATCTGCGAGCTAGATGGTGATCAAGTATTTTTAACTTTTGCCAGCGGTTTACGTAACTTAAAGAGTGATTAGACAAGTCTGGTTCGGGAGGAGATAGTATAGCTGTTCCAATGAGGAAATGACCCGGGGTTAAGGCGCATAAGTTAGTCGGATCATCACTCATGGGCCTTAGGGGTCTGGAGTTCAAGCATCCCTCGATTCGTGCGAGCATGGTGCTGAATTCTTCGAATGTAAAACTTTGGCTATGACATAATTTCTTGAAGTGAGATTTGAAACTTTTCACGCCTGCTTCCCAGAGACCTCCCCTATGGGGAGCGCCGGGTGGTATGAAATGCCATTCGAGGGGGGCAAAGGAGTTTTGATCCAAAAGACCTTTACGAACGAGAGATATAAAGTTTAATTTGTCACCGTGTAAAATACTCGACGCGCCGACAAAGGCCGTGCCGTTGTCGGAGTACATGGCGCGAGGGGTCCCTCTTCGTGAAAAGAAGCGTGCGAAAGCCGCCAGAAATGCTTGTGTTGTGTTGTGTTCTCCTGTGGCCTCCAGATGGATTGCCTTTGTGGCGAAAACAAATGAAGACAAGGACGTAGCCCTTGGTGACCTTGCAGCCGCGACCAACGTATGATTTCAGGTCAAAGGGGCCGGCAAAGTCCACTCCAGTATTGTAGAATGGGCGAGATAGACTTACTCGTTCCGGGGGTAAGGCAGCCATGATTTGTTGACTAATTTGACGTTTATATTTGACACAGAGGAGACATTCGGACAATATAGTTTTTATCAATATTTTGAGCCTTGGAACATAGTAATAATGTCTCATAAGTCGATATAAAAGTGCGTTTTGACCATGAAGAGTGTATTGATGAAGATATGTGAGGAACAATTTTGTGAAGCGGGCGTGATAGGGCAGTAGAATGGGGAATCGTTCATCATAACTTAATGTGGGGGAATTCGATAGTCTGCCATTTATTCTCATTATTCCGTCAGAGTCAAGAAACGGATTAAAGGTAAGCAAAGGACTTTTCCGGGACAGTGGTTGCCCGTCAGAGAGTTGGTTGTATTCCATGTTGAAGTAAAATTTTTGACTTGCGATTATCAGCCGGAGTTTAGCTAAATTAAGCTCATTTTTTTGAAGCCATGCTAGGACGATCGTGGAATCAGTCCATAGATATAATTTGTAATTCTTAAGATTAAGTTGATCTTGAATGGAGTCAATCATCGTGGCCATAAGTTCTGCGCCACAGAGTTCTTTACGAGGCAATGAAACGAATTTAATTGGGGCTACCCTAGTTTTAGCGATTAATAAATCGAAGGAGATAAGGCCTTCGCACTCAGAACGAAGATACAGCGTGGCTGCATACGCCTTTTCTGAGGCATCACAGAAGCCATGTAGCTCAATAGAATACGAGGGGTCATATTCGACAAAACGGGGAATTTTGATATTTTCTATATGTACATAGTCATTCAAAAATTCTTGCCATTGTAGTAGCGTTGATGGTTGCAGATGCTCATCCCAGTCGGTGCCATCTTTCCATATCTGCTGCATAATCATTTTTGCGACTATGATTTTGGGAGATAACCAACCGGCAGGGTCGAATAATTTGGCTATTTCGAATAGAACTTATCTTTTTGTAGTGACGGTTTGATCGGGATGGGATTTTAATTTAAAGTAGAAATGATCATGTCCAGCGTTCCATCTCAGTCCTAGCGTTTTAGTGGTGCTGGTGTCTGATAGTTTTAAGAATTCTTCGTCTAGTAAGTGCTGTGCGGGAATCTCCTTTAATAAATAGTCGTTGTTTGCTGTCCATTTACGCAACATAAATCCGGCGAATTTGAGAACAGTTATAAGATCGTCCCGTGATTTTAAAGCTGACGAGATAGTATGCGCTCCTGCCAGCACATCGTCGACATACATATAATTTTTAAGAATTTCCGACACATGAGGATACGTGGGTTCATTTTCGTTAGCTAGTTCTAGCAAAGTCCTGATTGCCAGGTATGGGGCACAATTTACACCGAAGGTGACTGTGTTTAACTCATAATCATGAAGTTGTTCATTAGGGGAATTACGAAAAATGATTCGTTGAAAAGGGGTGTGAGTTGGGTTCACGAGAATTTGGCGATACATTTTCTCAATGTCCGCATTGAATACATATCGAAAAAATCGCCATCGCAGAACGAGAATAGTTAGATCGGACTGCAAAATGGGACCGGGACGAAGAATATCGTTAAGACTTATCCCATTGTCCGATGGACTCGAAGCATTAAACACCACACGTAGTTTTGTGGTGGTGCTGTCGGGTTTGAAAACCGCATGATGGGGTAGGTAATAACTGTGAATATCGGCACAAGGAGTAATAACTTTGGTCATTTGACCTAAGGCCGAGTATTCGGTGATTACTCGATCATAATCGTGTTTTAATTGAGGGTTTTTAATAAGTCTTGCTTCATTTCGGTAGAATTGGGATAAGGCAATGTTGCGGGATTTTCCCACATTAATAGTTTGAGGGAATTCCTTTTTAAAGGGAAGTGAGACGACGAATCGACCATCAGTGTTTCGAGTGGTTGTCGTCTGATATAAGTTTTCACAATATATGTCCTCCGGTGAGGATCTAGGGCCTTTAGGTATATCTTCGAGATCCCAGAAACGTTGAATCTGTGTAGAGAGGGTGATTTCATTGAAAAATGAAACAACTGATTTCGTGACGGGGTTCCTTTTGACTGTGCCCGTTACTATCCATCCAAAAATCGTATTTTGGGCAATTAGTGAGCGATTATTGTCCCATTGTAGACCATCCTGAATCACCTTTGGGTACACATCACCTCCTAGGAGCAAATCAATTTCGGCTAATTGGAGATGAGCAAAATTACTGTCTTTGATGCAGGTTGTTGAATAAAAAGGTAGTTGCCCAGTAAGTTTTCGTACCACTAATGCATCAGTGTGGAGTTCAAATGAGTTATTAATGGGAGATCCAATTTTTATGCGACACATGCGTGATGAGGTAGCCGTCAACGACTCATTCAATCCTTGAATTTCAGTCTGCACGGAATGTGTCCTTATTCCTAGCTTCAACTGTAATCCCTTTGATATAAAGGTTGCCTCGGATGCAGAGTCTATGAGGGCACGAACAGTGTATTTAATATCACCATTATAAACATCAACAAGAGCAGTACCCAAAACCACAGAATGTGCTAACGATTGTAGTTGGGTTGAAAATGTTTGAATAGTTCGCTCTGCTGCTTGTTTGGATGTAGAAGGGGTAGTATCTAACACTGGTAGTTCATTTTTCGGGACAAGGGGTTTGATTGCAGTAGGGGAAGAAGTATTATTCGGCTGAAACCCAGATGAATATGGATTTGGGAGTGGCTTAGCTTCAATTCGGTGGAGTAACGAATGGTGTTTCTTTTTGCACACATTACAAAGAAAACGGCTTTTACATTTCTTGAAATCATGAGAATTTCCTAGGCAATTAATGCATAATTTTTGACGTTTAACAGTAGCAAAACGGTCATCGATTGACATATTCAGAAATGAAGGGCAAAGTCTTAGGGGATGTTGATAGGGACAGAGAATGCATTTCCCTATTTTTACATTTGATACGGCCGTACTATAATTATTGCACCCCTTTGAGTCAGATTTCTTTGACGTATGTATTTTGTTAGTATTGGATGGACTGGAGAAGGTAGAGCGAATATCAGCGACGGATTCTAAGGTTTGATATCTGGATGTCAAAAATTCATCTATTTGCTTCCACGTGGGTAAGTCCCTATTATGCGGCAAGGAGTGTTCCCAAGATTACGCGTTACTTCGGGTAAATTCGTTGAACATATATAAACGAAAATTATATCCCAATTGTTGGTGTTAATTTGTAGAAGAGATAAATTTGTGACACAATCATTGATAGTTCGTTGGAGCCGTCTAATGCTAGGTCCAGTTTCTTTAGAAATTGAGGGTATGTTGAACAGACATTTGAGTTGCGCATTTATCAAGACTCTCTTATTCTCATACCTGTTGACGAGATTTTGCCATGCCATAGCGAAACCATCATTGGTGATGGGACAGGTTTTGAGAAGTTCACGAGCTTCTCCCTGCGTCTTTTTTAACAAATGACACATTTTTTCGACAGGAGATAGGTGCTTATTAGTACCGTACAATGCTGTAAACATGTCGCGAAAGGTAGGCCACGACTTGTAATCACCATGAAAGACTTCTGTATCGCACGGGGGAAGAGAAATATGAACTGCGTGGTCAGGTTGTACGTTTGAAAGGCTTGAAGTACGTTTCTGTCGAAACCCGTCAATTATTTCATTTACCTTGGCCAGAGTTTCGGCGTGGGCTTTAAATGAGGAGGAGAAACGCGACTTCAGCGTTTCCATATCGGTGTCCTTCTTGATATCGTCAAATTTATCAAGCGCAGTATCATAACTTTGTCGAAAGGCTGACCAAAGACGTGTTATTTCGCCTTTGTAGACCTCCATCGTGTGAATTGAATCTTCAGCCACATCGCGTTGGCTCATAAAGGTTTGAAATTCAATTATGCGATCGGAAGCACGAATTAGGGCTGCTAATATAGACATATTGAAGTATGATAAATCTAATACAGTCACAAGATGGGAAGGTGTCAAGGGACTTTCCAGATGCGCCTCGTAAAGGCAGCAGGTACTGAAATAATCTATATGAGCGCGTATATGTTTATGTACTTATTATTATTCTCGAAGAGAAGTAGCTTTATAAATGTCGAAGTATAATAAAAACAAAACTTTCTGAACGCGCCTCGTAGAAGCGGCAAGTGTACAAGAATGTATATAAATGCGTTTGTATTTATGAACTTATTGTTATTCTCGAAGAGAAGTAACTTTTATAAGTATTTGAAGTATAAAAACTTTCTGAGCACGCCTCGTAGAAACGGCAGATATATAATAATGTATATAAATGCGTTTGTATTTATGAACTTATTGTTATTCTCGAAGAGAAGTAACTTTTATAAGTATTTGAAGTATAAAAACTTTCTGAGCACGCCTCGTAGAAACGGCAGGTATATAATAATGTATATAAATGCGTTTGTATTTATGTACTTATTGTTATTCTCGAAGAGAAGTAACTTTTATAAGTATTTGAAGTATAAAAACTTTCTGAGCACGCCTCGTAGAAACGGCAGGTATATAATAATGTATATAAATGCGTATGTATCGTTAAGTAGGTCAAATAAATTTGCAGCGTATGTTTATGCAATTATTCGTTGGGCATTTATTGTATTTCTTCTTGAAATTATTATGTTTAATATGCACGTTCTCCTACATACATACATACATACTCGTCGGCATTCTTATGTACTGAGATTTCGTTCTTTAGTTAGTCATTGACTTTCTGTCTGTTTCTTTTGGTTTTGCGTGTACCCTTTGTTGTTTATGTTAATGCAAACTTATGTATGTATGTTTAACATTAAGTTTACATTCACTCAATACGAACAAGGCAGTAGAACATGGAATGTGCGATTGACTCAAGAGAACATGGGAGAGAATCATAAAAGATAAAGTAAGAATGGAATCTAATTCTCTTGTTCAATGTTCAAAAAGGGCAACACAAAGTCAAGAATTTGTGGATTTCGTTGCTTAAAAATGACTTTTTGAAGAAAACGAAAGAATTCTAACGGGATAAAAACTGACGGTAGACGACGGTCAGTTATTCGCATGTATGTATATATCTGTTTGTATGTATGTGGAGTGTCAATTTGTACAAATATGCATCCAAAATAAAATACTTGTAGGTTTGTATGTACCTATTTTTGTTGAAGACAACGTATTTATGTATGTAAATTCATGAACATACATACGTATGTATGCCCGTTTTGTTAGGTACAGTCGTAATATATGGAATTTTAAGGCTGACTTACTTGTTAATTCCAAGGGGTTTGGAACAGTTCCAAGGGGGTTGGGTCCAGATATAGCTGGATCCGGCTCGAAGGACCAGAAATGTTGGGGGGAAAGATTAGTGGTGGTATCCAAAACCGTAAACCACAGGTGCTGGTGGAGACGATTGACTGGGTTGCTTTCTGTTTTTGGAGATAACCAATAACGCACTTTATTTAACAACACACACAACCTTTAGTTTGGTATAAATTCATTCATTTATTATTTTGCTTGTGTAATATAATTTCAGTGGTTTGTTATTTTGTTTTATTAACTGCTAAATTAACTTAAATGTTTTATTTCACGTTAAGTCTACTTAAAACATCCACTTATTTGTTTCTTATTTAAAATTGAATTTGTTTTTGTTTCTATAATTTGTATGTTTGCTTTGCTTATAGTTTTATGAATACGAGACACGCTTTGTGTTTGATTTCCGACGAACGACTGACAAATTATGTATTTGATCTTTTTTACGTGTCTTCTCTTTTGAATAAAAAGGCATGCAGAGCAGACAAACCATCATTTGGTTGTGTGCGTGCACACGTAAACACATTGATTGTACATTCGGTACACTGAGAGAAAACCTTCGTAAAAACAATTAAGTGACGTTAGTTTAAAATTTTTTTAATGAACTTTTTAAATGAGTTTTCAACATTTTTCAGATATATCATGACAGTTTTTCATTACTGAGACGTACCGTATAATTTTTTTAACAACAAAATTCATTGTTGTAATGTAAGGCAGCTATTTTATTTGACTAATTATTTAATTTAATTTACATGTGTATCATCAGAAAAATACATATAATTCGTTTCCCGGCCGAGATTTGAACTTGGAACTCATCGCATGGTAGTCAACGCGATTACCCCTGCAGCCTAAAATACTAAGAATTAGAAAGATTTCATTCCATTAATAAAATTTTGTCGTTGCATTAATGAAAGGGGTTCAACGCAATAGTTTTATTTCCATTACGAAGTATTTTTATTTCAGTGTAGAATTTCCGCTACCTGTAAAATCAATTCGATTTGATACTTTAAATCTTGTTGCGTACTTTAAACAATTTTTAATGCTAAATAGTACTTTTTAGTGATAATAATATAAAATTGTAAAATACAAAATTATAAATACACAATCTTTTAAGAAAAATGTCTGTTGGGTTTTTATGTTAAAAATTTATGAAAAATACCATTATGTGTACGAGTTTAAGGGTGCTAAATACTCGTATACAAAAGTTAATTGAATATTCTTCAAATATTTTCACAGATAATTTATTTCATAAAGTAGAGAGCGAAGAAACTTACCCGTACATTTATAATTATTTTATTATTATGCTTGTGATGTAAATCGCGTGATTTTAAAATGGTTTGTTTTGGAAAGGTGTGATGAACTTTGTGCAATTGCTAGAACTAATTTTGGACCAAAACCTTATTGACTGTCAAAATTTAGATTTTGAGTTAAATTATCCCAGTAAAAAAAGACACTCCAAAAAAGTCATGAAAATGTAGAGTTTGCGATCTGGAAGTAGTGCAAATTTCGATCCGATCTAATGATTTTTACATAGGGTTGTCATTGGAAGAAGTTCTCTTTTTCGATGCCTGGTCACCGAATTGGAAGCAATTTTAAGAAAAATGTCCTTTTTTGTGTTCTATGATAATAATTTCATCTAGGAAAAATTGCTAATAGTTACCTATTTTAACAATTAGTTTCTTTTTACAGGAATTTAAACGCGAAACAGTAATTTAATGTAAATTTAAGCAAATAACTTTAAAATTTTAGACCAAAAATAGTTCATAAGTTTCTTAAAAAAAAACGATTTTTTAAAAATTCTGGTGAGTAAATTCTAAAACTAGAGAGGAATTACAAGGTTTTGTATGACTAAAATAAACTTCTACTTGGTTTTCTGCTAACTATCGGCAAATTAAAAATATCGATTTTTTGGAAGCAATGAAAATGTACTTCCTTTAGAATGACTTCCAATTTTTTTTACTGGGAATGTGTTAAAAGCCAATTATTTTGTATTTTGAACATGTACCATACATTCAGCAATGTTCCAAAAAGTAAATTTTAAAAATATTTTTTGTGCTTAAGCGCGTTAAAAAGTTGTGACGGTAGATTTTTTGAATTTCAACTACCACATTTTATTATGTATGTATATAGTTTTAAAAGTTTTTAACTAAAATTAAAGAGCGCTTTTTCATAAATGTGGGTATAGGCGCAGATTTTCTTAAAAAAAAGTCAATACTCGTATTTAGGGAAAATATAGTTGTGTATCAAAAAACAAACAAAATATTACAGTCATTTTATTTTCCTAAATTGGTATTTTTGAAGTTCATATGAGTCTGTTTACTACACATTGAAAAATTATAACAATATATTTAATTACTCTCAAGATATTCCGATTGTAGGGTGCAGTACAAAAAATATATAGAATGCGTTTCACTTCTTTCCTTTTATTCACATATTAGTTGTTTAGAACTGAACTGATTTCTAAAATTCTACCTAAATAGAAAAACAAAACTAAATTTCGAATATTATACAACAAATATATGTACAGTTTTCGCAATAAAAAATATTTCTCGTAATTAATTATACGATATGTTTTTCCATGTAAGTGTAGTTAATGCTAATAACAGGTATCATTTAAGGAATAACAAAACACATTTTCTAATGCATTAAAAAAGGTTTTGTATAAGTTTATGATCCTACTACGCTTATTTTACTTTTTTGATTTTCAAAAATATTATTATTTGTGACTTCTCAAATAGTTTTTGAAAGTCTGTGCATAAGATAAGAGGTTTGTGACTGTTCAAAATATGTGTTTGAAGTCTACTGAATTTGTTAAAGCAACAATGAAATGCATATAGATAACGCTGAACCACCAGCAAATAAATTTCAAATTAAAACATACATTTTTATTATTATAAAATAATTTATTTCAAAAGCTTCAATACATTTACAGATGTACCTATGCAGGAATGATATTTCGTGAGAGCGTGAGAATACGTGCGTGACTCTTAAAAGTAGCTCACGCACGAGTAATTTTTTTTAAGTCACGCTCACGCACTCACGAGTGATAAACTATAAATTTGATCACGATCACGCTGACATGATTAAATCACGACATTTGCACATCTCTTACTTATTATGACCCCAGAATCCTCATAGCGTAAAAGTACCATTTTCGGAGTGGGTCACTGCCCCATAACAATTGCTTCCTAAAATTGTTTAAAATGTCCTGTTTTTATCTATTTTAACATTACTCGTGATGCTAAAATAATGTACATAAATGTTATTTGTTTATTTCTTTAAACGAATATGAACACAAGACATAATATTGATATGACACTGCATTGAATTGGCTTAAAGAATCGAATAAATATATGTGATTTAAATAAATTAAAGTTTGCGATTTTTCGGTTTTTGGCGATTTGTTAGTATTGCCGTATTTCTGTATTGGCGTTTTTTCTTTCTTGGCAATTTTTTTCGGTTTTGGCGATCTATTTTATTTGTTTTTTTTTTCAAACAAATGTTTTACGTTTTAGCGTTTTTTTAGGTTTGACGCTATTTTCGTTTTCGCGATTTCTTCGGTCCTTAGCAGTGTTTTTGTATTTTGGATAACCTTTTGGGGTGATATTTTTCATTTTAGCTAATTTTTGTGAATTATCCTTTCGTAATTTTTTAATTTTGGAATTTTTTTGTCTTAACGTTGTTGAAAATTTCAAGAGGTTGTCTCTTACGGTTTCCAAGAAAAGCATTTTTTTTCAAGAAATTAGTTGCATGAACATTTAGAATTTGTCTATAATGCTTCAGAGATTCACGATACGTCATTTCTTATGCATCATTATCTTCTATAGCGCTGTAATTAGCAAAAAGATAAAGTTTCGTGCAACAAAATTCATGAAGTTTCATTAAAAAAATGTAAGTGTAATGTAAATAATCCAAGAAATTTATTATTCGACATAACTATTGTCATAATTCTATTATAAGTAAAATTTATTTGCTGTAGGTAGACAATGCTTAACCACCAGCAAATAAATTTCACTTATAATGTACGAGCAAATAATGAAATAGTCAAAATTACAATATATTAAAGAATACCACGTAATTTTGATTTTTAAATTTCAGTGTTAATTGGTGACGTCTGATTAAAAATACACCAACTTTTAAAATTTCAAGTGTCAATATGGGCGGGGCGATTTAAAAATCGCTCAAATTACAAGGAAAATCGTAGTCTAGGGATCAAAATAAGAAACTTTGCGGAAGGAACCATACCTCTAAACTGCATTTTGATGTCCCGGCTTTTGATCCTAAGGGTCAAATTTTGAAAAATCTCACTTTGACCCATTTACAGATCATATTTTCTTTTTAATTTTATTTCATATTTTTTATCAATTCCATTATATATATATTTTTTAATATTTTCTATAATTGAATTTTTGGAAAAGATTTTGTTTGGCTGAGTGAAAAATCAGTGAAAATTAAGGATATACAGAACATAATTGTATTTTATAAGTACCACAAAAGATATTGTACGCTGTTTGCAGACGGTAGAACTTTGTCTTAATTGTGATCTTAGCCTAAAAGCAGTGTAATTTGATTGCAATATGTTCTGAACGTATTTTATATTTTTGCAGTGTTATTTACAAAACTTATTAAAGCTTTCTAAAGGGTTTTTAAAACAAATTTTCATAAACTATTTTTCTGAGAAAGCCTTTATAAAACCTTAATATGTTTTATAAATTAGGCTGTTAAAATTTAAACTTTAAGTTTAACATTTTAATTTTAACATTTTAACTGAAACAGTTTAAATGAATCTTAGACTAAAAAAAAGTTCATTTCACATAAATTCTTTGTGTGAAAAAGGGTAGAAGTTTTGATCGTAATCGAGTGATTAATAGATTCGATTACGATTACGACTAAAAGGTGGAATTAATCGCGATTTTGATTACAATTTTAGTCACAGTGCGAACCCTACTTTTTACTTTTGGTGTACGGTGTACCTACAGAAGGAGTAATCTTTATTCCTTGGATCCACTGCAATTGGAATATGTAGGTTGACACAAGGCTTGCGACCGCTATGTACTCACCTATATCAAATAAATATGGTTTTGTTTTATTAGAAGAAATAAAAAAAAAAAAATCCCTTGTCTAATCGAACACAACGACCTTCGCCGTAGCTAACAAGATATCGTTATCCACGACATTGCTTCAATTATTCAGGTGATGAATTTTGCCAGCATATACGGGTGCATCCATTATTAGCCAAAACTTATTAGGACTATTCAAGGAATTGTGATAATATATAGAGATTTTCAAAAAATTTTTTTTTTCATATACATATTTATTTATTGTATCTTCAAAAATGAACTAACAATAAGTAATCAAATCTTAAATCTAAATATAATTATTAGGCCCGACCAATATCGGACATAAGCTTAGTGATAGTTATAAATAATACATAAGTAGTGATAATCAAAAAGAAGTATTTTTAAGCAGTCCCATCTGGAGTGTTGGGTATAAGAGCTCTTGTGTCCCTTTTTTTTAAGCGGATGTGTCCAGTAAAGCTCAAAATATTACGGGCAAGCGGATTAGGATGTGACTCGAGTTTAGTTAAATATTTGCCTGCGTATTTTGCAATTTCTTCACTCACTAGTGGCATATTTAAATCACGATGAATATTTGAATTTTTAACGTACCATGGAGCAGATGTTATCAAACGTAAAATTTTGTTTTGCCTTCGTTGGATTCTCTCGACATTTGAAGCTGAAGCAGTGCCCCACAGCTGAATTCCATAGCACCATATTGGCTTCAAAAGCGACTTGTATATCAAAAGTTTGCAGTCTAGGCTGAGTGTTGAATTTCTGCCAATTAACCAATATATTTGAGTCAATTTAAGTTTCATTTGGGTTAACTTAGAGTCAATATGATATTTCCATGTAAGCCTTCGATCAAGGTGTATGCCAAGGTATTTGACTTGAGAATGTTGAGGAATATTTTGATTGTTGATTCGAATGGGGGAACAGGTATCTTTTCTTAGGGTAAACGTTATATGAACACACTTTTGTTCATTGACTTTAATTCTCCATAAGTTCAACCATATTTCAAGCTGGGTAATGTGTGCTTGGAGATTGCGGGATGCCTCATCAGGATTTTTGTGAATACTCAAACAGGCTGTATCATCGGCAAATGTAGAAGTGTGGATGTTATTGCTCACAGGCATATCACAAGTATATATTAGATACAAGACTGGCCCCAGAATACTACCCTGTGGCACACCAGAAGATATAGATTCGGGTACACTCATGAAGTCTCCTTCCACAACGGTAAATGTCCTATCAACAATATAACTTTCCAAAAGCTTTTGTATATTTATTGGTAGGTATGTCTTCAATTTTAAAACTAGGCCTTTGTGCCATACTTTGTCAAATGCCTGAGAAACATCAATAAAAAGGGCAGAACAATACTTCTTTTCTTCAAAAGTCCTCCTTATAATTTGAACCAATCTATGCGTTTGCTCAATAGTGCTATGCTGACTTCTAAAGCCAAATTGATGGTCCGGGATGCACCCAGTATCAGCTAAAATTGTGGACAATTTAGTCATGAGCAGCTTTTCGAAAAGCTTTGAAATTGTTGAAAGTAAGCTTATAGGCCTATATGACTCAGCCTTGGTAAGATCTTTGCCTGGCTTTGGAATCATTTTAATCTTGGCAAGTTTCCAGTTATGTGGAAAATACTGCATTCGTAAAATGGCATTAAAAATAAATAGCAAAATTCTTATTGCAATATGAGGCAAGTTCATCAGCATCTTGTTACTAATGCCATCAATACCTGGAGCTTTCTTAGGGTCGAGTTCAGCAACTATTTTTTGTAGTTCACGCATCTTAAGCCTTAAGGGACGAGAGGGTAGAGAGACTACACTCGGTAAATCGGCAGCACCCGTACATGAATTGGGAGTGAATACAGATTTTAAATGCTCAGAAAATAAGTTACCTTTCTCACTATCTCTTCTTGCCCAGCCTCCAGTCGAAGTACGCAATGGTGATTTGAAATCAACGGGTCTTTTAAGATTTCTAGTAGCGCGCCATAAAGAGTAATTAGATGTTGACGTTACATCAAGACCTTCTAAATACTTTTCCAGTAATGCAGTCTTTTCCGACGATAGCAGCTCTTTGAGTCGTTTAGTACATTCTTTAAGTCTGATTTTATTTAGGGGTGATCGGTGTTGTTGCCATTCTCTTCTAGCTCTCCTTTTTTCACATACAAGACGTTCAATTTCCGTAGAATAAATTCTATTAAAGCCAGTCTGCGGATAGGAAGTAGTGGCATGTTCAGCAGCCTGTTTAATGTATTCGTTAAAATTGGCAATATTAAATTCAATATCATCAGGTGATCTTAGCTGAATGTTTTCTACGCAGTGACTACTAATATATTTTTTGAATCCTAGCCAGTTGACCCTGTTAATCGTGTTCGCATATGAGTTAGTTAAATCACTCCTTAGTGGGTTGAAAATTGTAACTATTGTGGGAGAGTGATCGGAGGACAGATCTACAGAGCCCTCTACGTGAATTAAGTCCCTATGGATATTTTTCGTGACGCCAAAATCTATAACATCTGGAATTTTTCTTACGTCAGTAGGCCAGCAAGTAGGCTCCCCACTCGAAATGACATCTAAGCCCATTTTTGAAATTGTATTAAACAACGCTCTACCTCTAGGTGTAACAAGACGCGAGCCCCAGTACGTATGTTTTGCATTGTAGTCACCAGCTGCCACGAAACAAGATCCAAGCGATTTGTAGAACTTCTCATACTGATCTTCGGTAACTGAAAATCTGGGAGGTGAGTAAATTGATGATATCACGAAGTTCGCACAAAAATTTTCTACGAAAATATTCGTAGCTTGCATATATTCTTCACTAACGTTCTCAAGGATATAGTGCTTGAGTCTTGACTTAATTAGAATTGCTGATCCACCGCATGCTCTCCCTCTCGGGTCCTTTGAATCATATAGAGTGTAACCATTTATTTTAAAGCAGCTTCTCGAAGTCAAGTGAGTCTCAGAGACCATCATTATATCAATATTTTTTTCCGTGAGGAAGTGCTCAAGTTCATTTTTATGTTGGCGAATGCCGTTTGCGTTCCAGAAACATAGTTTTAACGTGTTCATGGTTTGTTGACTAATGCTTGAAGCAGAGTATTCTGCATTCTCAGCATTTCTTGCATCATGCTAGTCATATTTGTTGTAAAGTTGTTTATAGTTAGCACCAGATTCTCAATAGTAGCTTCAAGACGACTAAAGTTAAAGCTAGAGTTTGCATTCGTTGAATTACTTGGCGGTGGAACATTTTGTGTGGGAATAGAACTAGTCTTAGCAGCATCGGCATACGATACACGTGAATTAACTAGTTGGCTAGTTTGAGGCAGAGTGGCGCTATAAGCATTTGCTGATTGAACTGGAGCTAATTTAGATTTTTGACCCATAGCCTGTTTAACGAAAGAATATACACGGCATCCTCTGTAATTAGCGGTGTGATTTTCTCCACAATTACTGCATTTTTTTTCAGCTTGTACTTTTGGCTTGGTACAGTTAGCAGTACCATGCAATTCACCGCAGATAACACAAACTGTAGGTAATTTGCAGTAAGTTTTTGTGTGGCCATATTCTTGGCAATTATGGCACTGTACGGGACCTGAACGCTTACGTGGCTCTTCAGCTGTGATTTTTCGGTGTAAAAGGTATTTTAGACTATAAATTGGGTGCGTCTCGTTTTTTTTTTAACTGTATATCATTCGGCTCCAGTTCAACACGAAATAGAGGCTGGGGAATCTTCTCTCTATTGATTATATTGGTAACAATTTTTACTTTAAATCCTTGTTCGATAAGTGCACATTTTACTTCTTCAGGCTCAACATATGAATCTATGCCCTTTAATACTATTTGTAGGCCTTTAGCACTCTTAAGTTGATATGTATAAAAATTTGTTTTATTTTTTTCAAACTCACTAACAATTTTTCGGAAATCTTTTTCATCATATATTTGGATTTTAGTTTCATCAATATTACCTCGTTTAATTGGAATGATGTGAAAAGTATTTTCACCAATGGTCGACAGTAGATTTTTTAGAAGCGCGTTTGAATTTTTTTCTCTCAGATAAATAGGTGGTGGCTTAAAAGACTTTTGCGATGATGCAGCGGGCTTGTCGTTTTTGTCTTGCAATAATGAAAAACGATTTTGACGATTGTTAGAAGATGTGCTGTTATCCCTAGACATCTTTGGGGCGGATCCAATTTTAGTAGAATTTGGGCTTCGCCCGCGCTTTAAAATTGTAATGTATCTGTCCATTCCGACTTGGACCTTGGGTTTTGGGCTACTCTTATTTTCAGTGACAACTTGGTTAAGTGATGACCCCGAGCCCGAGGCGGGTGATATCGCTGAGTTAAATGTGGAAGTACTAGGCAATATTGTCAACGGTTCACTAGTTGGCATTGGACAAAGTGAAGTTGATCGCTGACGAAACTGTGGTTTTGCCGTTAGTAAAAGTCTATTATCAGATTTTTGATTTTTATTAAGAGCTTCAGAACTCACAGCAAGTCTATTATCAGATTTTTTATTTTTATTGTTATCATTATGAGCATCAAAACTCACAGTAAAATAGGCATTTCTGCCGTTAGAACTCACTTCACTATTTTTTTCCTCTGGGGTACTCATAAAGAGTATTCCTCAAGGGTATTTTGTATGTTTTTTTGTTTACGGTTTTTTTTTTATTTTTGTTATTTCTATATGTAAAAATATTATCAAAGCAAAAAAAATGCTTATTTATCAAAGTTAATATGTACTACGAATATTTTTTGTATGCTTTTTTTTTGTTTAGTTTGTATATAAGAAAAATTCCGCTATTACGTCTGTTCACTATGAAGGTACAACGAGAACTCGAATTTTCAAAATATTCCTGATTTTTTTTCTCTGAAGTTACTCAAAATACTATAAAGAATATTTTGGTTTTCGTGTAGTTTCCACAATGCAAGCAAACGACCTGTCTAAAAAAATATATGAAAAATTCAAAATTTTTTGAATGATTTCTATACAAATTTGAACATATATTACTATTTTTGCACTATTTTTTAAACCTCATTTAGGCTGATTTACTTTTTATACTTTGATGCTAAAAATAATTGAATGATTTTTTTCTTATTTCAGTGAAAATCTTAAATTTAGACTGATAAGGTAATTAATACTAAACGTTTAAAGAAAAATGTTGACAACACATCATTTACCACATCTACATCATCGCGGGAGTACGGCTGTAGAACTGGATAAAATTACAAATTTAAACACGGTAAGTTGAATATTTTTTACTTATTTTTTTCACTTGCCTGGATCTAAAGCTAAAATTTTAATGCAAAAGTTTTTATTATATGAATCAGATGGTTCCTTGAAAATCCAGTCAAAAGCACACATTTATGAAAATATACAAATGTTTTCCTAAAATCAAAAAAAAATTTTGTTTTAATAACAAATTCTTTAAAAAGTGATGTATTTAATTATTATTTGGTAAAATATAATTTTTTGTTTGTAGAACAAGCAAGCATTTCCTAAGTTATCTTGTAGTTTTGACAGCTGCTTTGTTTAAAAGAAGAAGAAAGGACGACAAAGAACGGCAATCAAAAGTTAAAAATAATGAGGCCTTAAAAAGTGTGTGTCTACAGTTATCTCCCAATAAACTGAATCTCAGGCGATCATTTTTCTGGTGATATCTTAAAGACCCAAAAGCTATAAATCAAATATAAAATTTACAATACTTTCACTAAACTCCATAGTCTACTTAATAATTCTACTATTATAATAATTATAATTACTAGCACAAGTATAAGTGTGTATATAATGATTATTAAGAACTAAAATCTATAAAATATATTTAGCGAACGACGTCTGTCTCTTATTATCTATCTAAATGATATTTACTGAACATCATAAACATGATTTTGGATTCAAAAATATAATTAGAAATTATTTAAATTTGGTCTACTACCGAATCACAAGTCCGAGATCTTCAAAACTTCCTTGAAAGCTCCTTTTTAGGAAAAAGATGCTTAGATTTTTTAAACGTTTAATATGCATTTTAAATACCTCACAAATACCACTTTGAACCTAAGGAATGGTCGCACTTGACTTGACTGATTTTCCTAGGAAAATCAATCACTTCTTTTGTGTAAGGTATCTGAATCTGATGACACCTGGTATACTTCTTCAGTTTGTTTTTAAAAGAAAGTATAAGTAATTTCCTATTTCTTGAAAATATTCGATACTCGCAATACTTTTTTTTAGAAAAAGTAATTTTGTGTTATACTAGTATTTACTAAACAGTAGTAAAGGATTAAAAAAAATGCTGCATCTGAAATATTTTACTTGAAAAATTATTTTTTAAACTAAAACAAATGTTTCCGAAATTAAAGGCAAGCAATATCAAAAATTTGTGTTTGTTTTGTTGGTTATGAGTTGCGTTACTTCTTAAGGAACTTTTCATTAGACCTCAACACAAAATTTTTGAAATAAGCTTAATAATATTTTATATCGCTCTATATTAGAACAGAGATAGGAAAACAAGTTTTAAGAGTTAAACTTCCACACATCTCAATGAAGATATTAAAATATTTCTTTCGCAAGAGCTGTATATGCAAAACTTTTATATAAAATTTTTACGCAAAATAAAAAAAACACAGTGCAACAGCAAAGATTATAACCATATACGGATACCACTACGTGATAAAAAAGGAAAAAAAGTCCCGTTTATTTCAGTTTTGCTCCAAGTCAGGCACTTTTTTAGGGTCCCCAAAGATTTAAGGCCTCGGTGTGATTATTGCATTTTCTCAGGCTCATATCTGCAAACCGTTCGAAATTTTTATTTACTCTCTGAGGCAAAGTTGTAGCTCTTGTCATGAGGAACAAAAATTGTGAAAATATTTTATTTTTTTACATAGATATAATTATTTATTGTATCTTCAAATATGAACTAACAATAAGTATTAAAATCTTTAATCTAAATATAATTATTAGGCCCGACCAGTATCGGACATAAGCTCAGTGATAATAATTAATAACACATAAATGTCGTATTAAGCACAATAATTATTTTCAAGAAGTATCATTTGGGCTGCTGAGTATTAGAGCAATTGTGTCCCTCTTTTTTAAGCGGATGTGTCCAGTAAAGTTCAAGATATTACGAGCAAGTGGATTAGGATGTGACTCGAGTTTTGTTAAATATTTGCCGGCATATTTTGCAATTTCTTCAGTCACTAGTGGCATATTTAAATCACGATGTATATTTGAATTTTTGATGTACCATGGAGCCGATGTTATAAAACGTAAAATTTTATTTTGTCTTCGTTGTATCTTCTCAACATTTAAAGGTGAAACAGTGCCCCATAGCACCACATTGGCTTCAAAATCGACTTGTATATCAAAAGTTTGTAGTCTAGGCTGAGTGTTGAATTTCTGCCAATTAACCAATGTATTTGAGTTAATTTAAGTTTCATTTGGATTTACTTAGAGTCAACATGTAAGCCTTCGATCAAGATCTATACCAAGTTATTTCACATGAGAATGTTGGGGAATATTTTGATTGTTGATTCGAATGGGGGAACAAGTATCTCTTCTTAGGGTGAACGTTATATGGATAGACTTTTGTTCATTTACTTTAGTTCAAGCTGAGTAATATGTTCCTGAAGATTGCGGAAAGCCTCATCAGGGTTTTCGTGCATAATAATACAGGCTGTATCACCGGCGTATGTAGAAGTGTGGATATTATTGCTCACAGGCATATCACAAGTATATATTAAATACCAGACTGGCCCCAGAATACTACTCTGTGGCACACCGGAATATAAAGATTCCAGAACACTCGTGAAGTCTCCTTCCACAACAGTGAACTTCCTATCAATAATACAACTTTCCAAAAGCTTTTGTATGTTTATTGGTAGGTATGTCTTCAATTTTAAAACTAGGCCTTCGTGCCGTACTTTATCAGATGCCTGAGAAACATCAATAAAGAGAGCACAACAATACTTATTTTCTTCAAATGTTCTTTTTACAACTTGAATTTATCTATGCGTTTGTTCAATGGTGCTATGCTGACTTCTAAAACCAAATTGATGGTCCGGGATGTACCCTTTATCAGCTAAAATGTTGGCATGAGCAGTTTTTCGAAAATCTTTGAGAATGTTGATTATTGTACGACAAAATGACACAGAAAAATGGCGGGACACCCCAATTTAATATTGGACCGTTAACATTTCATTTTTAAATTTGTATTTTCTCGCAAAAAAATTGTATAATATATATGGCAAAGAGTTCGAAAAGTCTTTTGAAATAACTTTTTTTATAATTTATTTGCCAACTGTAATAATAATCACCGTCCATTTTCAGGTGGATACAATTCAATTTTGATCAATTTGTGGCATTCCTTAGTTTGATTTTATGAATTACATTAAAAAAAATTTATAAAATTGGGCAAATATGGATTAAATATTAAAAAAAAAAATACAAATAAATGAATTGTGCTAGCCAGAAGGTAGAAATACATCCTTATAAGATATTAATTTCTACAAACAAACAAATCCTAGAGTCATTCCAAAAGACATATACATTAATATCCCTTAAAACACCAACAAATCACTTGAGAGGCAATGCAAAATTAAAACTGCAATATCTCTTAATTTTGACCAAATCTTTCAAAACGGAGTATACCATTGTCCTCTACGGCGCAAAATTAAGTTGAGGTATCTCAGGATTTTCCTGTGTCATTTTATTAAATATTAAATTAAATTTTTTAGTACTTTTGTCTGAAATATATACTCCAAATGAAGAAATCCTTTGAAACTAAAAGAAAAATATACATACATATACGAGGGCGGTTCGGAAACTTCTTAGCCTAGCGCAAAAAGCGCGGTATAAACAGAAAAAAGTTAAGTGTTTTGGAAACTTCCATCTCTGCTATGAACACATGTTAAATTTTGTTTCGATCTGACAACTCCTTCATATAGAAACAGGTGTTCACAAAAGACGCATCCGCAATTTTTTAACAATGGAAAAATTAGAAATGCGTGGTGTCATTAAATATTTACATAAAAACCTTTTTCGGGACAAGAAATTCATAATGATATGGTGAATGTGTTAGGTGAAAGTGCTCCTTCATATGCAACAGTAAAAAATTGGGTTGCTGAATTTAAACGTGGTCGTACAAGCATTGAAGATGAACCATGTAGTGGACGTCCAAAAGCAGCAATAACAACAGAAATTGTAGCCAAAGTGCATGATATGGTATTAAATGATCGACGAATAAAAGTGCGTGAAATAGCTAATATCATGGGCATCTCAAATGATCGAGTCCTTTTAATTTTGCATGAAGAACTACAGATGAAAAAGCTTTCTGCAAGATGGGTGCCGCATTTGTTATGATGAACATTTCTCAAGCTTGTTTGGATCGTTTTAAGCGAAATAAAATAGATTTTAAGCGTCGATTCATAACTGTTGATGAGACATGGAGCCACCACTATACTCCAGAGACAAAAGAACAATCCAAACAATGGACTGAAGCTGGAGGAAGTGCCCCAAAGAAGGCAAAAACAATTCAATCGGCTGGTAAGGTTATGGCAACGGTTTTTTGGGACTTCAAAGGTATTTTATTGATTGACTATCTGCAAAAGGGTAAAACAATAAATTCAGAGTACTATTGCAACCTTTTGGATCAATTAAATGTACAAATTCGAGAAAAACGTCCTGGCTTACAACACAAAAAAATAATTTTTCATCAAGACAACGCACCAGCGCACAAGAGTGTTTTAACAATGGCTAAAGTCAACGAATTAAAGTACGAGTTGCTTGACCACCCACCTTATTCTCCTGATTTGGCTCCCAGTGACTTTTACCTGTTCCCAAATCTAAAAAAATTCCTTGCTGGCAAGCGTTTTACCTCAAATAAAGATGCAATTACAGTTGTAAACCACTATTTTGAAGACCTTGAGGAAAACTATTTTAATCAAGTGATAGAATTGCTAGAAAAGCGTTGGACTAAGTGTATTGAAGTTTCAGGAGATTATATTGAAAAATAAAAATATTTTTGAAAAACTAACTATTCTCTTTCATTGATAGGCTAAGAATTTTCCGAACCGCCCTCGTATGTTTATACCTCTCCTATTAAATTAATCAATCAAAACATTTACATTTGTCATTTTCAGTTCTATTGACCAATATTAATATTTTCAACTGCAAAACAAAGAGTAACATACAACCAGTAAAACTATCGAATTTGTTCCATGATACTTTTATTAAAACACAATATTTTGTAATGTATACGAGTATAAATTTGTTTATTTGCATTTAAATTACAAACTTTTCCCTCAGGAAATCTATCACATACGTGTGTACTACATTAATAATTCATAAATACAGGGTGAACCAAAAGTTGCCATGGGGCTTAAAACTTTAATAAATTTTTCGTTTATTAATTTTTTTTTTCTCAGATTATATAATATACAAAATGGAAATTTTTTTACACTAAGTATAAAAAATAATGTCTGTTAAATGATCACTGTTTTCAGCTTTGCACTGATGGGCTCGTTTTAGAGCATTTTCCATAACATCTTTCAAAACTTGCGGCTGTAGCGTTAGAATTTCTACAACAGTGTTTGCCTTGAGTTCAAGGATTGTCTCTGACTTGTTCACATACACTCGCTCCTTCAAATAACCCCAAAGAAAACAGTCGAGTGCTGTCAAATCTGGCGATCACGCTGGCCAAATAATTTCCGCATTTCTGGAAATTATTCGCTCTTCAAAAATATGACTTAAAAGTGCCATTGTGTATCGGGCAGTGTGGGCAGGGGCTTCGTCCTGCTGAAACCACATACCAGAGGGTCTACTCTGCAATTCGAAACGAGAGAAAATACTTTCGAATTTGTATGCCTATAACATGTAAATTCGAAAGAATTTTCTTTCGATTCGAATTACAAAGTACACCACCAGGTCTGTTTTCAAGAGCAGGACATAAAAAATTTTGTATCATAAACCGATACCGCTCTCTACTTCCATCTTCATTCTCGAAGAAGTAAGGCCCAAAGATATTTTCAGATGTGATACGACACCATATTGTACACCTAATGGGGTGCAATTGGCATTGATGAATGGATTTTCAGAACCCCAGAACCTACAGTTCTGCTTATTAACAAAGCCATTCAAATCAAAATGAGCTTCATCACTAATAATCAAATTTTCAATACAGTTGATTCTGTTGATTCTATAATTCTGGTTCTTTGTTGTAAATCTCTCCATTATTTATTCTCCAAGTGTTATTTATATAATCACCCTTATCGGGAATAAAAGTTCACTACAATTGTGATCGCCAATGTTTGCGTTGTTTTCAGGCAAACAAAATGTTCGCCTTTTATTCCCGATAAGGGTACATAAAAAACATATATGTATAAACGAAAAAGTGATTAAACTTTTCAACCCCATGGTAACTTTTGGCCCACCCTGTATATATATGTAATTTATGTTGTGCAAAAACTATCACGTGTACAAAATCAAAAAAGAAATACATGCAAAAATAAATTAAAATTCATGTATGAAATGAAAATATTACTTTTTTTATCACATATAAACTTAAACGAAAATTCACATGTTGGCTTTAATATGGAAATAATAATAAAATAAAGATATAAAATCAAATCAAAATAAAATAACAAATATTATATATAGCAAGACATGCACGCTTTTAGTTTATATTGTTAATAACATTAAGGAAAGTACATGTTATTCTATAGGGAAATGTGATCTGAATAATTAAGAAACCAAGAGCTGAATAAGTTAACAAAAACTATTTTCCAGCAGATAGTTTCACTAGCAATTAATTGGTTAAGAAGATAGTAGATAAACCTTGAATATTTATTAAAAACATAGAAAATAAAATGTTAAGTACATTGGCCTTTATATTGGAAAACGTTATTTGATAAATTATTGAGAGAATAATGGTTTTTGTTTTTAATGCAAAAGACCCAGTAAACAATTTCACTTAATTCAAATATTTCTCTGCAAGGATTTGCTTTAAGTAAATTGATGTTTATATTTGCCACAGGGCGCAGAAAGTAAAATCAATTGAAGCGAGTAGCAACACTTACAATTTTTATAAAAATTCAGAGAGTTATTTTGTAGAACGCAACGCCAAGCATTGAGAAGTTTTGTATGTGTTTTGTTTTTGTAATCTATTATTTTTTTCAATTAAATTAGTTCTTATTGTTCATACTTGAAGTCTTATTCCAAAAAAAAAGCTGCCTATTAAAAATAATTTTTCAATTCTTTAAGAATTTAAGACAACAATATTGCTGTCTTATTTTTTGAAATCCCTATTTCAAACTTTTCTAATAATCTCTGATTGCTATTTTCAAGAAATAATCTACTTATAAAAGTTTTAAAAAAAAAAGTTGTCAGGCAATTTGTATTAATAAAAATAAAATTATTTTCTAAAAAAACAAATTTTTATTATACATACATACGTATCTAGACAATTTTTTTTAACAAACAACCCCATTTGTTAGCAATAAAACATACATGTATACTTTTTAAGGCATAATAATTTTCTATGCATATCACAAAACACATTAAGGCTTATACAATGTGTGTCAGGAATATTTTTTAATTCAATTTACCTTAGGAGATATTTTCTATTTGAATTTTCTTCTCCAAAACACAAATATTTATGTACACATACGAGCTATTGTTATCATTCACTTATCCTTACCAAACACAAATTTCCACAGCATAAAGTTGAACTAATTCATACACAGAGTTCCAACAGATGTAGATGTTGACAACAAAAGAAATACTGTAAAGCTTTAAAAGCAGACAGACATTTTATGATATTTAAATGGAGATTAAAGTAAAAAAAGACGTATTTCACAGCAACATAGTGCTTAAATTATAAAAAATAACAAAATTGCCAAGCAAAACTTAATATTGCTTTCATATCAGTATAAGTATTAGGAAATTTTTCCATATGGGGATAAGCAGCGTTGACGAATCGGACTCTTTGAGTCCTTTTTTTGTCTTTTTGGTCCTAGGTTTTTTTTGGGAGTGATATTCACAGTTTAATACAAATTTTAAGTCTTAGAATAAGTATGCAGTGACTAATAAAAATTACTGCTACTCATACTTCCCAATTTTGCTACAACTTATTTTGAAAATATTAAGGTGCGTTTACATCTAAGAAAAATGTGGTACATACTTTCAAAATTTCTGGCTAAATCTAGGTGACTTTGACTACCATTTTTATAAAAAAGAAATATACTTTGTTAGAAGATTTTGTCGAATTGAAATCTAGTGAAGCTTAGTACTGAAACCATGATATTTTCAAAATTCCAAAATTGTGACCTAGCTTAATCGATTGTGCCCTCAGATTTGATTGACCTCAAACTACATTGAAAAATTATTTTTTTTCTATTAACGGGCAAGCAATGATTGTGAGGTCTTGTTTCTTTCGCAAAAAATAAGCCAAACATAAACAAAACAGCATAAAATAAAAAATTCATCTTCAGTTTGATTGTGTCTTTAGAGGAGTGTAGACATGCGTCCGTAAGGTGAGTGTTTTTGTAAAATAGTTTTGATAAAAGCTCTCAAAATTACTGGTGGTAACTGCAAAATGAGATTTTGCAGCAATTCAGTGCATTACTGGTGATATTGTGTATAACAACAAGTAGCCAGCGTTCAAGGATATTCAGATAGCACAATTTTGTTGATCAGGCACAAGATGACATTTTGTTTTGTGCTCACGTTTGTGTTATCTGATGTTGACTTCATCGACGATGATAATGCTGCTGACAAAACCGGGATCCCTTTAGATGAAAATGCACAAGAAGAAAGTAATGAAAGCATTAAAAATATTCACATGTATGAGTCTACCAATATCAAGCCCGATAGACCGACTGAAAAATTAAACTCCTCAGATATAACAGATTGTTTTAATCCCGAGTATTGAGCTTCCGAGATCAGCGGGCTATCGACAAGAAATCAGCAACAAATCATCTTCTAGAATACCTGAATAAATATTTTCTAAAAACCCACTATGAAGACGTTACTAAGTATACTTAAATGTGTATAATAAGTAGGGGGGTCAGGAAGTGAGCTATATAGCTTCGGACATTAAACGGTTCTATGCGCGTATAGTGGGGTGGCTTGTTCACACGGCGATCAAAATGTACTAGTCCTACAAATATAGAGTTCCCACCTTATTTAACTCCATGTACAGTGATAAATTCCTAGAACTTCGCCCAAACATGCAGTTTTCAGACTATTCTGAACCATAAGCATTTACATAACATAATTCCAGTGACGATATTAGATTTGATTGCTTTTATCACCATTTGATCTGACGATCCACCAAGAGTATGTCGCAATAGTTGCGGCTGTCAGTCCAGGTGACGATGCCAAATACATAAAGTAAAACTTTGCTTAACAGAAAACAGAGACTGCTTCGAGAAATATCGTTCAAAACTTTAAATTATCCAATAAATTATGTAGGCATTTTCATTGATTTCAAACTGTATTAAATTGTTTATTTGTTTGTTTTTTAACTAATAATTGTTATAACATATTTTCATTTGGTTTATTTAATATACTTTATGCAATGATCTGAATACTTAAGGTCAAAACATCACATTCGATAATAAAACGAATAAAATATTTTTAATATAATTCAGAAAATTTTTTGCATGTTATGACCGAGATGACACGACTGATGAAGCCGCAAGGAGACATCGTTGGGATTTTTTTTTTGTGAAAAGGACATTTCAAAACGCTTCTGTAGGCAAACTTTACCCTAAAAATTAAATAATTATTTTGATATTGATGATTAAAAGAAATTTATACACAAAATAATGTTCAGCTCTGAAAAGGATATTTAGTTGTTTGATTGTAGTTAAGGAAAATTTTCAGTCAACGATTTATGATTTGGATACGAATTATTGAGAGATTTGAAATGTAAATAAATGTAAAAACCATTTCTAATAAAAAAAACCACCAATTATTAACTTGAATGCAACTGGTAAAAAACATTTGTGTGACAACAATCTTTTCTTGCAAGTCGTCGTTGCTCGCTGTTAGCAAAGTGGTCGATGATTCTCTGCTTGATGTCTTCAAAGCGGTGGGAAGTTGGGAAGGATGATGTAAGGTCGGTAAGTTGTGCGATAGTTTCTGGCTTTAATGCTGCAAATACGGTGGCGGCTTTCTGATTATTCGAGGTTATACCCGATGCACTAAACCAGAAGTCCATTGTAACAAACCACGCTTCGATATTCGTGCTACTCATTTCTGGAAAAGGCAATATGGCATAAATTGCTGATACCATTGGGGATGTGTTGCTTGTATGATGTGACGTCTGGTGCTCGTCATTATCTTGCTTGGCCAATGTAGGCGCTGTCGGTATGTCGTGGGGTTGGCGTCATTAATTTTGGTCATTGGTTGTCGATACTTTCCCAATTTTAAATAAAAACATGTCGTATTTAAGCAAAAACTAAATATTAATTTATTAATTTAAACGCTAATTCTTACTATTTTTTTAATGAGGGAAACAATAAGAAAGTAAAGCTAATGTGTTGTTGTCAGAATATTTACAACTAACTTTGATGTTATTTGTTCATTAATAATTATCACATATAATTTGGCTTAAAAAGCGTTACGAACATTAGCCTGTTCAATTCATAAGAATATAAAAACTAATGTATTTTAGTGCAATATAACAAAAATATAGTTTTGTAGAACATGTTCCTTGATCGGCGCCAACAGGAAAAAAGGTCTCGATTATTTTCGATGCACTATAAAAAGTAATTTTTTACATGTGCATGCCATTTTGCATTCGGAATACTCTGGTTGTTCAGGTACAAAGTAGTTTTTAGTTGGTAGTGACATTGTGCCACATATATATGTCGAATATCAGTTAAACAATTTACGGAAACTTGTTTCATTATTTTTACTCTTTTAAAAATTTCAGGAAATCGAATCTGTAAAAACAAAAAAAAAAACACCTCATGATTTGAGTCAAGTCATTCGCAATTAAATTTTTCTATGTTAAGCTATACAAACTAAACAAAAAACTTAATTGCAAAAATTGAAAAATAAATATTAAGCTTTTAAAGGCAACATACCCTGCAGGAAATGGAACTGACACAAGACTAGTCACGTGACCGGTCCCCAAGTGATAGGGACCAGTCCGAGTTCCAACACTTCATATGAAGCGGACCAGTCACTTTTACATGGGGATGGCCTAGGATGGGGTTAATTGATACTTTATGTATGCACCTTGTGACTTGTCACTGAACTATCCCATAGGGACCTATTCGATATATAATAATATAAATATAAATTATTTATAAATGTAATTTTGACATTTAACTGTAACAATTAACGCTTATAAATTTTTTTATTGTTACAATTGCAATGACATTTAATTTTTAATCTGAACATTTTTTTAGATTCGAACCGACAACCTCGTGCATGACAGGCTGGCACACTACCCACTCGATCACAGGGCCACTCATATTTCAAAACTATAAATACCAGTTAAGCTTAGGTTAATATTTAAGTATAGTTACGGGACTGGTTCCAGAGTCACATTGAAGGGAGCAATTAAAATTATATTTGCACTATTTGATAGGTCCTGTATTCGACCACATCGAACATGTTCAGTGCAGTTTACTACAATACTAGACCGTACAAATGAAGGAAGTATATAACATAAAAACAAGCCTAACGCTATTTTATATTCTTCAAGAAGACTGCAATGTAAAAGAAATTGTTGCGCTCGTTAGAGATTTCTTCAATTAAATGGTTTATAAAAAAAACAAAACCAGTTTGATCATTTTGAGTTGTGACTGTTTATGATTTATTGTGCGATATATATGTACATATTTACGAAGTACATTGTACATACCCAACAAACCAAATGTTTCGAATTTTTCTATAGCCGGACTACTCGTAAGGAATTTGTTAATATATTTCTGTAGTTTGTCAGAAAAAAACTATTAATCTCGGATATATTTATTGCATGTGAGTTTTTGTAAATAATAATCTAAAATTTGACGGATAAGTATCAACAAGAACATTATCGTGACCAATTTAAAATTTATTTAGATATGTACGAAAAGGTACGTTGTAGCATTATACAGATAAAATAATTGTTTTTTTTTTAACTCAGTGATGGCTTAGAAAAAATAATATTTTTGAATATGTGTTTATATTAATTGAATTTAACAATGTATCAAAAAAGTGTTGTCAACAGAGCTTAACTTAGAATACTATTAAATAATAAATAATTATAGCACATTAATTGTACATATGGGCATTTCTCCGAGAAATTAAATTTTTTTGTCGCGTGCGACAGGAAACAATTATTTATTTATTTATTTATTTATCTATTTCACCTACAGAATAATATTCTTACAGATTACTTGAAAATTAATTATAATATTTAAATAACCAAAGTTTGAAAATATTAAAGCTAACATTAAAATTTTTAAATAAGGTGTTAAACTATTACACAAATGTAAGCATCTTGCAATAGGCTCATTTTTTGCATAATTTGATCTAGAAAAATGTTCTTCGAACATGAGATTACATCGTAAGTCCCTTGGAGGGCAATACAAAATAAAATAATTTTTAATATCAAGGCAGTCAATATTGTCAGATAAAACATTATAGGCAAATAACAGAGAGGAACAAGATCTACGGTCTTCTAGGGATTGAATACCCAATAACTTTCTTCTAACATCATAAGGTGAAAGCTCATATGGCCAAATTAACTTTAAAGCAGTCTTAGGAAAAATTTTCTGAAGTCGCTCAATGCGATTAGACGGGCCCAAATTGTAAGGATTCCAAACAATAGAACAATATTCTAATGTACTTCGAACTAAAGAAAAATATAAAGATTTAAGGGTATATACATCTTTGAAATCTTGAGAATTTCTTCTAATGAAACAAGCTTTTGAAATAATATAATCAATATGGTCAGAAAATTTTAATTTATTATCGAAAATTACGCCTAAATCCCTAACCTTTACTTCACGTTTAAGCAAGAGTCCACCTATGGAATAATCATAAATTATCGGGTTCATAATATGATAATATGAAACAACGCAACATTTAGATATATTAAAATGAATACCATTATCAGAACACCAGTCAGACAGTTTAAATTCAATTGTTTAAATCCAATTGTTTAAATCCAATTGTAACTTTTCACAGTCATCGACATTGGAGATGGAAGAATATAATTTTAAATTATCGGCAAATATTAGACACTTTGAATATCTAAACGTTAATGGTAAATCATTAATAAAAACTATAAAAAGCAGAGGCCTAATATGCGTACCTTGAGGAATACCAGAATAAGCATCAATCAAAAGAGAAGATGAAGTATTTTCAAGTTTAACTATAAGCCTTCTGTTAGTCAGAAAACTTTCTAAAAATTTTAATAAATTATTTGGAAGGCCAAATGCGCAAAGCTTATGCAGTAAAATATACATGGTTAACTGTATCAAATGCCTTAGCAAAATCTGTATATATTACATCGCATTGAGACCTACGTACCATAGCAGTAACAATATCACGAGTCACTAAGATTAAATTTGTTGTTGAGGATCTATTCGGCATAAAACCATGCTGTTGACAGGAAATAAAACTCTTGAAATGGTCAAAAAGTATATTCTTTAAAATATTATCAAAAATCTTTGCAAATGGGCTTTGTTGAACTATGGGTCTGTAATTAGTAATTAGGCTCCGATCACCAGATTTAAAAATTGGAAAAATACAGCATAACTTCCAGCAATCTAAGAATTTACCATATTTAAGGCATGAGTTAAAAAGCATAGCAATAGCGAGTGCAATATTTGAGGAAAATTTTTTGAAAAATATCGAAGGATAAATACCTACTGAACTTTTAGTGTCATTCTTTAAGTTATTTATTGTTTTAATTACATCATCAACGGATATTTCAAAAGCAATATTAACATTACCATTTTCAAAGATACGAGAGCTGGAATCATTTACTGTGGGTTTAACAAATGTGCTTTGAAAATATTTCGAAAATAAATCACACGTACTTTGAATACTATCAGATATCATTTCATTATAAAATATTATACCTTAACTTTCAAATCCAATCACAAAATACACGCACAATACAAAGAAGAGATACGATATTATTTATTTACTATTACGGAAGACTATCAAACACCGAATACAGCCATTATACTTTTGCGTTTAATTCGAACTTCAAAAGAAATGTGCTACATAAGTTATTTTTTTTTGTACCATAGACAAATGATTTCTATATCTACATATGTATATATTTCAGTTTATTTTTTTTTAATATATCTCAATTTAGTTTTTAATTGAATCCTTAAAAATATTTCAATTAAATTTTAATTATCAAAAAAATGGACGAGTTAATACTATGATTTCCATAATTGGTTGAAAACTAATTAATTGTTGAACTGAATCTGCTTTTTTAATTAAATCTTATTTTCATATTTTTCAGTGTACAATAAATCAAATGTGAAATAATTCTAAATATTTCACATTTTCGAACATTCGTGCATAAACAGTTACAGCAGGACAAATAACAAAAAATATGAGAAATCAATGAGGTCATATTTTAATACCGCAAAGGACCTACAGCAAAAGTCACTGAAAAGAATTCAGAGCTTTTGGTTTGGTGGGTACATTTACTTCTACGTATACGCAACATCAAGTTATACAAAATTCTATATAACGTATACGCAGTAAATTTTTTTTTCATACATAAATGAAAAACCATGTAACTTAACTTTTAAAAGATAACTTTTAGCTGATAGCATTTGCATGTCTTTAGTTTATAGAAAATATGTTATTATCAGTGCTTTTAGGCTAGAGAAAAATTTATAAGGGCAATAAATTTGGATAAATTTACAAGTTTTTACATTTAAGACTGCTCGTATATGATAAAAATAAAATTTATGCATCAAATTTGACCACATACATACATACATATGTATGTATGTATGTATACACTGTATTAGAATATTTTAAATATAAAGGAAAAAAATTTCTGTTTCTGTTCATAAAAAATATATGATATTACTTTTCCTTACTATGAATTTTGTATTTAAATTAAACCTCAAAAGTAAAATAGTTTTATGATATTTTAGACTAATTTTGCTGTTGTCATAAATTAATGTAGAAAAAGAAAATAATTTACTTTGATGGGCATTTTGCCATATTTCAGCTCATATTAAAGTACTCGTACGTTTAATGTTTTAACTAACTTCCACATATTTATGTAGGATATAAACCTAAATCCTTATAAATTTTGGAGAAGCGGATGCTCATTTGAGTTCACATGCAACGTTAAGGGCCTCATAAAAAGCAACTACCTTTGAGTAGCCTTCCTGAAAATAGTTCAAAAGCGCATGCAATATATGGGCTATTCCACAAAGTGTCACCTAAATCAGCCTTATGAGTACATGTATATAATAAAAAATTTACGAAAGTTAACTTTTGTGCTAACGAGTTCCTCTTTAAATTTTGTGAATTATACTAACTTCTTGCCAGTTTTTTGTTATACATAATGCCGTAGGTGTTTCCGCATTAAAAAATAGCTTATAAATAAGAGGAGCTACTGCAGGAAAAAAATGTTTGTTTAGAATTTTTCCAAAAACCGGATTAATTATTTTTATAAAAACTTTGCATACAAAAAAATTCAACTTATTGTCAAACGATAATAAAGTCAAAGTTCGTAAAATTATTTGGTTTTTATGTTGAATTATTTTGTGTAGAGTTTCTGTTCTAACTTGTAATTAAATTCCTAGAAGCTAACCAATAGCACTGGATCCATCTTTTTTATTTTGCTAACTTTCAAAAGCCATCTTTTTCATCCTAAAAAAATAATTTTGTTTAAATAATAAAGAGAAACATTTTTTATTTTTTGTTATTTTTATAAACAAAAAACAATTTAAAGTTTCTATCCCTAAGACCGTCTTCTTGATTCTGCTCATTTTCAATAATAATCTCTTTGCAACAAATTCTGACACAACAATCTTAGACTCAAGTCTCTAGCTTTTTTTTAAGTGTTGGAAACTCCATTTCATGTACAGCCAGACGAACAGACAGACATCCATTATTTGAGTTCTCCATTGACAAAGACGCAGAATATATACTCTTTATTGAGTATCATATGAATATTGTATTAAACAATTCCATTCAAATCAGTTATTGATACTTCTGTTTGCCTTATCTAATCTAATTTTAAACACTTTTCAACTCTGCTTTTAACTTTTTTTGTCTGTGGGGGAGGAAGGAAATTAACATTTATTTTTACATTATTTTTACATTATTTTAATGAAGTAATTTATATCACTACATCAAGGCAATATTTACTGATTTGTTTTTCTATTTCCTTGTTTTATTTGGCAACTTTTCAAATGGGTCCATAAAAACTCATTAGATTGTTGGCAAAAACTTTTCCTTTCAGAGACATGCTTGTATACTCACACACACATACACATGTTTTACTTTTGGTATATTTTCACAATACATGTGATGAATTAATTGTATTTGGATGTGTATATTCTTCAAAGTCTTTGTAAAAAAATAACCAAAACGAAAGTTTTATCTTGAGAAATCCTCTTTTCTAGTCTGTCTTTTTGTTTGCCTGCTGCTCGTGAACTCATCAATCATTTAGTTAAAATGAGATTTAAATGAAGTTATTTTATTGGTATTAAGTATTTGTGATAAATTTTTCAAAGTTAGAACGCAATTTTTAATTATAGGCACAATAAGAATTCGGATGTGTCTCTTATCAGGAGGTTTTGTTGGGAGTTTTCTTCGTTTCTTCATCTTATGTTATAAAATTTGCCGATTCTTAAATAGGCATTTATGTACGATATTTGCTAAAAGAAAGACTGCATCTATTTCCATTTCATATTTTGCTTTTGTATGAATTCAATATTTTTATAGTTCCTTTCGTATAATAGCACATAAACTTATAATTTGTTAATAATATGTCTTAATACTGTTTTTCTTTCAGCGGACCAGTAGTATCTCAATTTTTTTGTCGTGGCCAGGAGCAATGTGCGGTATATAAATTTTATTGAAAAGTTTTGAAATAAAATTAATAAAAAATACTTTTAAATTTCGTGCGATATCGTGTGCTGTAACTTTTTCCATGTAGCTTTGGATTTTTTCGCCACCTTGACATACATGTAAAAATAATCCACTATTACTTCTTACCGCTCAATTTAAGTTTTTTCGAAGAGCCCAAAAAGGTACCAAAAGGGTAAATATGGGAAACGATGCTAAAAATTTAAATTGATTTAAGATTTAATTAGGGAGAATTCGCATCGCTCATTTACTCAAAGAACGTCATAACTCAAAAAATGGATTTTTTAGTCAATGATGCAGAATTAATCCTTATATATTTAATCACACTGTGTAAAAATTTCGTACAAATATCTTGTTTACTCAGTTCTTGAGAGAAAAATAAAATGTTTAATTTGTGTGTAAATTGAAATCTTTAAGCGTATATAATTGAGCGATATAATTCAAACATTTTAAATCTAAGTTAGTTAATATTAATTGATATAGTGTAGTCTTGAACATTGGCTTTTAAAAGGTACATTGAATATTAATTTGGTAACTTTGAACAAATATTTTTCGGCAAAGGCACTTTTCGAAAAAAAAAATCCTTTTTACAAAATTTCTTTTATAATTTCTTTTTGGAAACATCAGTTTTGGGATATGGTGTGTTTGCAGAATGGTACTTTGCTGCAAATGTAATTCATGAAAATCTGGAATATGTTTCTTAATATCAATCGCATGAATTTCAAAAGCTGTTCAATAGCATCTGATCCTCAAATGTCTAGCTATCGAAAGTTACCTCTGAAACCACTTAAATCGTTTATAAAGACTTTCACCTGTAAATATTATAGAAAAGATGAACAACAATATTTTGATAGTTTTTTAACCTCTGAGACAGACACAGATGTAACCCTCACGATATTGACAATGAAAACTTTTTCGTTTAATATTATATTTTTTTTGGATTTTTTTGGTATGTTGTTTTATTACCAAATTACATTCCACTGTTTTTAATTTATTAATTTTTTAATAAATTGTCATACCCTAGTACAAATTATCAAAATAAAAATAATTTATTTTTAATTTATTATTTATTTAATTTTGTATAAGTTTTTTCATATGACATTAATCGCCTTCCTATTTTTTGTTTGCCATGGCGCCATATTAGGTTGGCCATTTTGAATTTGCTAAACTTTGATAACGGATTCGTTATGAACGACCCCAAAAACCTCCCATATACCCATTTGTAGACCATTTTTTAAAATTTTCGACCTTTACCCGCATACAGAAACCTTTGACCGCAAGTACTTTTTCCTCTAGAGCTATATAGACCGTTAATCTAGACCAATAGGTAATTCAACAACGTTTCTGATTTTTCCTTTCTTATTTACTTTTTGCCCTTTTTAAAACACTATCAGCTTTATTTATAAAAAGTACTAAAAATTTATAAAAGCTTAATAAAAAGAATTTTGTGTGAAAATTTGTTTTAAAAGCTCTTTTTAAAGCCTTAATAATTTTTATAAATAAGGCAGTATATTTTTAATAGATAATATTTGACTGAACATATTTTTCCATATTAAAATATAAATGAATATTTTTAAAAATATCATTTAATCACAAATAAAGAAATTTCAGATAACTTTTACTACATTAAACGCGAACTGAGCTATTAAATTCTCTTTTACGCAATATTGTTTATATATCATTTTGCAGACGTAAATGGAACACCAATTAAATTTCCTTAAATTTCACATATAATAATCGTATTCGCGAATATTTTTTTTAAATATTCGTATTGGTATTCGCGAATATCAAGATTTTACATTCAGCACATAACTAGTATTTACATTTAAGGACATTTAGAAATAATTTACATTTAATCATATGTACTTTAAATAATTTTTCAAAAATATAGATGTGTATCTTACATTCTTATATGAATTTTTTTTTTGTTATTGTATTTATTTATGTTGTTTTATGAAAATATATATTTGAGTGTTCACAAATGTAATTATTAATTTGCTTGAATAAAATATAAAAAAAATTTTATTGCTTTGAAGATTTTAAAAATAAAATGCAGATATTTCAGATTTTATCGTGAAAAATTTTTGAGTTTTAAAGATTTTATTCATAAAAATTCTGGCAACACTTAAGTGCTGGTAGCGCAAATAACACCGAGCGACAATGACCTCGTAGCTGACAATCTTGTAAATTTTAGCAAAATTTCTTTCCTTTTAGCTGATAGTTCACGGTATTGTCTGTATCATTTGCCTATAATATGGCCCGATAAATTCGAATTTTGTGAACGCATTTGGCTAAAGTCTGATGTTCTACTAATACAATTTCTCAAAGTTTTATCAAAGAGATGTCATAGAGAGCAACTTCAACTCTCAAGACTTTGTAATTTAAGAACAACTTTGTCGTAAGGCCTACATCTCATACTGAAAAATTGTCTAATGTTCTATATTTCTTCAAAAGTATTTCGTTTTGCGACGTACATATATAAATCTCTGAAAATATTTCAGAGATTTTTCAATCATCATATCAATCAATGTTCATGCTAAAATTGCTTTGTAAGCTTCTTCATTTAAGAACCATGTAACTAAGAAAAAGTTCACCACTGTTTTGCTTATTAAGTATTATGTATTATATCAAATTTCATTATTCCCTTGAGTTTAAAATTACCCTTGAGTTTTAAAACCTGTCATATTAAAATCCATAAGTAAACCTTTATTACTTAAACAATTTTATAAAAGGTTTTGCTCCTTTAAAAATAGGTGGCTGCATGGTTACTCGCAGTAAGGATTTCAAAATAAAAAACGCAAATAGTATGACTTGGCATTCATAGATGTCCTTTAAGTATCATATTACTGTAAAAGATAATTTAAAATTTTAGTGAAGTTGGCTGGCTGACTCATTGTTAATAGCAACCATTTCTTTGAATAAGCAAAAATTAAGCAGCTTACTTAGAGCTTAGAGTCTGACTATACAACGTTGCTCCTTAGACATACAAGCAACTTATAATTAGCTTTATATTTATAAAACGTTGTGGGACATTGTTTAATAAGACGCAAAAGAAAGCTATTGGATTGCTACTATTAGCATTATTAGTTTCTGCTCATTCATATACAATTTTGGTAAGCATTGCTTATTAACTGTAAAAGTAAAGCGGATTTACAGAATTGCCTCTAAAACACAATAATTTTTCTTGTTAAAAACATTTTACTACCCCATGTACTCAAGCTACATTCCTCATATTTATAAAGAAAATATTTATGTAATGTAATGACAATATCCACAGGCAATAAAACAGAACACGTTTCATAATAATTGTAATATTTATGGACTCTGTGGAAGAAAGCCAAAGCAAGAGTGGGGTGTGCTATTTCTGGGCAATTAAATCTGGCTTTTCTTAATTTAATACAGGGTGTTTTTTTAGAGGTATAGAACTTCGAATTGAAATAAAACACAAGAAAATCGTTTTAATGTCCATCAATTTGGCTTTATTGGAAGGATAATTTTATGCCATTAATGTTTAAATATGATTTCGGGCATGTGGCCGCCGCGGCTGGCTCGAATAAAGCCAATTCTACAGGTCCAATTTTCAACCACTTTTTCGAGCATATGGGGCCGTATGTTGGCAATAACGCCACGAATGTTGGCTTCCAAGTCCCCTAACGTTTCTGGTTTGTTGGCGTAGACGAGCGACTTCACATATCCCCAAAGAAAATAATCCAATGGTGTCAAATCACACGATCTTGGTGTGAGCCTCATCACTGAACAAAATTTTGCGATGAAAATCAGCATCGAGATCAATCTCATTTTCGGCCCATACACCAAAATCACGATGCATTGCATGGTCTCGCGGCTTTAATTCTTGCACAAGCTGGATCTTGTAAGGTCGAAAGCCAAGATCTTTGCGCAAAATCTTCCATAAAGTTGATGGATAAAGCTCCAATTGCTGTGCACGGTGGCGAATCGATTCATTCGGGTCCTCTTCAACACTTTGCTCTACAGCGGCAATTGTTTCTTCGGTGCGCACTGTTCGACATCTCTGCGGATGCGTATTATCACATAGAGTAAACGTAGTGCGAAAACGATCCATGGTTAACCGAATTAATTGCTCTGATGTACGATTATGTCGACCATAAAATGGACGGAGCTTGCGGTAAACTTCGCGAACTGAACCATTATTTTCGAAATAAGTTTGCACGATTTGCAAGCGTTGTTCTTTTGTCAACCTGTTCATGATGAAATGGCAAACCAAACTAAATATTAATCACTTGACAGCTGACAAAATGGCCGCCAGTTAAAAAAGTGATGCCAACTTAAAGTTCTATACCTCAATAAAAAACACCCATTATAAACAAATACATCAGCAAAATGTTATTGAAAGTATGTGTTTAATATACTGCAGGATAAATTAGCAACTACATGTGCATCCATTACATCAAACCAACACATATACATACATACATGTATTTCATAAATCAATTTTCTCTTAAATAATATTTTATCTATTATTAATTGAATAAAATGTTCTCTAAGTTATTAATTATGGCAACGAGCAGATGTACATGTAATATAATGTAATAAAAAATAAATAGAGCATAAAAATTTCACCACTATACTAACAGCAGCATATGGACAAATCAAAGTATTAAATAAACAAAATTAAATATGGTAAAGTATTTAATAGTTGAGTTTTTTTTTTTTTTTTGTTTTGCCTGATAGAACTTTAAGGGCCAATTTCACCAACTAATTTAAACATCAATTGATATTTAAAAGTGTTTTTTCCATACATAAATATGAATTGATATTTAAATAGAGTTGGTGAAATTGGCCCTAAATACCATAAATAACTAAATTTTAATCCAAATATAAATACATGACTTGGACTTTCAATCGGCAATTGTTGCTAACTTATCACCATAAGGCTGCGACTTTAAGTGGTCTAATAGGAAATAATGCAGAGGTGTCAAATCGCACAACCATGCAAACCTTGTACTAACAGGTTCATATCTCGGCAAATCTTGATTTCTATATGTCGATCGCTGCAGCTGCAGCTGTTGAAGCCACATCTCGCTCGAATCAATGACATTTATGTTTCGAAATAAAAACTTAATCATATAGGATAATGATACCTACTAGCGTGTAAACTATACCCAATCCTGCATTGCTCTGAATACATTGAATTTTTTTGTCTATTGTGGAATGGTTTCACTCCACATGTCGCAATTACGTTTATTACCAAACTGTTAAACTGCTAAATACAGTTTTTTTTAGTAAACTATCGCACTTAAGTTGTGCGAACTAATGACTGATTTTTAGGATAATTTGATAACATTGTTCCAGCGTCAAGTCTACACAGAAAATGTTAACTCTAATTATCACCATTCAATGGAAAAAATACAAATAAACAATTGAAAGTTAAATTGAGTCAATTAAACTCTTTTTGAAAGATTTGATTGAGTCAATTAAACCTTTTTTTTCAAAGTTTAGCAGATTAAAAGTTTAATGAAAAATGTAATTGAGTCAGTTAAAGTTTTGTTTAAAAGTTCAATTTACACAATTAAATTTTTTTATTGAGTATTGATTTTATCTTCAATTAAATGTATTGATTGGAGAAATATTTTCTTTTGTGTGTACTGATCATAAATGTCATAAATTTCTTTAATCCTTGCATCAGTTCATATAAAAATTAATTATACTTTTTTTATATTTTTGGGTTGAAGTTTACTGACAAGCTCCAAAAGCGGGAACGAAATGCATAAAGACAATTGAAGGTGAGCCGCGAATAACGTTTTAAGTTTTTTTTTTTTTTTTTTTTTTTCATATACATCTTTATTTATTGTATCTTCAAAAATGAACTAACAATAAGTAATCAAATCTTAAATCTAAATATAATTATTAGGCCCGACCAATATCGGACATAAGCTTAGTGATAGTTATAAATAATACATAAGTAGTGATAATCAAAAAGAAGTATTTTTAAGCAGTCCCATCTGGAGTGTTGGGTATAAGAGCCCTTGTGTCCCTCTTTTTTAAGCGGATGTGTCCAGTAAAGCTCAAAATATTACGGGCAAGCGGATTAGGATGTGACTCGAGTTTAGTTAAATATTTGCCTGCGTATTTTGCAATTTCTTCACTCACTAGTGGCATATTTAAATCACGATGAATATTTGAGTTTTTAACGTACCATGGAGCAGATGTTATCAAACGTAAAATTTTGTTTTGCCTTCGTTGGATTCTCTCGACATTTGAAGCTGAAGCAGTGCCCCACAGCTGAATTCAATAGCACCATATTGGCTTCAAAAGCGACTTGTATATCAAGAGTTTGCAGTCTAGGCTGAGTGTTGAATTTCTGCCAATTAACCAATATATTTGAGTCAATTTAAGTTTCATTTGGGTTAACTTAGAGTCAATATGATATTTCCATGTAAGCCTTCGATCAAGGTGTATGCCAAGGTATTTGACTTGAGAATGTTGAGGAATATTTTGATTGTTGATTCGAATGGGAGAACAGGTATCTTTTCTTAGGGTAAACGTTATATGAACACACTTTTGTTCATTGACTCTAATTCTCCATAAGTTCAACCATATTTCAAGCTGGGTAATGTGTGCTTGGAGATTGCGGGATGCCTCATCAGGATTTTTGTGAATACTCAAACAGGCTGTATCATCGGCAAATGTAGAAGTGTGGATGTTATTGCTCACAGGCATATCACAAGTATATATTAGATACAAGACTGGCCCCAGAATACTACCCTGTGGCACACCAGAAGATATAGATTCGGGTACACTCATGAAGTCTCCTTCCACAACGGTAAATGTCCTATCAACAATATAACTTTCCAAAAGCTTTTGTATATGGTAGGTATGTCTTCAATTTTAAAACTAGGCCTTTGTGCCATACTTTGTCAAATGCCTGAGAAACATCAATAAAAAGGGCAGAACAATACTTCTTTTCTTCAAAAGTCCTCCTTATAATTTGAACCAATCTATGCGTTTGCTCAATAGTGCTATGCTGACTTCTAAAGCCAAATTGATGGTCCGGGATGCACCCAGTATCAGCTAAAATTGTGGACAATTTAGTCATGAGCAGCTTTTCGAAAAGCTTTGAAATTGTTGAAAGTAAGCTTATAGGCCTATATGACTCAGCCTTGGTAAGATCTTTGCCTGGCTTTGGAATCATTTTAATCTTGGCAAGTTTCCAGTTATGTGGAAAATACTGCATTCGTAAAATGGCATTAAAAATAAATAGCAAAATTCTTATTGCAATATGAGGCAAGTTCATCAGCATCTTGTTACTAATGCCATCAATACCTGGAGCTTTCTTAGGGTCGAGTTCAGCAACTATTTTTTGTAGTTCACGCATCTTAAACCTTAAGGGACGAGGGGTAGAGAGACTACACTCGGTAAATCGGCAGCACCCGTACATGAATTGGGAGTGATTACAGATTTTAAATGCTCAGAAAATAAGTTACCTTTCTCACTATCGCTTCTTGCCCAGCCTCCAGTCGAAGTACGCAATGGTGATTTGAGATCAACGGGTCTTTTAAGATTTCTAGTAGCGCGCCATAAAGAGTAATTAGATGTTGACGTTACATCAAGACCTTCTAAATACTTTTCCAGTAATGCAGTCTTTTCCGACGATAGCAGCTCTTTGAGTCGTTTAGTACATTCTTTAAGTCTGATTTTATTTAGGGGTGATCGGTGTTGTTGCCATTCTCTTCTAGCTCTCCTTTTTCCACATACAAGACGTTCAATTTCCGTAGAATAAATTCTATTAAAGCCAGTCTGCGGATAGGAAGTAGTGGCATGCTCAGCAGCCTGTTTAATATATTCGTTAAGATTGGCAATATTAAATTCAATATCATCAGCTGATCTAAGCTGAATGTTTTCTACGCAGTGACTACTAATATATTTTTTGAATCCTAGCCAGTTGACCCTATTAATCGTTTTCGCATATGAGTTAGTTAAATCACTCCTTAGTGGGTTGAAAATTGTAACTATTGTGGGAGAGTGATCGGAGGACAGATCTAGAGAGCCCTCTACGTGAATTAAGTCCCTATGGATATTTTTCGTGACGCCAAAATCTATAACATCTGGAATTTTTCTTACGTCAGTAGGCCAATAAGTAGGCTCCCCACTCGAAATGACATCTAAGCCCATTTTTGAAATTGTATTAAACAACGCTCTACCTCTAGGTGTAACAAGACGCGAGCCCCAGTACGTATGTTTTGCATTGTAGTCACCAGCTGCTACGAAACAAGATCCAAGCGATTTGTAGAACTTCTCATACTGATCTTCGGTAACTGAAAATCTGGGAGGTGAGTAAATTGAAGATATCACGAAATTCGCACAAAAATTTTCTACGAAAATATTCGTAGCTTGCATATATTCTTCACTAACGTTCTCAAGGATATAGTGCTTGAGTCTTGACTTAATTAGAATTGCTGATCCACCGCATGCTCTCCCTCTCGGGTACTTTGAATCATATAGAGTGTAACCATTTATTTTAAAGCAGCTTCTCGAAGTCAAGTGAGTCTCAGAGACCATCATTATATCAATATTTTTTTCCGTGAGGAAGTGCTCAAGTTCATTTTTATGTTGGCGAATGCCGTTTGCGTTCCAGAAACATAGTTTTAACGTGTTCATGGTTTGTTGACTAATGCTTGAAGCAGAGTATTCTGCATTCTCAGCATTTCTTGCATCATGCTAGTCATATTTGTTGTAAAGTTGTTTATAGTTAGCACCAGATTCTCAATAGTAGCTTCAAGACGACTAAAGTTAAAGCTAGAGTTTGCATTCGTTGAATTACTTGGCGGTGGAACATTTTGTGTGGGAATAGAACTAGTCTTAGCAGCATCGGCATACGATACACGTGAATTAACTAGTTGGCTAGTTTGAGGAAGAGTGGCGGAGTAAGCATTTGCTGATTGAACTGGAGCTAATTTAGATTTTTGACCCATAGCCTGTTTAACGAAAGAATATACACGGCATCCTCTGTAATTAGCGGTGTGATTTTCTCCACAATTACTGCATTTTTTTTCAGCTTGTACTTTTGGCTTGGTACAGTTAGCAGTACCATGCAATTCACCGCAGATAACACAAACTGTAGGTAATTTGCAGTAAGTTTTTGTGTGGCCATATTCTTGGCAATTATGGCACTGTACGGGACCTGAACGCTTACGTGGCTCTTCAACTGTGATTTTTCGGTGTAAAAGGTATTTTAGACTATAAATTGGGTGCGTCTCATTTTTTTTTAACTGTATATCATTCGGCAAAAATGACAAAATAATGATTTTGCAGGAGAGCCACAAAACGTATTTTAAGGCAAGATTGTTTTTCTCGTTTACATATTCTTAGCGTATCGAAAATAATGATAACTAGCATTATCTTTTCTTTTTGTATCTCTGCTACATTTATCAATTATTTTCGACAATTTTGTTTGCATGATTTATTAGTTACTTACAAAGTTTTCCACTGACTGACTGATTGTAATTGTATTTTGACTGCGATCAGATGCATAATTTTGGATGATTTGATGTTTGAACATCGCAAGAGAGTTATGTTACTGGTAATCTGTGAAAAAACTGGTTTTGTTTAAATTGTCATTTACAACGTTATTCGCGGCTGTGCTTCAATTGCTGAACCATAAAAAGAAGCCAAATTTTTAAATTAAATAAATAAAGACTTTATGTCAAATAAATATATTTTGGTATTTTATGTATTCTTTTTTATAGGTATGCGAAAGGATGTACAACAATATTCACTCTTAACTCAGCCGATCAAAAATGAGAACAAAAGAGTTACTAAGCTTTACTAAAATAAATTTTATAAAATGTAAACACTGTCAGAAAGTTCCTTCTGCAGTATAATTTTGAATTAAAAAAAAAAAATTAACACGTGGAAGCTCTTCACACTTTTAGCATTAAATTATACATTTAGCGTTACGACAACTCCATAATATAATTTAGTGATATTTAGCTCCAGACATTTTGTATTTCCTCCTTTAAAGACTCCTTTTTATCAAATTGCTTTCAGCCTTTCGTATAATTTACTACCAATTCCTTCCTAGACATTATTATGTTCAGATTTAGATAATTTGTAGGCCAATTTCGAAGATCTATTGGTCATGAATTCACTGACTGAAACCTCTGGCGGTGTAAATAAGAGCATTGTCTCTTTGTTAATTTTACAGTTTCACTAGAAATAAATTTTTAAATTGTGGAAATACACCTTCTTATATTCCTTTATACGATATTCCAGTTATTTTGTCTATTTCAAATACCAATATCAATAGTCCCACAGCAGGATAAGGTATCCCATACCATAATTTCACCTTCCATGCTTTGTCTTCATTGCAAAATTATCTCCTTCTTTCTTTAGTAGGAAATAAAAGTTTAATCTATCTGGTCCGTCGATATCCATTTTTTTTTTTGTAGAAAAATATTCGTTCAAAATTTATCAAATTAGTTCTTTATTGAAGTTATTTGCAGTGTGTTATAAAAATAAAATATTTATGCGAGGTGATTCTTTAACTGTGTACGTTCGATGATTATGTTTCTCCATGGTTGAAGTTCAGTCATATTTTTTCAAACCAGAGTTTTCAGTTTTATCTTTTTCACTCCTTGGTGTGAAGGTTTTCTTTACTACCCTCTTTCGATAAATAACTATATTTATCAAATTGAATAAATGAATAAGCATTTCAAATATTGACGTGTAAATGTTTGTAGGTATAAAAAACAACATAATTATCTTTTGATTGATCGATTTCAATCTGTCATTGTCTAATGAATTTTCAATTGCGCTGCAAGTTGTGCAAAAATCATTAAATTATAATCATTGTATTAAACTTATGAGCATAAGAGCATGAAGTGGTAAGACAAGTCCTAATTGAGCTTATTAGTCTCCTTTTCTTCCCTGCTTCATTCAAGAAGAATTAATCGAATATTTTTACATTATTTTGCGCATCTCAAGCATTGATTTCATCAATGACAATGTAGAAAAGAAAAAGAAGAAAAAAATTATGTTATCATTTGCTTGTTAATCATTAAAATTGTTGTGCTTCTAATACAATAATCATGTCATTAAATATCGAAAGTGCTGCAAATGCAGAACTTTCGATATTAAGACGCTAAGCAGTTTTGCAACATCAATGATTATTAAATACGGGAAAATATAAAACAAGTTAGTTAACTTGGTATGGAGGTGCAATTCTAAGAATATTTTAGAGTTATTAAATAGCAGCATGGTTTTTGAACATCTCGAGAGCGAGTAAACAAGCCCCACTTTTTTGGTATTGTATTGACGTGACAGAGATGTTGACTAGAATAAGAGTGAATGTAAAATATTTCTTAACCATAGAGTATAGAATAAAATATTATAAATTTTTTTATAAAACACATATGTATGTAAGTGTCTGTATACTACATATATGTACGTGCTTTGGTGAAGGGTATATAAGATACGGCACAGCCGAATATACCACTCCTACTTGTTTTAATTGGAAATGATTGAGTTCATTTTATTTCCTTATGTTACAAATGTGTGTTTGTATTTACAAAAGTCGTTGTAGGTGCCTTTTTAAATAATATTTTAATTGTATCCACAAATAAATTATTTGTATTTACAAATAGTTTTCTTTTGTGAACCTTCGACAAGGTTTTTTTGCTTGTCTGCAAAAAACACTAAATGTCTTTAACGCAATCGAACCTGCAACCTCTAGACTAACTACCTAACTTACTTACTAACTTACTTACCTCTCTGCTAAAGAGCAACATATAGGCCACTTATAAAATGCAACGAATTCCATGTGCCTCGGTCTTAACTGAGCTACCAACACTACATCCGCAGTTACATAACCTTAATATTAACATACATACACGCAAAGAAAAATTATGGTTGAGGTAACCATAATCAAACAGCAACATACTATGATTGAATTTTATGGTTGCAGTCAAATCATATTATTGTCAATGGAAAAGCAATGTTTAAATAATATTATTTTCTGAGTTAATAATAATAGTATCTACAAAAACAATTAACTTTGTTATACCTAATCTTATTATTGTAAATAAGACAACACTATTGTTAGATGTGACTAAAATATAATTGAGACTTACCATACCATGTTCTAATATTATAAAAATATTGTTAAATATGACCATAGTATTATTTTATGTAATAATAATATTTTGTTTTTAAATCATATATTTATAAATGCGAAATAAAAATTAATTAATATTGCTGAAATAAAATGTATGTATGTATGTATAGAAATGTATACTTACATATACGTGTATACACGAAATACAGACATATCTGTATAAATAGATATACATATGTACATATTATTTTTATTTATCTACCCTTTTGTTTATACTTCTTTTATTTATTTAACACAACGTGTGCACTTCCGATAGCTTACAAACGAAACACTGAACTGACAAAAGATGTTTCTGAAAAAGATTTTTTTTAAAACTTAAAATAGTATGTTTTGGATAACATTATATTGTTATTTGCATCATATTATTTTTACACAATAATACAAATTATATTTTAGTCATAAATTTTTAACAAAACTATATTGTTAAACTCTAACCATATCGCACTTTCTATGAATATAATAATATAATTATTAAATTGAAACATTACTCTGTTTATTGTAACCAAATTAATGTTTTAAATAACAATAACTAGTTTTCAACGACCACACATTTGTTTCAGAGAACATAATATTCTTTTTTCAACAATTTTACAACCATATATTTTCTTTATTTATTTATTAACTTACAGAGATACATATGTGCCCAATGCTTGATTTATATTTATATAATTATATAATTAAAATAAATTTAGATAAATTTATCATGCATACATAATTATCACTAAGTTTGATTACTAGTGTATGCCTTCTAGAGGTGTATATGTTTTGTATTGATATAAATCAGGTCCGCCATAGCCATACAATAACTTACCACGCCCGTTTAAATCATAATATGGATAACGATACTTCGGTCTGAAAAAAGAAATTTATAATAGTGTTAAATTATTTATTATTATATTATTATATATATAATATAAAGTGTAGTATGCTACAAATGAACATGAGTAAATATGTATATGTGTATGTAAGACTGAATTTATTTTACCTAATTATTTAGGGAATGAGTTGCATGACATTGCGGCCTACAATTTCACCAATTATTATTTAAATATGAATTATTATTTTAGTAGAATCTGTGAAATTGGCTCTAAAAAAATTTAACATTGTTCTTAAACTGAAAAACAATGCTAAAACAAAAGTGGTGCGATTAAGCAACTTTTCGTTAACCGAAAATCATAGAATTTATCGATATATTTATTCGTTTGCAGTAACGATAATGTCATTCTATATATTTTTTTACAATATTGTATAGTTGTGGTTTGCACACCATTTTATTCCACATAATTTGGCATCTCTGGATAGGAAATGTCAAAATGAGAGAAAAGCACAAGGGAGGATAAAAACAAATATACGAACTTGAACTTGTGAGCTTTTACTTCAACAGCGAATATCGTTAAAATATGCTACTGGATAGCAAAAGTCGATAAGTTTGCATTATAGTATATATTATAATAATATGATTATTGTACTAGAAATTATTGAATCCAGCTACAGATCAAGAAAATTTTGTCATGAAATTTTTTTATATGTGCCCTTAATTATGAAAGTGTTCTAACTCATATATTTCTTGTGGCGAGATATTTAGAAGATTACGTTTGAACAAATCAAAAATTCTGTGGCAAAAAGAAAAAAGTGCTTAAGTCGAGATAAGCTGATTTTTAGTTAATGATACCTCTGTAATCTGCATATTCGAAAGTACCCCTGGTCAAAATATTAATTAATTTGTCTGACTTTTCAGGAAGTTATAGCAAGATTACTTGCGACTTATCTTCTTTAGACTTCTAATCTCATTTGGAATAATAGCTTAATTAAGGTTATAATTTTGTATATTTCAACTTAAATGTATTATTTACAGTGTGTAGAACGATGTTTGCTTAAAAAAATATAGGTTCACAGAGAATTTCCCAACTTAACTGTAAAAGAAATAAATTTCTGAAAATCGACTCGAACGCTTAAAATTGCTCTCCTGCAAAACAGTAAAATATGACTTAAGCACTTTTTCCTTATTGCCCCAGAATTATTTGTATGTTATGGCTCATTTTAATTTTGAGTTGTATTACTCTCTATTAATTTAAATTTGCTTAATACTAGTTGAGCACACCAAATGTTGTCTTGTCTGCAATTAATTTTTCTCAGCGATAACTAAAAAATTGGTGTCATCAGTTTTTGTCCAACAACTAAGGGCTAATAAATCAGTGCAAGTTAATCTCAATTTTTGGTTTAAAATGTGTTTAAACCAGCAAATCTATAAATCAATACAGTATTTAAACCATCTGTAAACGCATAAAATTGGGCATTTAAACTACTAATACTGGCCATATGGTTTTTTTACTTACATACCATATGTTTTGCATTAAAGGAGGACTCACATTTTTTCCAAGCCTCTACTTTTTCTTCAGATAATTTTCGACTTGTTTTCTTGCACTCTATTATTGTTTAATACTATTCCACTACGCCAGGCATAAATATAATTCCTTTCTCAGTACAATTTGGCGACTTTTAATTAAAATTTCTTAACTTTTTTGCCCTTTTGAATGTACAAAGAATTGATAGCCTGCTGCAAAGCAGCTGTCCTTAGACATTTATTCTAGTGCTGCCACAATATTATTTTTTAAACTACACATAAGGTATGGTTCACAGATTTACTCCTGTTGAGTTTAAACTACATATAAATTTGAGTTTAGTTTAACTTAACCAGCTTTTAAACTTTGACTGATTTATTAGCCCTAACTCAGCCGAAGTGATAGAGCTCTGTGGATTTTTCACTGTTGAATAGTGCAATTAATATTTTCTGGAAATATTTGGCTTATCGCCCCGGACCCTTTCCTAAGCACTTTAGTCGGACCTTACATAGCCGAAGTCTGTAAGCAGGTTCCATTCTTTACTTTATTGAAAATAATTTTTAAATCGGACCAGCAGTTTCAGAGATTAACTCTTGCAAATATATAAACATATAAACATACAAACTTTTCAGGTTTCATATTTTTTTAAGTTTTTTAAAGTTTAGCCCTCTCTCATTGATTCAATGCTTATTATTATTATTATTATTTTATTATGATTAAATTAATGTGAGGAAAATAAAACTTAGTTATTGGGGTTTATAAAATGCAATCCTCGAGAATCTCCTCAAAATGCATGTGGTAAAATTTTTTTTATCCGCTTGCCTCGCAACACTGCTTAATTGTAATCTATGTCATAAAAAATTCCATCAGGTAATTCAATATTAGGCAATCTTTTTCACACTGCTTCTTTTAGCAAATAGAAAAGTCGCATGCAACGAGTTTCATGAAGAAGTTCAGTAAATATATGAATCTTACCTTTCGAAGTATTGAAAATTTGGTGCCCTAGGTTGTACAGTGGCATTCGCTAATCGTAGCAGTGTAACAACTATTAAGATAACCTAAAATAAGTAGAACACATTTGTTATTATATTTTATTGTAGAAAAGTGAGTTATTAGAGAATTAGTACCTTATTCATAAAAAATAATTTATATTTATAAATGGTTTAAGAAAGTAAAATCCATACAAAATATGTTTTGTAAACCTTTTGTAAGCCAAAATAATTTTTATGAATACAGCAGTTAAAGAATAGTTTAAACAAATAAAATTAACCTTTTAAATCTACCTCATTTGCTTTTTATTATGTTGTTAAATTTTGTGTTATAAAATATTAAATTTGAAAGTTTCAGTTGCAAAACACATTGACATGCTAAGTTAAATTACGAGCAACACGTTTTGCTGTTAGTTTAGAATTCCTAGAATTTTGATAGTAATTATGCTATCCTATGAAACGTTATAAGCAAAAATGTACTTAGCATAATTTATCAAGTTTAAATAACATGCCTTTTTAAATGTTCCAAGTACACTTAGCATGATTTGGTTTCGAGTTATTTTTTGTTTGTTTTATGCTAGAAGTAATTATCATATTATAGAGTGGACTTTTATTTTTTCGCGTTTTCTATGTATACTTAGCATGCACTTAATAGGTTTTACTTGTAACCTAAATATGTTATAACTGCGTGCATTGATTTCTGCAAAATTCTCTCGTCCCCTTGTGCTAAGGTCAGCACACTTTAAAGAAGAGGCTACATGCTCATAATTTTAATATACGAGGGTTACTATATATATTTTGGCAATAGCAAATAATAACAAACATTTTTAAATGAAACTGGCCTTATAGTTTTTAGAAATAGTCTTCCTGATGATCAATACTCTTTTACATTCATTCTAACCGTTTTTCATAGCAATTTTTTACAATCCTCTTAAAGCACCTCCAAAACATTGTTTGTGAACGTTTCAACTGATTCTTTGGCACTCGAAAATAGTTGACCACGTAGCTTACAAGAATAATTTATTGAATGTAAGGTCAGTACTGTACGGAGGATGAGTAATCAATTCGATGCTTAGACTGCTCAAAAATTTACTTGTTTGGCGAAATGTGTGAGAGCTTCCATTGTTAGGATGAATAATGATTCGCTTTTAGGGGTTAGTTTTACGAATTTATTCGACGTCTTCCCGCAAACAAATGGTCGTGTTCCATTCAGAATTGACAGTTATACCTTGCTCAAGAGGATCAGTGGCCACATGACACATTCGGTCGAAGAAACAGGCGACCATTTGCTTTGCTGTGCTTCTTCCACGAACAACTTTTGTTGAATTTAGCTCGTCTTGGAATACCCACATGATTCTTTACCTGTCACGATTTTATACACGCCTTTTCAAGCACCATGATTGAACTTTTTAATCATTTCCTTACATAACTTGACGCGGGCCGTAATTTTTGAGCGATTGATAAATTATGGGGTATCTAACGAGAACAGATTTTTTGACAACTAAGTGTTCCTGCAAAATCAAGTGTATTGAAATAAAACTAATGTGCAAGGGTGCCTCTATCCAGTGTTGCCAGAAGTAGAGGAAAATCTTTACATGTAAATATTTTTGATACTAAAATAGAAGCATAGGAAAAATCGGACATATTTTTTATATTTTCCAAAATGTAGGGATTTTTTCGTCATATCGCATTATTTATGAAATTAATGCAAACATAACGTTTTTTAGTAATATTTTCTTTTCTAAAACGGTTAAAAAATTTTATTTCCAGTTTTGTTTGTGGCTTAAAAAGTTGGCGACTCTAATATGTATGTATGTATATGCCAAGGCAAATTCATATAACAGCTGATGTCAAGCTTGCAGCAATAAAATATTGCAATGGAAATAAACTTCTCAAACGTCAATGCAATGAAATTTGCCAAGCCAAACTTCCTAAAAAAAGCTGCTGTTAACTTGGCACCACCTGGGACATGAATTCTCCTTGATATATGCTTTTCCTAAGATATCATTCCATGTTGAAAGATTTCCAATTAAGAAGAAGCTTCGTTATTAAATTTTTACAAATTTTACCGCATTTAGTGAAACAAAAATCTTTCCCAATCAGTAAGTCGCAAAATCGAATGAGTTGTATTGTATTACTTCTTTTTTGCCAAAGCTTTAATAAAAATATACATATATTTTTTATAACTAATGATTTTCTTATACTTTAATGACAAAAATGCTTAGGGATTTTTGTAGGGGAAATTCTTTCAACGTGTAGGGAAAAATCGGATTTTGTTTAGCATGTGGAGGTATTTTTTCGAGAAATCTACTAGCAACGCTGCCTCTATCTGACAATACGTCACATGACGATCCTGCATTATGAGCTCACACACTGCATCGATGTTTTGTTGCACAACAACCGATTTTGGACCATCTTCAAGGAATTCGGCAGTGACGAAACTACGACCAAGATTGAATTTACTATACCAGTGATATACTGTGGTTTTTGATAATGCTTTATCGCTTAATGCTTTATTGTTGAGATAATCCATGTGAAAAATAATCCATAGGCCGTAAACTGGGTTTCGGATGTAAACTTTCAAAACGCCGATGCACGTACATCTTTTTTTAGTCCCCTTTACAAGAACCAGCTGGCGCAACATTGTTATTTTGAAAAAAGTTTCAGTTTGTTGTAGAGTGTGGTTAGCAAAAAAAAGAGACAAAATATTTCTTAGTCCCAGTCCAGACTTGCAATTTTTGTTGCAGCAACTTTTAGTTTTTTAGTGCAAAAGAGTGAGAGAGGAATACAAAAAGTATATATTTCTATTTCAACACTCTCATACATATTCAAGAATTGCTGCAACAAAAATTGCAAGTCTGGACCGGCACTTAATTGTACAAAAATGTAGTTGTAAAATGTTCTTGTAGTTTTAAAAAATACACACGATTCCTTTTGTTTTAAAAAACTTGTGAACTAATTTTATTAAATTTTTATAAACTATTTATTGACATTTACATGGAAACAGTGTGTAAATTCTTCAAAAAAAGAAACAAATTGCAAATATGGTAAATTTTTTACTTTGATTTCCAAAAGAAAATATTATATAGTACGCAAAAAAAAAAGAAATTTCACTTAGCATCGCTTAAAAATCGAAAAAAACAAACTTTTTGCAATCACAATAGAGATGATCTGGGTCCATACCACTCAAATTTCGTTCTAGTTTATTCGTATGTTAATTACTTCTATTCTCATATTACATTGCTTTATTCTTTAGTAATTGTTTGTATATCAAACTATTTTTTCAATGACATGATTGTTTTTTTTTTTTTGCGAAAGATGTAGAAAGACAGTATTTGAATTGCAAGTTGACGTTTGTAAGTCATTTAGATTATACCTGTGCAGCTCTTTAATACTTACGTACCGAATCTCAAAACTAAAGTTTCAATCTCTTATACTGCCTAGTTCATATATTAGTCAGCCGGTCGGTCAGTAACATGAATCTTTAACAAACCTATTTAAATAATACAAGGTTTTATTTACGTGACTTCGTGCAGATGTTTAGTATTTAAAATAAATTTGTTTCCTCAATTTTGGCCACAACTGTGTATATACGTATTTATATATGTATGTACGTATGTTTGTGTGTATGTTGTATCTTCATATGTTAAATTTTTCCATTCATCTTTTTACACAACCTGAATAAAATTTGTAAATATTATGTAATATTTTTTAACCTGTACAGAAATCGAAAATTATGTAAATAAACTTCATTATGACACACTTGTTGTTAAATTTGTTTTGGCGTGTTTATGGTTTTTAGAGTGAGTGAAATTCAAACAACTCAATGAAAGCAGTCGAAAAATAAAAGTGGAACAAGCAAATTTCTTAATAGTGAAATAAAACAATGTAGGTCTGTATGAAACTATTTACATATATAACTATGTATGTGTGTGTACAATATGTATAAAAAGTTTTGGTATTATAAGCTCAAAACTAAAAAGACACCAGTACGTGAGCTTTAATGTCGAAAGTGTTAATCAAACTTAAAATATACGCAGCGGTTTGCATTAAATATTAAAGCTAATTTCTAAACGGTGCCACAGCTTATTTACAAGTTAGAAAGTCTTTTCTTTCGCTTATTTAATAGAAGGTGTCAATTTGTTGAATTTTTTTCAAAAACGCATTCACTTTAAATAATTTAATCTCATATGTATTTACATGCATTTATTTTTTTAATAAATTTTAAAAATAATTACGTTTAAACTTCACTTACTGGTAGAAGAAATATGCCCATATTAAACATTTTGATTTATGTATATTACAAGAACTTATTTGGAATATTGTAGTTTTTCATAAAAACACTTTGCCCGTTAACTAACTTTTGTTACCGTATTCATTCCCGTATAAATTGTAACTAAATTTTGCTATTTAACATTGGTAACGAAATGTGTGGCTTAAAGAGACAACAATAATAATTGAAACTGGTTGTGGCTGCAATGTATGGTTTAAATTTTTTATACGTATATTTTTTTTTCTTTTAGTTAGTTTATGCTTTTGTTTATAAATTTTATTTAAGCAATAAACGTACGTATAAGAGAGACTTCACCATGGTAGAGTAAATAAGCAGTGTGACCAGATTTTAAAATAACATAAATCTAAGGCGCGTTTTAAAAAATTATAAAAAAAATTGAAAGCTAAAAAATAAAGCTCAATTTATTATTGTTTTCCAAAACAAGTGGGGTATTCAAATGGGTGTCTTAAATGTCATAAAGTCCTAACATTTTAAAACAGTTTAAAATTAATTTTATTTTCTTTCATATAAAAAGTGTACTATATTAATACTATTCTTCACCCTATGTATTTGTTACTGGCATAACTAATTATTTTGCTTTTCCTTTTCTTTTTCGACAAAATGCCCATTTATGTTTAAATACTTCTCTAGCTACTGAAATCATTATATATTGCAAAAACTATAAAAACTCGCAAGGGATTAAAATAATGGGAAAAATCTCCCAAAGCTGATTATATAGACCGCAAAAAACCAATAACTCGAGAATAGGCTCACAGCATATACATAAATCGCAAAAACTTGCAAAACTTTCAAACCCGCAAAAATGTAAAGGAACAAACCCAATTGATTTTAAGAATCAACAATTATCTCATGTGCAGAATATTGCGAAAATTGGCGAATAATTTTTTAATTGAAAAAAAGCTTAAAACTTATTTCAAAAATGTAAAAAAAAAACTCGGAAAAATTCGCGAAAATCATGAAAATTCGCAAAAACTTGGTAACATTGAAAATATATCAAAGTGGTTTGATACTGATTAAAAATTGTTAAGACTGCAAAAAAAAAACAAAGAATTGGCAACAATAACTTTTATTGCAAAAATTCGCGATAAATTGCAAAATAGCAAACAAGACCGAAAATTATTTACAAATACCTAAAGATATAAGAAATTCAAGAAAATCGGAAACAATTGGCAAGATGATGAAAATTCGCAAACATTTTGCTAACATCGAATAGACAGATGGACTAAAAATCAGTAAAATGGTAAAAAGTCAAGATTTGGCTAAAAATCACTTTAATCGCGAAAATAGCGACAATTGGTGAGAAATTGCAAAATTGCAAACAAGCCCTAAAATAACTTAAAAACCTAAAAATATAAAAAACTCCAAGAAATCGGTAAAACTCGCAAAAATTAAAGTTTTTAAAAACTTGCTAATATCAAAAAGATAGCAGTGTGATATTAATTAAAAGTCGCCAGAATTTAAAATATCAGACAATGGCGTAAATGGCTGGAGTCAGCCCTAATTTGCTAAAATTATGCACAAGAGCAATAACTCGCAAAACTTCTAAAATTTGCAAATTAATTATAAAGCCTTAAAATTTTAAAATGATAAATGCTCAAAAATATTTTATTTTACATATTGCAAAAATTACACAAATTCGCAAATAATTTTCGAATGCAGATAGAAGCCGTTAAACAATTTTCTAATAATTTGAATATCCGTACGAAATGTTATCTATTTTTTTTTTTTAATATTTTTTTCTCATATATTTTTATCATCTTGTTTATATTTCAAACTAACATACTAAAATATAAGGGATTGCTCACATCAGTCATATTTTAAACTGGTTTAAAATTGTAGGACATTATGACTTTAAGACACCCATTTGAATACCACAAATATTTTAGTTAGTTGGCTATTACCGAAAGCTTAAACATTGCGTGTGTATATTTGTACTTTGAAAACAACTACTAAGGATCTCTTAGGGCCTTTACAGCAACTAAACGATAAAGTTCTTGATAGTTAAACTTAACTTTAGCTAAAGTGAATACCGACTCTAGGGGATACCGACTACCTTTCTGTTATGAAAAACATATAGTGTCAACGAATTACTTTTGTTTATTAGTTCACTGTAACACTGACAGTGTAAAATCTAATATACATAATTATTTATTTATTATTGTGCTATTCTTTAAACTTAAACTCAAACAATTTCAGTTTCTATATCTGTTTTAAACTTGTTACTCAAAGCTCCTTTTAATATATACCGGCAAGACAAACCCTCTATTAGCTTTTCACTAAATTTTGTGTAACTTGCGATAAACGTAACTACATGTATCTGTTCGATGAAATCATAACTTTAAGTGCTAGTTTTTAACTTAAAGATAAACTCTACTTGTAACTTAACTGTAGTTTAGTTTAGTTAGTTTTTCAAATAACGATTATCTAGTATAGGTATAACCGAGCAATATTGCACAGTTAAACTGTAGTTAGTACTGTAAAATGATAAATGTATGAAATAAATATTACGCAATTGAAAAAAAACAGTTTTAGTAAAAAGTTTAATAATAATAAATAAATATATTCATACATAAATTAAATGGGTGTTATGACGACTAAGATTTTAGTGATTATGAAACGAGAAATACTTGGATAGGACAATTGTGAGAAAAATAATAGGGATAAGAACACGTCCAAATTATTTTTATGTGTATAAGGAAATGAATTTCCTGCAAAGATTTCGTTTAACAAAGAGGTCTGCGTATGCTGATTTTAGTATAAATTGGAAAGAAAGTCTATTTCGTTGGTTTTAAAATCTGTTGATCTTTTTTTGTTTTATTTTTGGAGCGTCACTATTTCTTAAGTCCATATTATTAATTTTTTTATTTTCCAAAAATTCAGAATTTAGTTATAGAAGTTTTTTTTTAAATAAATTTAAAGAATTGTCACATAGATTTTTAAGTATTGCCTTATTTACGAAAAATATTTTCAAGAATGCCACATATATATTGAAAACAAAGTATGGCATTTCTAGCTAAATTGAAAACTGTTAATCCATCACTGAGAAACAGCATGGGCGGTTAAACCTCGTTTAAATTTGTTTCTTGGTTAACTCAAACCTTTTGTTAAACTAAGTTTAATTAATTAGTAAGAAACGAGCCCTAAATATTGGGCAGACAGGTTAATGGTGGGAGTTAATGTAATAAAGTAAAATTATGGTTACACTATACTCAGGGAAAAGTTGCAACTTAAACATAAGAATGCGTCACATTAATTCAATAATTTTCAGTATAAAAGAAAATGTATGTATTTAAATTTAAATAAAATTAATAAATTAATACTGTAAATTAATATTTTTCCATATTGATATAAGAAATTTCAACATGACTAGACTTTCGTTAATGTTTCTTACTAATTCAACATGGTTTTTATTGATTTTAAGCTGTTTTTTCTTTGGGTGTATATTTGTTTATTAACAAAGTTAAACAAAATATTAATTGTCCATTTTAAGTGAATTTTTGGAGACATAGTCAACTAAACGTGTACAACCTTTTTGTCTTTACTAAACTATCTAATTTGTAACTCTAAGTCGTGCTATTAACTAAAGAATAAATATTTTTATCGTTCTGTCTGTACTGTGAGCATCAAAATAAGTTGTACACCTGATTTTCTTATAGAAAATGTTTTATTTCGGTATTAAAATATTTACATTTTTCCAGCTTTATTGACATTTACAAAGCATTAATATAAATGAATGAAAGTTTAAAATAAATAAAATTTTTAATGCCTCAAAAGAAATTCTACAGTTTCAGAATATTAAAACAAATTAATGGTTAATACTTTATTTGCTTTTAGAATTGCTTATAGCCTTCCTGGACATAAGCTCTAACATTTGAGACATCAAATCCTCCTGGTTATATTTCTTTTTCTGAAGAATCTGTAAAAATTCCTTCGGACATGTTTAATTGGGTTGAGGTCTGGTCTCGGTTGAAAGTTAGTATCAAAAGGTTCCGACTACCACTACATGCAAATGGTTTCAAGAAGAAAACTAGACACAGAAGAAAATACCAACGTAAAATATCCATGCAAAAATTTTGATTTCAAATCATGTTAAATTTTAAAAGAAATAATATGTTGTTTAAGTGTGTTGGTATTTTTTTGCTTTGTTCAAGGCTGCAATACACTTACTTGTCTGACTTGTTTTTGTATTTGTAGTTGTGTAATTTGATGTTTGTAAGCAGCTGACAAACTACTGCTGCCTAGTAGGCAGTATACTAATCTTTGCAGTCGGAAAGTCGCAGGTTCGAATCCTGCAATTTTATTTGGTTTTTTATTTTTTACTTATGACTTTTCACATAAATTTCATGTTAAATGATCAATTAAATAATGTTGAATTAAAATGTTGTTAAATGCTATATATTTAGTGTGTATCTAAATAATATTTAAGGTTATTGTGGCTGCAGCGGTAAGTGTGTTGACCATTACGCGCTGAGTTCAGAGTTCAAATCTTGGCCGAGGAACATACAATATAAAATAACTAATAAAATACAATGATACATTAAATTAAATTCATGTTGAGGCAGATTAAAATAATTTTAATTCAATATCGTTTTTCGTGTTATTTCAGTATCAAATTTACGTTGTTCCTACTTGAAATAACTTTGATTCGACATGATTCTTCATTTTAATGTAACAACAGGGGAATGTTAAATCAACATAAAATAAAGTTATCTTAAAAGGAAACATTTTCTTTTAAAATGACTCTGAATCACGTTGGATTAACATGAAACACATATAAACCAAAATCATTGCTGATTAAGATTATATTAACTTCGTTTACGTATATTTTAAGTAAAAATTGTTCTGTGCGTATCTTAATTGGTGGAATTGATGCCTAAAATGCTACAAGGGGTTTTTAAACAAACTTGAATCAAAGGCTTGAAAAAATGTTATTTTATATATGTACATGCGCTTTCAATTTGGTTTAAATGTGCATGAGTAGATTACCGTCAGATAGGTGTGCTCTTTGTGAAAGTCCTCTCTTATTAATAACCATGCAACATATGAAGACTTTTAGAAAAATACACGGACTATGCAGTACAGGCTCGATAGGTCTACCAAAGAGTAGTAACAAGTAAAACTCTTATCAATTTGGCGATATTGGTTACTAATTATTTTTATGGGCCTCCAAAGATTTTGAAAATCAGTGCGCCTTAAAAAATGATTTCATCCATCTTTGGCCAGCTAATTCAGATCTGGTGATAGCTCTTAGCGACATGTGTCCATAATGTAGTTAAGAAAATACAAATTTAACAAACAAATCTTATTAACATATTATGCCTACAAAAATAATTTGTTGGGCACGTTTTTTTCAAAATCTAAGGAAACAATTTTTTTCACTTCTTCTTTTAATAACTCACACAGACTTCAAATTTTTTCTGAACAATATTTGCCAATGTTGTAGCTGCGTTAAAGCTGAACAACTTTTGTGACAATATCAATATAATCGGAACATGTCTAAAAACTATGTAGTGTTGTCATTCGAACAACTTTTTATAATTTTGACTATAACAAACAAAAATGTTCAATTTAGAATAAAAAATTTTTCGAATAATTTTTGTCGAATATTCAAATATTTGAACAACTTCCTTAATTACTTTTTATCAAAAGTATTTTACATTTCATAACTTTTTAATTAGTTAACAATAGTTGATCTCAAACTACATTGAAAAATTATTTTTTGTCTATTAACCGGCAGGTCTTGTTTCTTTCGCATAAAATAAGACAAAAAAATAATGCAGCATAGAATAATAAATGCTTCGTAAGTTTTAATGTGTGTTTCAAGGAGTGTAGACATGCGTCCATAAGGTTAGTGTTTTTGCAAAATAGTTTTGATAAAAGCTCTCAAAATTACTGGTGGTAACTGCAATATTAGATTTTGCAACAATTCAGTGCATTACTGGTGATATTGTGTATAACAACAAGTAGCCAGCGTTCAAGGAGATTCAGATATTTTATGATCACGTTTATGTTATCTGATGTTGACTTCATCGACGATGATAATGCTGCTGACGAAACCGGGATCCCTTTAGATGAAAATGTACAAGAAGAAAGTAATGAAAGCATTAAAAATATTCACATGTGTGAGTCTACCAATATCAAGCCAGATAGACCGACTGAAAAATTAAACTCCGCAGATATAACACATTGTTTCATTCCCGAGTATTGAGCTTCTAGAATATCCAAATAGATATTTTCTAAAAACCCATTATGAAGACGTTACTAAGTATACTTAAATGTGTATAATAAGTAGGGTGGTCAGGAAGTGTGCTATATAGCTTCGGGCATTAAGCGGTTCTATGTGCGTATAGTGGGGTGGCTTGTTCACATGGCGATCAAAATGGACTAGTCCTACAAATACAGAGTTCCCAACTTATTTAACTTCATGTACAGTGATAAATTCCTGGAACTTCGACAAAACATGCACTTTTCAGACTATTCTGAATCATACTCAACAAATATAGCTGGAAGGACGAAATTTTCTAAGCATTTACATAACATAATGCAACTGACGATATTATATTTGATCGCTACAATCACCATTTGATCTGACGACCCACCAAGAGTATGTCACAATAGTTGCGACTGTCAATCCAGGTGACGATGCCAAATAAATAAAGTAAAACTTTGCTTTACAGAAAACAGAGACTGTTTCGAGAAATATCGTTCAAAACCATAAATTATCTAATAAATTATGTATACATTTTAATTGATTTCAAACTGTATTAAATTGTTTGTTTGTTTTTTAACTAATCATTTTTACAACATATTTTCATTTGGTTTATTTAATATACTTTATACCATGATTTGAATACTTTTAAGGTCAAAACATCACATTAGATAATAAAACGAAGAAAATATTTTTAAAATAATTCAGAATATTTCTTACATGTTATGACCGAGATGACACAATTGTGCGATGTCCTTTTCACAAAAAAGGACATTTGAAAACGCTTCTGTAGGCAAACTTTAGCCTAAAAATTAAAGAATTATTTTGATATTGATGATTAAAAGAAACTTATACACAAAATAAAGTTCAGCTCTGAAAGGGATATGATTTTCGTAAAAAGGTAAAAAGTTGTTTATATCAGCTATTAGGGTGTCGTTCTACTACACTCAAAATATCCCAGTAACAAAAATTGGAAGTCATTCTAAAGGAACTACATTTTCATTGCTTCCAAAAAAACCGATATTTTTAATTTGGCGATAGTTAGTAGAAAACCAAGTAGAAGTTTATTTTAGTCAGACAAAACCTTGTAATTCCTCTATAGTTTTAGAAATTACTCACCAGAATTTTTAAAAAATCGATTTTTTTAAGAAACTTATGACTTAATTTTGGTCTAAAATTTTTAAGTTATTTGCTTAAATTTACATGAAAATACTGTTTCCCGTTTAAATTCCTATAAAAAGAAACTAATTGTTAAAATAGGTAACTATAAACCATTTTTCCCAGATAAAAATATTATCATAGAACACAAAAAATTACATTTTTCTTAAAATCGCTTCCAATTCGGTGACCAGGCATCGAAAAAGAAAACTTCTTGCAATGACAACCCTATGTAAAAATCATTAGATCGGATCGAAATTTGCACTACTTCCAGATCGCAAACTCTACATCTTCATGACTTTTTTGGAGTGTCTTTTTTACTGCGATTATGTAGGTAAATTATTAGGGGAAATAAATGAAAAATCATTTGAAACAAGTAAAATGTTATTTAAAAACCCATTCGCTTACATTTCATTTGAATCAAGATATTTAATTTTAATTTTTAACTAGCACAATATGTAAAAAATCATTTATTTTCTTTAAAAAAAAATTCAACTTATTTATAAGTTAGATATTTTAGAAATATTTATTAACAATTGAAAATAACTGGAAATTGTGACTGCACGAAAAATCATTTTAATTTTGTAGTTGTTTTTTAAGCAACATACATAAAAAGTTAAAATATAATTTTTTTCGTAGGACAACTGCATTTTCATTTAAGTTTGACTTTACGGCAAACTTCTGAAACAACTAACTACAGTTAATGTGAAACTTTTTTGAGTATAGTGTTGGCCAGAATATTTAAAATTAACTTTGATGTCATTTCTTCCTTAAAAAGTATCACATGTAATTTAGCCTACAGAGCGAAAGCCTAATCAAATCATAAATATAATTTATTTGTCTATTTTTAGCGTAACATTTAGGGCGACTTTTTGAGATCGAGAATACGATTAGTTTCTTTCTCTAATTAGCTAATCCGAAAATTAACTTAATCTTAATTAATTCAGTTTGATATTTTTGAGTGGTAGTTTAAACTTGTTGTTATGTGTAGTATTACCATACTGACGAACAAAATGGTGGCAACATTTACTGTGCAAAAGTCATACATGATATCAACACACTTTGATTTTTTGTGGGAAGAAGAAGAAACTGACATATTTTATTATTTACAAGTTAAATATTGCGTGTGTTAAGGGAAATAGATAAATAATATAAAATATATATATTTATTTATGTGTTTTTAAATTATTTTATCGCATAATTTTTACAAAAAGTTATATGTTTCACAAGTGTATGTTGTCAATATTAATATAAGATTAAACCACTACGATTGGCCGCTTAAACTAGCAAGTAAAACCATATAATCGACTACCCAAAAATCAGAAATGAAGATTAAGTTTAATTTAATCTCTAATCTTGAACTCAAAAAGTCGCCCTTAGTTTTTATATTTTATTCCCAATAAATATATATGCCTTTATAACGTGGCCCTGACACAATTTTCTACCCTGATCTTTTATATGTTGTTGTATTAATTTATTTTTTTTATTATAATTATAAAACATATATTTTTATTACTTGTATGCACATAAAATGTTCAGCAAATAAGTGGTATACTTTCTCTCAAGGATTTGGATAATTACACTTAAGAATAACGCTTATTTAAACGTACGTGATTGTATGTATGTGTGTGTGCATGTGTGTTTGAGAAGGGTAGTAAAATATTTAACTCTTACTATCACGTAAGCTTCTGTTGGCAATACCCTTGTTGTTGCTTTGCAACTTGTTGGTTGCTTTAATTGAAGTGTGTACTCAATTGTACTTACGAGTACATTAGGAGTTCAAAAGCAATTGTAGTTTAATGAATAGAGTTGGTTCTTTTCAGTTTCTTTTCTTATTATGCTTTTATAAAAGTTACTTCAAAAGCAGTATTTATTTTCTTAAGAAAACATTTGTATTAGATAAATGTATTTATGGTTTAAGATTAATTTCACAAAAATATTTTATTAATTGAGTCAAAGCTTTTAACTTCCAACATATTTTGTAAAAAGCAATTACTTTCAAAAAAGGAACTAATTGTGACATAACTTTGCTTTACTACCCTCATCAAAAGTTAAGTAATCAAAGTTAATTAAAAACTTTGTGAAAATTTTGTAAGATTTCGTTAAGCAAACTAATAAGGGAACAGTAATTATGCTTGCTGTTGGAAATGACAAGTTAAAAAAAAGGATTATGAAGGATTAGATAATATTTTGATAATATTAAACACCATTTGTTTGAATAAATTAAATTAAAAAAATAGATATGCTTTATATTTTAATAAGCCAAGAATGAAATAGATATTAATACGCAAATCATTTAAACCTTAGCATAATTTCAAGATTAACCTCATATTTGTATAAAGCATTGACGATGGAAATCTTGGCTTGTTTGTTACAGATACAGATTAAAGAAAACTTGAACAAATTTATAAAAAAACTTGAACAAATTATAAATTGTAATAAGAAAGAATAAAAAATTGCTCAGTTCACAATGTACTTCTGTCGATCTGTCGATTAAGCCCATGTAATGTAAATGGGTTTGCTTATGGGCTTGTGTACTAATAGTTTCGGCACTTCTTGCCTTCGCCAACTTCACATTTTTCTCTTCTCGATATTTTTAAAAGCTTTTTTACTGGTCTGTTAATTATTTTGGTTTGGTTTTAAATTCCACTGAATATTTTCATTTGCATTAAATTTTTTTAGATAATTTGAAAAAAAAAGATCTGAAAAAGCAGATTCCATATTTAAAATGATTTTTATCCTAAGTTTTTATCACAGAAAGAGTCAAATAGTTATGCAAGGTGTTGTAGGGATCGATTGGGCAGAATTAAATGATATATTACGTTGGACATTGACGGGTAAAGCCACTTTTCTTGCGTTATTGCAATAAAAAATAAAATGTACATGTCGACAGTTTTATGCTAAGTCGACATAGCATGTTATGCTGGTAATAGCATAACATTTCTGAATTCATCGTTTATTAACTAAGATTCTGTAAAATTTTGACAGTAGTCGGACCATTCTATCAAAAGTTATGAGCAAAAATGTACTTAGCATAAATTGTCAAGCTTAAAAAACCTCCCTCTTAAAATCTTTTAAGTACATTTAACATGATTTAGTTTAAAATTAAGTAGTCAAAAAACAATTAATATAAAATTTTCTGACACCTAAAACATGCTATATGTACTTAAATGACCACTGTAGGTGAGAAAGGACCACCACCTAGATGCTAAGTCTACTTAGAGGACAATCTTAAGTATTTTAAGTGACTTTTAACTTTGATATACAACAAATTTATAAAGTTTAAATAAACTAAAAAAATGTTATTGCAATTATTATGTTATTTTAAAAAGTGCCAAGTTTCTATCTCATAACATTCCTTAGATATCATCAATAAACTTTGAAGGCGTTTATCTCAAAACTGGCTTTTTTGACTTAGCATGTTTTAGAATGAAGCCGTCGATATATAAAACATAGATATATACATTTGAAACTATAATATATGTATGAAGATTTAAAGATATTATTTCGCTTATGCCATTTTTTGGTCAAATATTCGTTTCGTGCAGCTTTACTCTTGCTTTTACAAACAAATAAATTATTTAACGAAATCTATACTTATATGTATATTCACAAGCAAAAGTGAAGTAAACTACAACAACAACAACAACAAAACAATTGGAACAATAACAACAACAACAACAACACCAAAACTGTAAGAATGATAGAAGCCGAAGAAACAACTTGCTTAAAATGAATTCAAGCATGAATATTTTATAACCCAGACATCTCAAGAAACCTGAACTGAAACCAAAAACATTTTGAAGCTGTTTATTATTATTTATTACTATTGTTAACTTTGTTTGTTATAAAAGTAAAGAATGTCTGTAAAATGTTTACCTTTTTTAATTAAATTTAAACTTTTTCCCAAATACAACAAAATAACTATAAAAGCGATAGTTTCTGGTCACAAAATGTATCTAAGAGATTCATCGTAATCAAAATGAAAAACATTCATTTTGAAATCTAAACTGAGTAACTGTTTTTCTGCACAGTGCACATTGGACAATTTCAGGCACTTTTTAGACCAAAATTCATTTCAGAAAAAGTTTTGAACCAATATGGCTGAAATTTGGAATTTAAGAGTTTTTCATTAGCACGTACAGCTGGTTTTTAGATTTTTGTAATTTTTTTTTATTTTATTTGGTTGCCACCATTTGAAAAAATAAAAAATGAACGGATTTTTTTTTTAAATTTGGCACGATGAAAATACACAAGAGGGCTAACAAAATGGCGTATAACTAAGCCATGAAAACAACATTTTTGCTTGGAGAAGTCGTTATTTCTTTCGTATGCCGTAACGATAAAGTTTTTCAAAAAGTTTGTACCTTTAGCTTCAACGAAGCGAAATCTTGTTTTCAAACATTATTTAAATTAATTTCACTGATAATAAAATTTTTAACCACATCAGATTGTAATATACATAGATGCATTTTTAACAAACAATTTCTTTAACTGGACAAAACACATACTTCAATGTCTGCCGCAAACAGAGTTGGGCAAAATACCTGGCTTGCGGTATTCAAAATACAAAATACTTGCTGGTCATCTATTTAAAATACAAAATACGAAATACTTTCAGGCTATGTATTTGAAATACAAAATACAAAATACTTGTGGTCATGTATGTATTTAAAATACAAAATACAAAATACTTTAATTTTTTGTACGTATTTAAACTACAAAATACTTCCACATCATTTATGTATATAATATGAATCGCCGCCAACTTTTTTATTTAATTTTTTCATCTTATTTTTTAATTTTCTTTCACATAGGCTCCTTTTTATTTATTTTTAGCTGCTTTACTAAACTACATTTGGTCCAAATATTTATTTTTTCCTATGTACTTCAGAGACGAATGAGACAACTTTTCTCACACATACAACTATAGTTTTATTTTTGACACCACTGATTTATAGTCTTTGACCCAGCAAACAAGTTTGCTTACTAGAATGCAAAAAAGTGTATGTACTCTTCAGTCGTAAGTACTTACAATTTGACAGAATAACCCATTATTTTTGTCTTAGAAGTTCAAAAAGTATGCGGTACCCTATACGTTTTGCCTACAAATATCCAAAAATTAATAGATTACTGATTGCCTAAAAGTATTCAAAAATTAATGGGTTAGTTTGTGGATTACTTTTTGCCTAAAATTGTTCAAAAATAATTTTTTGCTAATAAAAATAAATAGATTTTTTTTGAAAATCATAATTTTGCAAAGAAAATATATGAATATGTATATTGAATAATATACAAAAATACTCTATATATACTTAATTATTAACTGGAAGGTACTACAATAAGTATTTTCACGTAATGATATAAATAAGTACCACTCATTACTTTGTAAGCCATTAAAAGAGCACTACTAATTACAAAATCTTGAAAAATTTTTGCTGGGGAAAGCAATGAATCTGATTTTTTTAAGTTTTTAATCCTATTAAATGTTGAAAAAAAAGTTGATAAATACATACAGTGAATCAATCGGAAAATCGGACATGGGTTTTCTTGTGTTTGTTTTGTTTAAAAAGTTATTTAACCGTGTTACTTTTTTTAATCTAATCCCCAAATATTATTTGTTTGGTGTATTTGTAAATGCATACGGCAACCATGTGCCATATGTATGTATGTATGTATCTATTTACAGGTGGTGTTACTAGTTCAGGCTCACTTTATTTCTTGCTAGTTAGAAGCACGTACATACGTGCTTATGTTGGTCCTCGCCCATACTTGCAATTTTTGTTGCAACAATTCTTGAGTGTATTTGTGAGAGGGGTAAGAAGATTGGGGAGGGGTACAGAGTTTCATGTACTCGCAATTCTCTTTTGTTTTGAAATTCGCAGCTGTTAATTTGAAGCTTGTAGGTGTATTTGAGGTTTTATTCTATTTTATTTGTTCAGTTGTATGAAAAACACAAAATGTAACAAAAAGTAAAAATAATGTTAATTTTTCAGGCAAATTTGTAGTGAAATAAAAATTTTTAATGCATAACTGCAAAACTATAATTTCCTAATGTGGAAACTTATGCAATTTCAAAGCAGAATTTTAAAAAATTGCAAGTCTGGACGAGGACTTGACAACACAATCTCCCAAGGCAAAAGCAACAATGTTGCATTTGTTTTGTATTGTTATAATTGTTGTAATAGCACCAGGTGCAAATAAAACGCCTTGTGACAAGATGCTTCAGAATTGACAACTGAATTGTGGCGATGCCAACTCTAAGGGCCATTATTATAACTTAAAGTTAGTTAAAAGTAGGATTTTATCGGACGTATAAAAAGTTCGCCATCAGTACAATTTTAGCTTAACTCAAAGTAAGCGCTAAGGTAAAGGCAAATGTATTCTTCCTGGTAAGTTAAATTAAATTTATAATAATGAATATTGTTTTATACGTCCTACAAAATCCTACTTTTAACTAACTTTAATTTGTTATAATGGCCGTAAGAGTTGATATAGTTATGTTTTTTAGCGATTCTAAAGTTTTGTTATTGGTTTCCCGAATTATACATTATAAATCAATCAAAATGCAAAACGCCAAAAATGTAATGTATTTTGTAAATGTATTTTGCAAATTATGTATTTAAAATACAAAATACAAAATACTTGCATGTCATGTATTTAAAATACAAAATACAAAATACAAAATACTTGCATGTCATGTATTTAAAATACAAAATACTTCTACGTCATGTGTTTAAAATACAAATACAAAATACGTATTTGTATTTTAAATACGTATTTCAAATACATGTATTTCAAATACTGCCCAACCCTGCATGTAATATACATACAATTGTATGTATATACACTTGAAATTTGTAAGGTTAGTGTATTTTTATACAGACTAACACTAAAAAAATTAACACTAAAGTTTAAAAAACTTTAAATTAAAGGGTGTTCCATCACTTAATGCAATTTTGACAACTTGCTGTATCTTGGAAACCGCAACAGCAAAACTCTTGAAATTTTCAAAAACGGTAAAACTAAAAAATCAAAAGATTATAAAATCGCCAAACCGAAAAAAATCGCCAAAAACAAAAAATAAACGCCAAAACGAAAAAAAGCACCAAATTAAAAAAAGAAATTTCTAAGACTAAAATAAATCGCGAAAAACCGGAAAAATTGCCAAAATGAAAAAATAATCGTCAAAATGAAAAAAATCGCCAAAACGAAAAAACCCCCAAAAAACGGAAAAAATCGCCAAAATGAAAAAAACTCAAAAACAGGAAAAAATCCCCAAAAACTGAAAAAAATCTCCAAAATGAAAAAAACCTCCAAAAACAGAAATGATTTTTGGCATTCATACTAAACACAACCATAACATTATCACTGTTAGTACATCTAAAGATATGAGCGTTTCAAAAATATGCTATTTTTATGAGGTTTTCAATATATTTTTGGGTTTTTAATTGGAAAAAACATTCATGGATCCTCCAAATTTCTATATAATGATAATGCTGAAAGTCTAATAAAAACAATGGTACCTAATTTTTCTGCGCTTTCTTGCGCCTTTTTAAGTATCGTATTACTAATGCATGGAATATTATAATTATTAATTTAAAAACGTCAAATCTTCATAAATGACACCTCTAGTATAAAATTCTAATTGATTTGCAAAACTAAACCGCTTTCTTAAAAAATAATATAAAATAAAATAGAATAAAATAAAATAAAATAACAAAAATTAAAAATTTAAAAAACCCCCGAATTATCTAGAAAAGATGTGACATCTTCTAAACGGCTAAACCGATTTTCTTCACACATGGTTAAGAACCATCTCGATCAAGTCACCTTTCCAACAAAGAAAACTAAATCAAAATCGGTCCAGCCGTTTGGGCTGCACGTGGACACGGAAAGACACACAGATTCACAGATACACAGATACACAGACACACACTACAAACTAAAATAAAATAATATAAAACATACACGATGGCTAACGAGAGTAAGGCCGGGTTTACATCTGTGTGCCATGCGGCACACAAGCGTTAAAAGAGCGTAACCACTAATTACTAATGAAAAACTGTTTGATTCAGACATGTATTTATTAAGTTAAATAGTTTCGCAACTTGTGGCGCACGATTAAATTAATGTTATGTTTCTTGCCGGTAGCGGCTGTTAGCCGGCTTACCGCCACTAGGCTGTGTTCCCCGTTTGTGCTCATGTGCAAAAACAATAGAAAGATAATTTGAGTAATCGTTCTCATTGCTTTTGTTTTTTTTTTTTTTCACTCACTTCAAAAAACAAAACAAAACAAAATTAAATAATTTGTTTTGTTTCTTTTCGTACTCTGCTTTCAAGTACAAATAAATCAAAACGAAAATGAATTTATAACTGTAATAGTGTCGATTATTTTTGTTACGAAAATCACGTCCTAACTCCTGTATCACGCAATAAATAGCATAGCTATAAAAGCAAATATAATTAGGTCAAACACATTTAGTATATCGTGCCATAACCGCCAAAATAGCTTAAGCGACATGATTTTCGAACTTCATTTTTTTACCAAAATCGATTATTTGCGATCGTAAATAGTAGATTTTTGTTAAAAAAAACGAAGTCCAAAAATGTGTCGCTTTAGCTATTTTAGCGGTTATGGATCGATATGCATCTACAATACTTAAATTCCACCATTGCGTGGAAGGATATTTTTAACTCGATGCTAACACTGGTAAAGATCTAAATATTGCACACATTTTTATTGATTTAGGAGTGAGTTCATACACACTTTAGTCTTAATGTCAAAAACACGCATACACACCAGCATGATTAAGTTCATCAAGAATTAACAAAATATTTCACAACATTGCTTTTCTATTTCTGTAAATAATGATTTCTGTTTCCTATTTTCTCCATGGCCCTCAAGGAACAATAAAAACCACACATGAGTGGGAGGTGCGTTTCTAAAAATAACATTTGAAAAGATTCATGTTTATTTTTACTACAAGCTCTCGTTGCCCTTTTATATACTCGTAATACTAGTGTGTATGTTTGTATGTAGTTAATAAAATGTACTTGAGTTGTTTTGTAACTGGTATTATAAAGCTTAAGTCTCACGTAAATCTCAATGACCTTTAATATATTTGAAAATGAACAGGCATACATAAGGATATTTCTATTTGCTGCTGCAGCTACACCTCTGGATGTTGTTATGACAGACGATATTTGATTTTTTGTTTATTATACACTCTTCTTTATATGCGAGTGTGTATGTGTATGAGAGTAAATTCCCTGTCGGAGAATGTGTGGTTGACTACAAAAATAGTTAAGTTATAGTTAGCTTTTCTTAGACTGACTAAAAGCTAGCTGCAAATTCATCCAGAACAAACCCGAAATTAATTCTTAAGTTGAGTACGTAATCGAATTTGATGAGAGCCAACAAATTTATTCTCAGCTACTTTAAAACTCATTTCAATTTTATATTAACATTTTGCTGTTGTTATTTTAGATGGCAGCTTAGCCGAGTGGTAGCGCGTTGAGTACACAACGTGTGATGTTACATGTTCGAACCCCAGAAAAAATTTTTTAATTTACTGACTACCAAGTGATTTAAAAAAGTCAACTTTAAGTTAGCTGAAAGTAGTGCAGAGTGAGACAATTGACTACCGTCTACGACATCGCAATGTTAAAATAGTCAGTTGATTACATTGCAAAGTAATCCAAGTGTCAGTCAGTACTAGTTGCGAAATAGTTAGCTTAAAGTTAGTTTAATGCTAGGAACACAACTGGGACGAACGACGAATTTTTCGGTGCGAACTTTCGTCATAAAAAATAAAACACATGTGTGCATATGAAAATGAACACAACACCGCCGTACAACGAATTTCGTCGTGCGTGACGAATTCTTAGATAGATTTATTTCTAATTTGTACGCCGACGAACGACGAATAAACAATTTTCTCTCTCTCACTTTCTGTCTTTGTACACACAACAACCAAACTTTATCAAATACAAGAGAGGAATTGGCTGAGTAAATTCGTCGACATGGACGAAATTCGTCGTTCGTCCCAATTGTGTTCCCAGCATAAAGTTAGCCAAATTTCCAACAGGGTTTGTACTTTATGTTGCCTACTAATATAATTTGATGCTAAGGCTTTTGAATTCTAAATGTGCATTATAACGTAATTAATTCGATTAAAATATTCTTCCTGAGCTATATAAGCATTAACAAATTAATAAATAATTTACTTATGAAGTAAAAAGTTTTATACTTAGCAAATGTTCCAAAGTATGCCTGTCTTTATAAAAGTTTATGCAAATTTTTTATTTATTTTTACAGGCGCCTTTTCGTTTAGGGATAAAATCTTCATTAATCATGCATGACTGTTGAGAAGAAGTGTCTGTTTAAAATGTAGAGCACCAGAAATTTGACAAGTAATTGGATTTCTTAGGCAACAACATTTATAACTGAAAGGTTTAGTTTTATACTTTTAAAAGAGGAGAGCTGCTTTTAAGTTTATGCATTAAACACATTCACCACAGCAGGCTACACGAACACACGGCTTCAAATGCCGCTAGCAGCATTTGTCGCCTCGTACCCAGCTACTTAATTTTTTTTTTTGGAGACGGCAGCAGCACCATCTGCACCTGATATTCAAGTAAAACTACATAGTTCAGTATTGCCACTTTCATATATTTTGCATTTATAAAAATTAATTACTCATTTAAAATGTACTTATTTCACGTAAAAGTACAAAAATTAGTCAATTTATTCTTTACATACATTTTTGGATATTGTGTCTGATAAATAATCAGAGCTATCATGAATAAAATTCCACGAAAAATTTCCTCCTTTTCCAATTACAATTTTTTGTTTTCCCTATTATTTGCTATTAGTTGGAATTTTTCCCTGGGAAAAATTTCACGTGGAATTTTATTCATGATAGCCCTGAATACGAAATAATTGTACGATATCATTCATTCAACATTTTGTATTATACTGGCAACACTGCATTTGCTCATTGTAGCCCAAGAAATAGAAATTAGTTTAATTGGAGTACAATGACAAAATCAGCATAGACAACAACCTTTCGCCCTGTTGCCTTGCTGTCTTAAAAAGAATCATTCTCATATAAACATGTGTATTCTATCCTTGACATTTGGTAGTCGGTAGCTTGCTGTGGTGAATGTGTTTAATGCATTAATGATTGAAGTAAAGTTTTATATTTTTGAAACAGAAAGAAACTCACACGATTTAAAGAGATCCTTGAAGTATATGTCTAAAGTCCAGCCTGTAACGTTTTTATCTGATGAATTTTTGTATCGGCTGGCTTAAGCAAATCTTCATGTATCAAAAGAACATTAAATAAAAAAATCAGCTCTAAAAACACAGTAAAGTTAAAACTGAAGCATTGAAATTTTAAAAATATTTTAGAGAAACATTAACGCAATCTTTGGCATACATTCAGGGACGATATACATATGTTTATTTACTATATTTGTTGTTGTAATGTCTTGTGTTAAAAACTTTTTAAATTGACTCTCATCGTCATGCAAAACCCAAATGTGTATTACATTAAATTTTTACATATTTTCACGAAAAATTCAGTACGGCTCTTATTGTTTTTTCAGTAACTTCTACATCTATTTCCATAAATTGTAGAAAAGCTTAAATTTTTGCCATAAAATAAACAACTTTCACAAACCAAAATCAAATACACATACATACAATTATTGTAACATATCATACATATGGGTAATTCCAGAAAAAGGTCAACCAAAAAAAATTTTTTTTTGTTAAAAAATTTTTATTTTGTTTTAAATAATAAAGCATAAAGGTCTATACTTTACAAATGTAGAAGCATTTTTAATTTTTGAAATTTTTTCTCCGAAATATGGCACTTTTCAAATAAATATTTTCTTTGCTGAGCCTTTTTTTTTGCGATTATTTAAAGTATAAGCATTTGTTATTGTTTAATTACTTTTCAATTTCAATCAATATTAGCAAGGTTACTGCGTTTAGTTTTCTAGGGAAAAATGTCACGTCCGCCCTGTAATTATAACAAAATTTTCATATTTTATAAATCTACACATAAACGATCATCTTTCAACTTCATTTCCACATTTACAAAAAAAAAAGCAATGTGAGTCCGATCACAGGGGAGATGTGTAAACATCTAGTAATGAATTTTTTTTTTAATATTGGCTTATGGTAACTAAAATAAGATATATAAATTTTTGACTCTACTGTATGAAAAACTGCATGTATAGTAGTGGAATTATTACTTGTGGAGGTTTGTGGAGAATTGCTCATATGTAAGTGGAAAACGTCAAATTAAAATTTTGATAAAGCTTGCGACTGTGGGTTTGCAAAATTTGTATTAAAATCTCCATCCATAATAATTGGCATGAGATGGAGATTGTTACCCAATTGTCATGCACCAGCTTCAGTGTAAGGCAACAGTACGTAATGATGATATGTTATAATATAATATTATAAATTCTTTATAAAGACTGCTATATATCTTTTAAACAAATATTTGACATTTAAAACGTTCTTTTATTTAAAAGTTTATATTTATTTTATTTATGTTATATATTTCAACTTTTGAACCAAATTATCCCCACTGGCAACAACACTATTACACTTCACAAGCAATTTCTATTAAAATTAATTAATAATTGCTCCTGAAGATATGCTTTAAAATTCGCTCACACCGATTTGATAACATCTTACTCAAAATTTCTGATTGTATTGTGAAAAAGATTTTTACCCCCTAGCGTATAGATGTTTACACATCAAAAATTCTTCATAAAACTTCGCTGAATTATCTATATTTCTATAAGTGCACAAAAATAACTTCTATTTTTGTGGCGTCCGTTTCTCGCTGACATTTGCTTATATCTTTTTACTATATTATTAATATCGCAAAACATTTCTTCTTAAATATACTACAAAGAGGGAAAAATAACGTTCTAAAATTGTCCACGGCACAATATTTTGACAACCAGCGTTTACAATTCAAGAATGTTTCGTTGCCAAATCAAGAACGAAAAGTACAAAAATACCAGATGGTGTCGAATAAAGAACACTCGTTGTCAAATTATGAACGACCCGTTGTCAAAATAAGAACAAATGTTGTCATCTCCAAAATCAAGAACGATGTGTTGTCAAATTGAGAACGATTCGTTGTCAAAATGAGAACAAACGTTGTCAAAATGAGAACGATCCGTTGTCAAATTGAGAACGAAGCGTTGTCAAAATGACAACGGGCCGTTGTCAAAGTGAGGACGCTTCGTTGTCAAAGTGAGAACGAAGCGTTCTCAAATTGAGAACGAAGCGTTGTCAAAGTGAGAACGAAGCGTTGTCAAAATGAGAACAAACGTTGTCAAAGTGAGAACGATCCGTTGTCAAATTGAGAACGAAGCGTTGTCAAAATGACAACGGGCCGTTGTCAAAGTGAGGACGCTTCGTTGTCAAAGTGAGAACGAAGCGTTGTCAAATTGAGAACGAAGCGTTGTCAAAGTGAGAACGAATCGTTGTCAAATTGAGAACGAAGCGTTGTCAATGTGAGAACAAACGTTGTCAAAATGAGAACGATCCGTTGTCAAATTGAGAACGAAGCGTTGTCAAAATGACAACGGGCCGTTGTCAAAGTGAGGACGCTTCGTTGTCAAAGTGAGAACGAAGCGTTGTCAAATTGAGAACGAAGCGTTGTCAAAGTGAGAACGAATCGTTGTCAAAGTGAGAACGAAGCGTTGTCAAAATAACAACAGGCCGTTGTCAAAGTGAGAACGCTTCGTTGTCAAAGTGAGAACAAAGCGTTGTCAATGTGAGAACGAAGCGTTGTCAAAATGAGAACAAACGTTGTCAAAATGAGAACGATACGTTATCAAAATGACAACAAAGCGTTGTCAAACCAAGAACATTTGTTGACAATTTGTGAACGAGTTGTTCTTAAAATAATGACAACATCCGTTGTCAAAGTGAAAACAAACGTGCTTAACTCACTTTTGTCAACTGATGGTGTCAATTTCGGTGTTTTTCGACCGGTTTTTTCCCTCTGTGTACTCCTTCATTAAAACACTTAAGATATATATTGGGTCTTTCCATTCCTTTCTTCTTTTTTGCTCAAATTAAAGTCCACGAATGTCGCGTCCGTCGCCTGGGAATTACCCATATATGTTTAGATATACGAGCTCGAAAGAAATTTACATGACAAACAAATCTGCCTATTCCCACACACCAAACACAATTCGACGATTAAATATAATTTTGTGACAGATGCTTATATTGGTTATTCATTAAATGCGTTTATGTTTATTATATAGTATTCTAAAGAGAAGAAAAAGATTGTTAATAATGTTGCTTTGTGCAGAATTTCCTGTTTAAAAATAAATTTAAAAAATTGTTTTAGGCTTTTTAAATTTAATTGCAATACATAAAAAGAAATATGATGTTGCTTAAATTAACTTAAAGCAATTACTTTAGTTTCTGCTAGAGTATTCAAGAATGTTTGCAGAATTGATTGAAAGATTTAAAGGAACTTTCGCACAGTGGTATTATTACAAGTAATTATCGTGGATAGCTACAATTTTGCAGCATATAAAAATTAGAAAATTTTTAAAGCTTGGGATAAATAACTGCTTGAACATGCTCACTTACTCTAATTTTTCAATTAAAATAATTGTTTGTAAGTAAAGAAAAGCCAAATTTTTAAAAATTAAATGTTTTTCCAAAAATTTTCTTAAGCAAATTCATAAAAGGTATGCTCAGCTCAAGTCGCTTTGAACAATTTATACTTTTGAGTAGAGTTTTATCCAACAACTCTTTTTGATGTTCCCATTCAATAGCAACCTTGGCTATGACACCATTGGGTGTTCTCAAAATGTGGCTAAGTCAATGCCATTTCCTTTTAGCTTTTTTTTAGCGAATGGGAGTTTTGCCTGCAAGTTCCCACAATTCTTTGTTTGAAAGTACATTTGTCCAGAATATTTTCACAATATTTCACATTTATCTGCTTATGAATACATCCATCGATTGCGGATCTCCAACTGAGGTTTTCAATGATTGACATCCGTATAACAGAAAAAAGCGTTCATTTGAAGGAAAAGGACGTAGTAGTGTTTTTTTTTTGTGAATTTGAGGTAATTTCCAAACTTTTTGCAGTGATGTAAATGACTTTTAAATCCTTTTGTTATTTCCGATATCCTCATGTGATCCGCCTATGGAATACATAATGCTGATAGCGTAAAAATGCACAATTGCACAGTTTGCGAGACTTTTGTGAATTAGTCATATTTTTTTCCTTAAATAATCGGCCCTGTTCTGTAAAGAGATTGATTTGAAACCGCACGATTTTAGGAAACTAGCTCCAATAATAGAAATATTTTTTCAAATTTATTTAAATTTTTTTATTATATAGATTCCCAAATATCAAATCTGAAAGAAAATGATAGTGTATGATTTTAAACACTGCAGACGTGTAATTAGTAATTTTTAGAAAACGAGAAATTTATTCGGATTTGGTCTACAGAACAGGACTGAATATTCATATATGTATTTGTACAGAAATGTTATAGCAAAAAAATATTCACTATATTTGCTTTAATGAGTATAAAGTTCATATTTATGGAACAAATTACACCAAAGACAAGTTTACTTACATTGTGAGAAGGGACGTTATGCTGACAAGGATTAAAACAAAAATAAATAAATAAACAGGCGTATGCATAATTAGTAAAGAACAAATAACAATGGCAGATGGTTATAAATTTGTGGTGGTAGATTTTAACTTTCATTGCAAAAAAATCGTTCAACAAATTGTAATAAACTGAATCAGGAAACATTCAGATACTCTGTTTGCGCTGAAAAGTATGTATGTAAGGCTAAATCTAGCTTTACCTGATAACTTACATAATGAACCAAGAACAAAAAGCCGAAGATGAAATCATACAGGCCTTCGAAAACAGAATATTCGGCCCTGTTTCAAATTCAAATTTCTCGTTTTCTAAAACTTAATAATGGTCCTGCAGATGTGTTTAAATCATACACGATAATTTTCTTTCAGATTTGATATTTGGGAATCTATATAATAAAAAAATTTAATTAAATTTGAAAAAATATTTCTATTATTGGAGTTTTGTTTCCTAAAATCATGCGGTTTCAAATCGATCAGTTTACAAAACAGGGCCGATTGTTTCTTTTGGTTAGTGTTTGTCAGAACAATTACATTTGTCTTTGATGAAATTTGTTTCTCTTTAGTTCTAAAACTAAACCAAAAATTTAATTATATGAACCAAAAATTTTGTAATGAGTTATGCTAATCACTACATGCTTACTTTTCCACGCAAACTAAATACCGTTTTCATTACTTTACGGCAATTGTATAATGACTTCAGAGTAAATGAACAAAATAAATTATTCCGTATGTAGAGCAGTAGTAGAGCATGTATTTATCAAGCTGATAGTTCTACGTTCAAATATTGTCAAAGCATGTGCCTTTTTTAGTTCATTTAATAACAATACTCCAACTTGGCGCTCGATTTTTATTTAATTTTGCTTTTTAAATGTCTTCTAAGTATTGCCATTTTAAGTTTATATCTTATAATCTAAGGCTGTAAGTGCCAGAGAATGACAATGAGAATCCAAAAAAAAATATACATAAGTAAATAGTCTCACATTTTTTCTCTCAAGCAATTATTAGCCGATTCCAACATACAAAACCATCTTCACTTCGAAACACTGCTGCCAGATGTAACGTTTTATTTTGACGATTTTTGGTGCCGAAAATAGCAGAAGACGATATGACGATTTATTCCTTAAAATGGACGACTTTTCAATAGTCCAAAAAGGGCAGCTTTTTATGAAAAATCTGCTGCTAGAATTCATATATGCATTTTGGTGTATGCATGCTTATATATCGATGGTCACAAGTCGAAAGGCCCTGCCTCGTATTTTTACAAAATTGAGTTTTTCAGTGATTTCAAAACATTTCACACTAATACACGTCGTCACAATTTATTGCAATACCGTAAAAAATAACGCTTTTACAAGCAGTTCTATAAAAAATTATATTTTGAATATTACACTTTATATTATGGTTTACTTTCTCCTGTAAAGTTACAATTGTATGATTTAGAGCCTTTCTATTTAAGACCAACGATGTATTGATCTCTGTGTAAATTGATATCTTCAAAAAACATAAATGTGAAAAAAGGCAAAGTTCCTGCCAAAAATTTCGGCCAACAAAAGTACTCACCTTGGGAGTATTTTTCATATATTTACCACTGAGAAGAACAAAGTTATATATGAACATGAATTGTTATATTTTTGTTTCCTTATAAAATTTATAAAATAAAACATATGTATGTATACATGTTAAAAAACAGAGCATTTTGATTTTTCCGATTTTTCTAACGATTTTTTCGACTATTAAATGACGATTATTTTTTTTTATCGGGATTTCGAAGATCTTTCGATCATTTTAGCTGGCAGCCCTGCTTCAAAACTAAAAATAAAAAGCACACGCTTCTCAAACGCACCAGCTCTCTCTCTCTCTCTCATACTTAAAGTATGAGTATGCTTATACTCAGGCTATGGTTATTTAATCGGACAAAAAAATACGCATGATACTCGGGATATTTATTTATCATTCGTCACTGTATATATGTATTTTAATAAAATAAGTGGAAAACGTTTGGGTACGTGTGGCTGTTTGAAAACAGTCTGTATATACGCATGTGCGGCCGATTAGCAGTCGCAATTTTTTTATACTCATGAGTTCACAAAGTCTATAAAATTTAGTTATAATTGTTTGTGCCGTGAAATTAAAAAAATGTGTATAAATATAGGCGCATATTCATGGTCAAAATATAGTAAACTTTAGAAATTTAAAACCAGTATTAATATACAAAATACTGGTTTTTAACTCTTAAAGTATACTATACTTGACTTTTCTTTGTTCCGTGTTTTTCTTGTTTTTATCCGGAATTTGCTCGGGCGCCACTTGTAACATCGTTTTCTGCCGGGTATACTCAGCCTCAAAATGCCAATGGTTGTTACAAGAAATAACACGTTCTTTTCCTTAATTTATTAATATTCTTTATTTAAAATTAATAAATTTAGTGTTTTCTGAAATATAATTCACTTGACTTCAATTCCGTAGTGTTATATCATTTGTTTTGCTTATGGCCTCTCAGCTCCCCGGATTTGTTATGGCTTTTCTTCCTGCGAGTTGTCTTCTATGCTTCCGTAGTCAACCTTTGTATTACTCCTGTGGTCCTATGTAGTGCCTTATCAGTAAAATTGGGGCCTTATGGATATTTACTTATGTTTCCGCACAGTTGAACGTATCGGCTACTGGCCTACAACCCCAGTTTTAGTGGTGGCGTTGTATTGTTTTCGTGGTGAGAACAATCGTTGCAATACTACCGAGATTACCCTATATTATCGCGCGATAATATTGGTAAATATCTGCTTAACGATGCACTACTGTATTGCTTCGTGACTAGGTAATCGCTGACAGTGTTTATAATATCTAGTTCTCGGTGTCTTACTGTATTGTTTAGCGACTAGGGAATCGATAACAATATTTATTAATTTCTCCTTATTGATGTTGTTTCGCGACTAGGGAATCGCTAACAATGTTTATTATTATCTATTTATCTAAGTGCTACTGTATTGTTTCGCGACTAGGTAATCGCTGACAATGTTTATTAATATTTATTTATTCCAGGTTCTACTGTATTGTTTCGCGACTAGGAAATCGCTAACAATGTTTATTAATATTTATTTATCCAGGTTCTACTGTATTGTTTCGCGACTAGGAAATCGCTAGCAATGTTTGTCAATGTCTACTTATCCGTGTGCTTTGTTATTGGATGTCTATATTTATACGTATTCGGTTTAAAGTTAATGCTTGTGTTTGAATATGAGCGTGTTTTTATTTTTAGTTGTACGTTCAATACTCAAAGAGTACTTAAAATGACACATTGGTGATTCTCTAGTAAGTACTTGCGTGTAATGATTTTACCATGTTAAAGTAATGAGTTAAAATTACAAAAAAGAAGTCAAGTAAAATATGTTAATCATGTGATTATTATTAATTTAATTTAATTTACGTAATGAATACTTTGCAATCAAAATTTTTGCAGTGTAATCTTTCTATCTACTACTTAAAAAAAAATTTAATCTGCACAATGAGCTCAAACGATCATGATTTTATTACCAATAGTGGGTTAGTCAAAATCTTATTTTTGTCACTTAAATTCCTTTGGTTTTCAGTCTCTAAAGTGTAAATTTTAAATGAGTACATTAGTTTACATACTAAGATGTGTGTGATAATTATTTTGTGTAATCAATTTCTTTCAGGCAAAATTCCAAAATATAAGAAAATGTTTTTGAAATTGATACAACACATGTATAAGGGTACACTGCGTATTAGAGTTACGAAAGTGATTGCTGCTACTTACTTCTGTTGACATTAAGTTTCTATTTTTATATAAAAAAAACGCAAGGTAAATCAAACATTTAATTTAAATACATCGCACAACTAAATACTGATACATTTTTGCTTATACATAGTTCTTTTATAGCTTGTAGTTTATAGAAAGTGACAAAAGAATGCTTACGACAAGCAAAAGTTGTCAAAGTCGCATACACAGTTACCAATATTTTAAATATTACATTCACGTGATGGCATAGCTAATGGATAAAAAAGAATGTATTCTTTTAACTTGGTCCTTATATAAACGCAACTGTCTAGTCATTTGAATATTGCTGGGTGCCTAGATAAGAAAGAATTTTACATCAAAGGAAATATTAATTGCTGCTTATGCTTTCCACGCCAAAATAAAATTATTTTGAAGGGATGTCCTTAAAAAATTTTTTTTTATAAGAATTTCTAAATAATTTAGGTTTCCCTTTTGTATTATTTAAATTCCGCTATTGCATGTCTGAGTCTTTTTTATTTATCTTTACATTTTCTTTGTACACACAACAACTCGAAGTTTTTTCCTGTTTCGTTTTAGAATTCATGGCGTTGACTGTCAACACCTGAAGTCTTAAAGAAGATTTGTGACATAAGGAAAGTAAAACTTGCGTTTTCATTTTCATTATTAAGCTTAAGTAGGGTAAACAAATATTTTTAAAAGAAGGTGTATAATGTAATACTGCCACATAATTTGAGCGGAAGTTATAAATTTACAATTTGCACTTGGTATTTGGCTCTGCCCCAATTTAAGTAGTAGCACGAAAAATGAAAGAAGAAAGTATTTGTTTGCTGCTCTGAAATACAAACAAATCATTTTTAAACTTGTTTCCGGTTTTATCCTAACATTTATATATAACATAACTTCCGGGAAAGTGTAACAATTCAGACATTTTAAAGGATCAAGCAGAATTGCGGCATAATCATATTTTACATACAAATTTATACAAAAAAGGAGCCCCAGAAAGAAGTCGAGAGGGAGAACCTATTTTATTTTGACAGCGTTTTTTTCTTATTCTCTCACATATAAATACACATTCTCTCAATAATGCCACCATTTTAAGAACAAACAATAAAAAATAAGCACAAAGCAAAACGAAACACAAATTAGAGAACATTTGAAGTTACTGCTTTTTTAATTTGACAGCGATTTCTCCTGAACTTGCACTTATTCTGTTCGATCATTAACTATTTTAAGCTTGTTTTTTCAACAATCACACATTTGAATTAAAATTGTTGCAAAATAAAGCAGCACCTAAAACTGCTTTAAATCTTTAATATCATCTTAAATTCATGAATTTATGTCATGTAATTTTTTATCAACCTTATTTTGATCTGTTTTTATACCCTTTACCAAAAAAATGGTAAAAGGGTATAGTATATAGCTTTGTCATTCCGTTTGTAATTTCTATAATATCAATAAGCGACCTATAAAATATATATATTCTGGATCCTTAGGCATAGGGAGGACGAATAAGCCATGTCCGTCTGTACGTGAAATCGGTTTTCCGAAGCTCCCAGAAATGCTACAGACTTCCTTCTTAGATTGGTGTATTAGAAATTTTCTAAAATATATTTGTATTGAAATTCAGCAAAATCGAGCAGACGATTGCAGAGCTGGTAAACTTAAACTTTATTTTGCCATATAAAAGTAACTACCGAAAACATATTTATATTTTTTTTAATAAATAAACTTATTTTACACTTCAGTACGACTAAAATTGATATTTAGAATTAAAAAAATACAAAAAAAATTAAAAAGACGTTTCCAGGGTTGGAAAACTGCAACTTTTTTTGTTATATAAAACTAACTTACTAAAACTAATTTTTCCTTATTTTCTATAAATTAAACATATTTTATATTCTTAAAAAAACAAATTAGTGTAAGAGATCAGAAAAATAAAAAAGGATGATTCCAGGGTTGGGAAATTTACACTTTTTGTGTTATGTAAAATTAACTATGTCTAAATAATTTTTTTCTTTTTCCTTATAAATTAGATATATTTTATGGTTCTGAAAGAAAAGTTAGGCATATAAAATTAGAATAATGAAAACCACAGATCCAGAGATGGAAATTTTGAACCTTTTTTAATATAAAAGGAATTAAATTAAAGTAAGTTTTTTCCTATTTCGTTTTTGCTTTGTGCACTTAACATATTTTATGTATTTTTTAGAGAACTACATTGGTATAGTATAAACGGAAAAGTCCTAAATTATGATTGGAAAACTTATGCCCTAATTCTGTTCGACGAATGTATCGTCTTGTCTATGGACGAAAAAAAGAAGCAGTTTTGATTTTTTAAAACGACTATTATTTATTGTCTATGCTAGAAGGTTCGTGTATTTGCTTTATGATTTTGTTCTAAACATTATATCCAACACATATTTTTTAATGTATTTTTCAAACTATTGTATAATGATTTAATTGAATTTTTATGTTTTAAAAACATGGCAATAATATTTATATTTTTCATTGTCAAAGACAACAACCATTTTTGAAGAAAATAATCTAGAGACTTCAAAGACAAGAACTCAGAAGCATTTTCAAACAAAAACGTCCTAAATCTTCTTACTGAATTAGGGCATTACACTTTTTGTGTTATGTAAAATTAAATAGGTCTAAATGATTATTTTTCCCTTTATAAATTTAATACTTTTTGTGCTTCTTAAAGAAAAAATTGGCGTATAAAATTATAAAAATTAAAACCAGGGCTCCAGAGATGGAAAGTTTGAACTTTGAGTAACTAATTAAAACTAAGTTTTTTCTTTTTCCCTTTTTGCTTTGTTCACTTAACATATTTTATGTATTTTTGAGAGAACTAGATTGGTATAAGGAATTAGAAAAATCCTAAATTATGATTCCAAGGTTGGAAAACTTAAACTTTTTGTGTTATGTAAAATTAAATAGGTCTAACATTTTTTTCTTTTTCTTTATAAATTTAATATATTTTATGCTTCTGAAAGAAAAGTTTGGCGTATAAAATTAAAAAAAAAGTTACAGCTCCAGAGATGGAAACTTTGAATTTTTTTTATATTAAAATAGCTAAATAAAATTAATTATTTTTATTTCTTTGTTCATTTAACACATTTTATTAATTTTTTAAATATAAAAAATCTAAAAGGTTGATTTCTATGTTGGAAAAGTTATTGTTTTTTTTTTATAAAAGTAACTAGGACAAGTTAGTTTTTTCTTTTTGTTTACTAGTTTTATATATTTTATGACTTAGGATGAAAAAGCTTGGCATAGAAACTAGAAAAATAAAAGACATAGCTCCAGAGCTGGAAAACTTAAACTTTTTCTGACATATAAAATTAATTATTTCTGTGGTATTTTTTTTTTTAACGTTTAGATAGATTTTTTTTTTAACAAACACAAACCGTGAAGCGATTAGCTTGTCTGTGGATTTAAATATATTCTATATTTTAGAAAGAAATAAATTAGTATTAAAAAACAGAAAATTCAGAAGGGTTGGGGATTGAAAAAAGTTTCGGTAAAAAAATTATCAAAAATATTTTTTTTCCATTTAAACATGTTTTAGGAAAATCATTACTCAAAATTTTTTTTTACACACGCAAAGCAAAAATATGGTTGAGGTAACCATAATCAAACAGCAACATAATATGATTAAATTATATGGTTGCAGTCAAATCATATTATTGTCAATGGAAAAGCAAAATTTAAATAATATTATTTTCTGAGTTAATAATAATACTAGTGTTCGCCCAGTGGTTGAAAATCAACCATTAACGCACAGAGGTGGAGAATAGAATGAAAATATTTAAAGTTTGATGAATTTAAAACACAATTTAAAAACTATATTCAAATATACATATGTATAGACTCCAAGGTAAACCACTCTCTTAAACCACTTTCTTAACTACTAAATACGAATTTAAAATTTCATTTATCGGCATAAATAAGAATAGATTTTAAGCAAACTATTTAAAAAAAATGTCCACTTTTTGAACTAAATGTAATTAGATATTTGCTCCTAGTGTTTTCACTTGATATTCATTATTATTGCCCAAAACAAAAAATATTCGTTTATTTTTTCATTGAACGCTTTTTCTCTAAAGTTTTAGACTCCCCATTAAAACGTTTGTTACAAAAAAGTTTCTATTCCCTATTCTTTGAGAAAGACCCCATATGTACATATGTACGAATATGCTAGCCTAATAATATAAACATTCCATCATATTCCAACATTCCATCATATTCCAACATTCCAACATTCCAGTATCTTCAGTAATTTAAAGCACAGAAAAATAATTAAAACAATGAACAAAAACAAAACGCACACAAAATAAACCAAAAATAAAAAACTTACTTTGTGCTGTAGGTGAATTTAACTTTAATCAAAGTTATTAATAATTAAAAAAATATATTATTTTTAAGCATCTAAAGAAAAATAATACAGTACCACTCGTTATTTAAATATCCACATTTTATTAGTTTCAGCAATAATCGTTTAAGTACATAGAAAGATGGAAATAAGAATAGAATGGCCTGTCACACATGAGAACAATTGTGCTGGCATAACATGTCAGTTTGTAGGTGAGAGAGGCAAAGAGAGGGGTTTGGCATAATTTTTCAAGCAGCTACAACCCCGCATCATCAGCACAAAACCAATACACACATAACTTAAATAAATAAATTCAGTAAAGTGCGACTTTGACTCGCGCACGAAGGGTTCCGTATGTTGGGCTTTGAGCATTTTTTTAATACAGTTCTTTTTACGTTTTTTCAGCTGAAATAATTTTTTTTTGATTATTTTTCGCTTTTTTCTCGTTTTGGCGATTTTTTAAATTTTGGCGATTTTTTTCATTTTGGCGATTTTTTTCATTTTGGCGATTTTTTTCATTTTGGCGATTTTTTTTCATTTTGGCAATTTTTTTCATTTTGGCGATTTTTTTAATTTTGACGATTTTTTCATTTTGGTGATTTTTTTTCATTTTGGCGATTTTTTATTTTGGCGATTTTTCCGGTTTTCCGCGATTTATTTTCGATTTAGAAATTTTTTTTAATTTGGTGCTTTTTTTCGTTTTGGCGATTTTTTTTTTGATTTTGGCGATTTTTTTTCGGTTTGGCGATTTTATAATTTTTAGATTTTTTTGTTTTACCGGTTTTGAAAATTTCAAGAAGTTTGCTCTTACGGTTTCCAAGATACAGCAAGTTATCAAAATTACATAGTCAATATTACATTAACTGATGGTACACCCTCTAATTAAAATTTTTTAAATTTTAGTGTTAATTGTTGTAGTCTGTATAAAAATACACTAACTTTACAAACTTCAAGTGCATATACATACAATTGTATGTGTATTACATGGGATTTTAACATTTTTCGTTGCTCGTTTTGGCACACCCTTTAATTTCCAACTCTCATGTATTTGTTGTTGTAGCGGCCAAGGGTCTACACACTGTGTCCAAATTTCAGGTCCGTAGCTCTTACGGTTCTCGAGAAAATACCCTGTGACGAACAGACGGACGGACGGACAGACGGACAGACGGACAGACGGACAGCGTAGCGAAAACAATAGGGTTCCATTTTCACCTTTGGTGTACGGAACCCTAAAAACAGCAAATATCAAATGCATACAAAAAACACTAACACACACAAAGCTACGTATGCGTATACATTTTTATGTCGGATGAATTAGTCTCGTGTGTTCTTAAAAAAACAAAAATTGTGCGGCATAAAAATTAGTCTCGTGTGTGACAGGCCAATGAACAAATAAAATACGTTTTTCCTTCTGAGTGTTTATGGAGTTGCCAAGCCAAATTGTTGTAATTTTTTTTTTAGCAAATTAAGAGAGAAAGAGAAATCATGGCTTTATGATTGGCTAATATTCTTAACTGTTTTTAACTATCTTAGACACAAAAATGTAGAAGAAAAAATACATTCTGCACTGCTCCTATTGTCAATCTATCTAACAAAAAAAAAATCAAGCGAATACGTTGAGTTTAAGTCAGTTAAAATGGTTCTTAACTTTTTTCACTTGCCTATTTATATATAGATTATCTACAAAAACAATTAACTTTGTTATACCTAATCTTATTATTGTAAATAAGACAAAACTATTGTTAGATATGACTAAAATATAATTGATACTTACCACACCATGTTCTAATATTATAATAATATTGTTAAATATGATCATAGTATTATTTTATGTAATAATAATATTTTGTTTTTTAATCATATATTTATTGGCAAATCGTTTGTTTAAAACAGCTGTGCGGTAAATCCGAAATAAAAATAAATTAATATTGTTGAAAAAAATGTATGTATGTATGTATGTATGTATAGAAATGTATACTTACATATGTGTGTGTACACGAAATACAGACATATCTGTATAATATGTCTGTTTATACTTTTTTATTTATTTAACACTACGCGTGCACTACCGACAGCTTACAAACGAAACACTGAACTGACAGAAGATGTTTCTGAAAAAGATTTTTTTAAAAACTTAACATAGTATGGTTTTGGATAACATTATATTGTTACTTACATCATATTATTTTTACACAATAATACAAATTATATTTTAGTCATAAATTTTTAACAAAACTATATTGTTAAACTCTAACCATATCGCACTTTCTATGAATATAATAATGTAATTATTAAATTGAAACATTACTGTGTTTATTGTAACCAAATTAATGTTTTAAATAACAATAACTAGTTTTCAACGACCACACATTTGTTTCAGAGAACATAATATTGTTTTCTCAACCATTTTACAACCATATCTTTTCTTTGCGTGCATGTTTAATTTTTTATGGGTATGTAATCTAATTGCAGTATAAACGAAGGTTTGTGCGTATTGTGCACTCAGCACAATAACTATTAATTTTTAGAAAATGGAGATAAAAATAAAATTTATCGCTAAAGATAAATTAAAGGACATGTTCCGTTTCATTTTCCTGATACCTTTCCTTTCTGCTGAACAAATTTCATAAAAATTATGTTGGAATAAAACGTTTACATAATACCACGATGTATACCATTTGCAATGGGAACTTTAAATCAAGACACTAAGCAGTTTTGCAACATCAATGATTTTTAAATACGGGAAAATATAAAATAAGTTAGTTTATAGTATGTAGGTGCAATACTAAGACTATTTTATAGTTATTAAATAGCAGCACGGTTTTTGGACATCTCGAGAGCGAGTAAACAAGCCCCAATTTTTTGGTATTGTATGGACGTGACGTCGATGTTGACTTAAATAAGAGCGAATGTAAAATATTTCTTAACCTCAGAGTGTAGAGTAAAATATTCGACTATTGCTAATATCGAAAATAAAATAATTGAATTACATTCTTTAACCGAAAAATACTGAGAGGTCACTTACTATTAACTGCTTTAGAGAAGAAAATGATACATTTGTTCACAAAACACATATGTATGTATGTATGTATGTATGTATGTGTGTATCTGTATACTATATATACATATGTATGTACGTACGTTGGTAAAGGGTATATAAGATTCGTCACAGCCGAATATAGCACTCTTACTTGTTTAGTTTATAGTATTTAGTTCTTTTCGCTCCAATATTTATTTAACTCATATAAATAGTTCAAAGATAAACCTAATTCAAAGTTTCCATTCCATTAATAATTTGTATAATATTACTTTGCGAGCTACTAAACTTTATAAATGTATACAGAGCAAATACCAAAGCAGTTATGATGGTATATGATTAATTTGAATTTTTTATTGCCATTTAACAGCTGATAATAAATATACAAGTACAAATAATTAAGAAAATTCTGTACGGTAAACATGCATAACAACTAGAGATGAAAGTTTAATATTTAATTTAATAGAATTAGTTAATTTCAATATTTGGTTTATTATTAAGAATTGAAAGTTTGGGCCTATCTGTGGAGCAATTATGGAACCATCAGTTTCATTTTTACCACCCATATAAATTCCATCAAATATTTCATGTGAGTTATGCCCGTTTTTTGCACCCATAGGTATCTGCTAGTGTACAGATATCTATCGTGTAAGCTAAATTTTATAAGGTAAAAACTTTAGGTAAATTACCTTTATGTAGAAATTACGGGCATTAATGAGTTAAACTGAAATATATAAAACTGTAATAAGAAAATTTAGCTTAAAACTGTCAAAATAATTATCTTGTAATCTCATCTCTTTTTTATTTTAATGAAATTGAAACCTAATATTACACATTTTATTTGTTCATTTCTATTGCAGCTAATTATGGAAATCAATAGTCATGTGGCGCTATTTCGTGATCTACTGATACACGTTGGCCAATCGAAAGACTGTCCCGAATTACGTGAAAAAATACGCAAACTACGTCGTACCTGTGTAGAGGCCTTTAAAAGAACCGAACAGATGTTAATGCCACAAGTTAAAAAGTAAGTAGTTCTTCCTAAATTTTTACTTTTAATAATATATACACATATTACGAAAAACCTAGCCCAATATACCACATAATAATAAAACTTCAATCCAACTTGAGAATAAGTTTATAAAAATATTGACTTTAAGCTTTTCTTAATTTCGTTTATAATAATGTTTATAAAATTTTAATTTCCAAACAGTTTTTAACAATACTTGAAAACTTGTTATTATGTATAACCTTTTCTAAAGTATGTATAATAAGCTTTTCTATAGAGAAGTTGATACAATATTATTTTCGTAAGCTTATTTTACAATTGCAGTGATAAGCTTATTATTAGTCATACATAAGTAATACTATCACAAGGTTTCCGTTTCAATTTTTCTAAAAGTTTTGCGAAAGCATTTATTAATTTATTTAAAATACTTTCTTTAACTTGAGGCTTACGTTAGTAAGCTTATTATAATATTTTTCTCAAGGCATTTGGTTTGTTGGGATACAATATACCTTGCCAACAATGTGGAAATAATACATTCGTTTTAAAATATATGTAGTATATTGAAAAACATCAATAAAATAAAAATGGTTTTGCAAAATATCATATATGCAAGTGAATGAATACATTTGTGGACAGGATAGACAGGCAAAATTAATGTTTTGTTTTTTTTTAATTTCGAATCAATAATTAGTACTTAGTATTCATTAAAAACAATTTTATTTGTAAAATTTTTATAAACTGATTTTCCTTTCAAGGTTTTGTTTTATAAACCTTCTTTCCTACAATAAATGAATGAGTGAAACTATGTTTATGTTAGAATAGAATCTTTTATGTTCATATGCCAAAACTTTTAAAACATCGAGTTTTATTGTAAAATATACAATTCGGTCGGTCTGTGCAATTAAAATGTATAAAAGTGTTAAAAAAGTTAAGTAAAAACAGTAGTGAATAAAAGAAAATTTTAATTAATATACATATATGTATATATCTATTTTTCAAATTTGAGATATTTTTAAAAAGCAAGGTGCGTTGGGGGTTGCATGAGGCGTGAAGAAGGCTAGATACTGCTTAGATTATTTTGTGTTTTTGCTAAAATGTATTTGTTTTTTTTTTTAACATTTTATTTATTTCTTTGTTTTGAACTTAAGCTTTATAATAAAATTAGCTGATCCCGGAAATAAATTTTTGTTTGTAACTACGAATTTCTTCACACAGTGATTACTTGGTGGGTCAAAAGCAAACGAAAATCTATCGGGTATTGATTCGAACCATAGTTCTTATAGTTCGAGAGATAATGCGTTACGACCAAACATACACTGTGATATATGTAGATAATAATTCAAATAATAAAAAAATTATATTTATTATCAAGATATCAATCCTGGATATTTGCTCAACTGTGGGGTATATATTAGTCAAGACTGATTAGTTGGAGTTGATAAGTATATCTAGCAAATATGGTTAGTCCAACTTGACTAATATGTATGCTATCATTGTTTCGAAAAAGCAGTAGAGCAAGCGGTTCAAATAAATGTTATATAGTCCACGGAATTCATTAGTTGGGGAAAGATAGAACACTACACGTATACAAAACTTTCCATCACATTTTTCATTTTACCCTTAGTAATGCGATTTAAACTTTTTTCTACGCAATGATGCATATATCATTCATGAGTAACGATGAAATTACCAGTCAATTGACTGATACTGTTATTGTAGGGTATAAGCTAAAAATTTTTGTTATGAATAAGGCAGGGTATATTTAGTCTAAATTTTTTATAGACCAATTTCAGGCTAATACATAATATAGTTCGTTTGTTATGAAATTGATTTCTGTGGATATCCACTTCACCAGGAAAATATTTTAGCCTTGTAACCTCGTCAGGAAGTCAACATGCACTCCATCAATAAAATATTAATTTTCGAAGAGTTTTTCTGAAATAACTGCAGTTTCAGTAAATCTCAGACTGTACTTACTTGGCATAATTTAAATGAAATGTTACAAAGAACATTATTAAGACCTGCAATTTTTGTTTATAATACAGTGCCCAATGTTCCCATTATGGGCAAATCGTAAAGCTGTATACAATTTGTAAGTTTTAAAAATATTTGTTCTATACTGCGAATGCTTCCAAAGAAGTAGACTAGAATTGCCATTATTGTAAACATATGAATGAATGTACCGTAGTTTTGTTATAGCTATGCTATTTATGTCACAACGCAGGTGCTAAAACGTGATATTTTTGTACTTAAAACCAGAGTACGAAAATAAACGAAACAAAAATAAGGGGAAATAAATGAAAACCTTTTGAACAGGGTGCCCTTGTGGCTGAGTGCTAGCGATGCTAGCCTCTCAGTCCAGAGGTCGTGGGTTCGTTTCCCACCATAGACCCTGGGTGTTTTTCGCAGACAAGCTAATCGCTTCGCGCGTTGTGTTTGTTTACAAAAAAAAAATATTTGCGGCGAATTTGACATCAGCATATCTATATATAAATAGGCAAGTGAAAAAAGTTAAGAACCATTTTAACTGACTTAAACTCAACGTATTCGCTTGATTTTTTTTTTTGTTAGATAGATTGACAATAGGAGCAGTGCAGAATGTATTTTTTCTTCTACATTTTTGTGTCTAAGATAGTTAAAAACAGTTAAGAATATTAGCCAATCATAAAGCCATGATTTCTCTTTCTCTCTTAATTTGCTAAAAAAAAAATTACAACAATTTGGCTTGGCAACTCCATAAACACTCAGAAGGAAAAACGTATTTTATTTGTTCATTGGCCTGTCACACACGAGACTAATTTTTATGCCGCACAATTTTTGTTTTTTTAAGAACACACGAGACTAATTCATCCGACATAAAAATGTATACGCATACGTAGCTTTGTGTGTGTTAGTGTTTTTTGTATGCATTTGATATTTGCTGTTTTTAGGGTTCCGTACACCAAAGGTGAAAATGGAACCCTATTGTTTTCGCTACGCTGTCCGTCTGTCCGTCTGTCCGTCTGTCCGTCCGTCCGTCTGTTCGTCACAGGGTATTTTCTCGAGAACCGTAAGAGCTACGGACCTGAAATTTGGACACAGTGTGTAGACCCTTGGCCGCTACAACAACAAATACATGAGAGTTGGAAATTAAAGGGTGTGCCAAAACGAGCAACGAAAAATGTTAAAATCCCATGTAATACACATACAATTGTATGTATATGCACTTGAAGTTTGTAAAGTTAGTGTATTTTTATACAGACTACAACAATTAACACTAAAATTTAAAAAATTTTAATTAGAGGGTGTACCATCAGTTAATGTAATTTTGACTATGTAATTTTGATAACTTGCTGTATCTTGGAAACCGTAAGAGCAAACTTCTTGAAATTTTCAAAACCGGTAAAACAAAAAAATCTAAAAATTATAAAATCGCCAAACCGAAAAAAAAATCGCCAAAATCAAAAAAAAATCGCCAAAACGAAAAAAAGCACCAAATTAAAAAAAATTTCTAAATCGAAAATAAATCGCGGAAAACCGGAAAAATCGCCAAAATAAAAAATCGCCAAAATGAAAAAAAATCACCAAAATGAAAAAATCGTCAAAATTAAAAAAATCGCCAAAATGAAAAAAATTGCCAAAATGAAAAAAAATCGCCAAAATGAAAAAAATCGCCAAAATGAAAAAAATCGCCAAAATGAAAAAAATCGCCAAAATTTAAAAAATCGCCAAAACGAGAAAAAAGCGAAAAATAATCAAAAAAAAATTATTTCAGCTGAAAAAACGTAAAAAGAACTGTATTAAAAAAATG